>CM048848.1:15903352-16334351 GCA_026545225.1 Cornus controversa
TTGATTTCTTTGTCCTGTGTTGTTTTGTTTTTTGTTTTTTTTTTCTAATGCTCAGGGGGAGCTTCTGCTTCAAGGGTAGACTTGTGCCCTTTATTTTGTAATGAACATTTTCTTTTTGACTAATACAAGTTTTTGCTTTAAGTGTTGAGATACAGATTGACATCTCTGCCTCTGACAAGTGCTTGTGTGACAGTTGCTTTAGCTAGGGTTTGATTTCCTCACTTGGACAGGCAATTTTTTTTTAATTTTTTTTTGTCTTAGTCATGCTGGCGATCAGCGATTGATCGTTCGGCAACCTTAGCAAGGGACAAACTCAAACAATGCATGCGACGTTGTTCTCTTTTGTTGCAGATTGCCCTGAATGGGGTCAATGGCCTTTCGGTCGTTCAGATCTCATTTTATTTTAAGTCCACGACCTTCTTCTCCTCTTTGTTATAGGCGACTGGTCATTCAGACCTAAGCTTAATTTGGGTCAAGGGCCTCTTTTTATTTTAAACGATCGGTCGTTCAGACTTTAGCTTTAGTAAGCGATTGGTAGTTCAGACCTTAGCTTTAACAAGCGATCGGTCGTTTAAAACCTTAGCTTTAATAAGCGATCGGTTGTTTAAGATCTTAGCTTGATTTGGGCCAAGGGCCTCTTTTTATTTTAAGCGATCGGTCGTTTAAGACCTTAGCTTAATTTGGGCCAAGGGCTTCTTTTTATTTTAAGCGATCGGTCGTTCAGACCTTAGCTTCAATAAGCGATCAGTCGTTTAAGACCTTAGCTTTAATAAGTGATCAGTCGTTTAAGACCTTAACTTGATGTGGGCCAAGGGCCTCTTTTTATTTTAAGCGATCGGTCGTTCAGACCTTAGCTTTAATAAGCGATCCGTCGTTTAAGACCTTAGCTTTAATAAGTGATCGGTCGTTTAAGACCTTAGCTTTAATAAGCGATCGGTCGTTTCAGACCCTAGCTTGATGTGGGCCAAGGGCCTCTTTTTATATTAAGCGATCGGTCGTTCAGACCTTAGCTTTAATAAGCGATCCGTCGTTTAAGACCTTAGCTTTAATAAGTGATCGGTCATTTAAGACCTTAGCTTGATTTGGGCCAAGAGCCTCTTTGGTTTGGTCATCTTTGGTAGTGCAAAAGCAGGCGTGGACATGTAACGGCATATGTTGTTCTGTGTCGTTCCATGTCCACACTGTGCCCTCAAGGGCTTTTGCTTCCTCTTTTATACTCTAGGAGACAAGGACTTTTATTCGGTGTGGGATTTTGTCTGTACATTCTTTTCCAGTGACCAAATCAGGATGTGGTTCTCATTAGGTTTGAGGCCAGTCATAAAGAAAGTGTATTCCATTCCTTTAAAAATAGTGGGACTGAATTGCCCGTGTTTAAATTCTAGACTTTCTTTATATGACAAATTTCCCGTAATTCTCCGAAGAAAATTGGGAACTATACTCATGTATGGTTGCCTTAGAGACTAAAGATACCCTTGAAATAAAGGCAAAAAGAGGCTAAAAACGCCCTTGAAATAAACGCAAAAAAAGGGCAAGGCATTGTCGCTATGTATTTTAATCTTACACAGCGACCATGCCTTGCCACGACAGTAAGGCTTCCATAGTACACTTTATTTAGTATAAAGTATAGAGTTTTTTGATCGATGTGGGACTGTGTCCTTTCTCTTTTTGACAGTGATGTTTTCTTTTTAAAAGATGTACTCTTTATTAATTTCTTCCATATTTCTTTGAGAATCAGAAGATAATTTGTCAAAAAGGAAAAATGTAATCTAAATATGTTGGAATTTCACATAATACCTTTTTAAATGAGTTGCATTCCAGGGTTTGCGAATTACTTCTGCATCGCTAACTCTGCAAAGCCTGTATGCGCCCTTTCCAATCACTTCAGTGACTTCGTACAGGCCTTCTCGCTTGCTGCAAATTTTCCAGCATTTTGTTCCTTTGTGTTGTCGGTGACTCTACGTAGCATCCAGTCCCCAAGGCTAAACGCTCGATGTCTCACCTTTTTGTCATAACTGTTCTTGACCATTCTTTGGTAGGAAACGAGTCTTATTGGGCTGTCTCTCTCTTCTCTTCTAGGAGGTCCAGATTTCGTTCCAACAGCTGGTCATTCTGCCCTTCTCTAGTACCTCTGTTCGGGTAGTTGGGGCGAACAGCTCGGTTCGTATTATCGCTTCAGATCTGTACGCCAGACAGAACGGACTCTCGCCGGTCGGATGCCTCGGAGTCGTTTGGTAGGCCCAGAGGACTTTAGGTAGTTCTTTGAGCCATTTGCCTTTACGGTCTTCTAACTTCTTTCGGACACATTCGAAGATGGTCTGGTTAGTTATTTCTACTTGGCCATTGCCCTGTGGGTATGATCTGGCAGAGAACTTCTGGTTGATTCCATACTTCTTGAAGAATTTATCTATCGGCTGGTTATCGAAGTTCGTGGCATTATCAATGATAGTGGATTTTGGCAACCCAAACCGGCGGATGATGTTGTTCTAGATGAATTTCTTGACCTGAACATGAGTGATTGTCGCATACGCCTCTACCTCGATCCACTTCGTAAAGTAGTCGGTCGCTAGGAGTACGTATTTTTTATTGTTAACAGCCTTAGGGAGAGGCCCAACCATTTTGCAAGGGTCAGGGACTGGCCATAGTTGTCAGGTCCTCCGGGGGCTGGTGCGGTATATTGGCATGTCTTTGGCATTTATCACATTTTCTGGCGTACTATTCGGCTTCTCTTGCTATATACGGCCAGAAATATCCTTGCGCAAGAGCTTTATGGGCCAGCGATCGTCCCCCCGAGTGATTTCCACACACACCTTCTTGGATTCTGGAGAGCACCTCTCTCGCTTCTGCAGGGGCCACACATCTCAAGTATGGCCTTGAGAACGATCTTCTGTAGAGGTGTTCGCCAATCATGGAATATCTAGCAAAATTCTTCATTTTAACTCTTCTCACCTCCTCTTTTGAGTCTAGCAATACCCCGTCAACAAGGTAGGTTTTGATAGGATCCATCCAACTGGGTTGGTTCTATATTACCAGCACCTCTTGTTGGGTATGAGTGCTAGGTTCTTGCATGGAATTGACCGGAGCTATTCTAATTAGATCTGGCTGAGCCGCCGAGGCTAAACATGCTAGCCCATCGGCATTCAGATTCAGGTCTCTTGAGATCTGAGAGATTTTGACTTGATCGAACCCTTTAAGCAGATTTTCCACCAGATTTTTGTAGGCTTTCATTCGATCATTTTTCGGAAGGTAGTCTCCACTGACCTGCTTCACAATTAGCTGAGAATCACTAAAAACTTACAAGTTCTTTACCTGAAGTGTTTGCACCAGTCTCAGGCCTGCTAAGATGGCTTCGTACTCGGCTACATTGTTCAATGCAGGAAATTCTAGATGGATTGCTTGTTGTAAAGCTGTTCCGTCAAGGGTTTGGATTTCCACACCGATACTTGATCCTGATCGTGTTGACGACCCATCGACGAAGAGCCTCCATTCAGGATGAGACAGAAGCTCTATTTCCTCGTCACTTTCGGGCTCGCATTCCATCAGGAAATATGCGACTGCCTGCCCCTTTATGGCGGTTCGAGGTTCGTAGGTACAGAAAATGTTCTACTAGTCACTGCCCAAACAATTCAATGCACACACCCAAAATTAAGAACACAAAGTTTTCAGAAATAAAGAGAAAAGAAATTGCGAGAGGTGGATTCCAAGATCCCTTTCATTCATGGTTTCATGAATATTTATACAAGTTGGAATTTAAATCTTTTTAGGACTTGAATTCCCTTATTTACAGCTAGCTTTTCTCTCAAGGAGTTTGGATTTCTTTTTGAGTTGTAAGTCTACATTTGATTTGGGTTTCCAAGCCTGAAGATGGGGTGACTTGGCCCTTTGAGATTATCAACCCAGCCTTTTGGGCCTCCTACTAATACATGAGCTCAAGCCGACTTGGGCCTAGTCCCTTTTTTGTACCAGTTCAGCCCATTGGACCGACTGATAATTTTGCCCCTACACTCATCCAGTAAGTTAGAACATAATTTTTTGGGAAACAAAGATCCCTGCTTCGACCTAACAACTTCAATACCCAAAAAATATCGTAAAAAATCAAGGTCTTTGATCTTAAATTCTTTTGTTACGTGTACTTTCAGCTTACCCATCTCCTCACTATCACTACCAGTCACCACAATATCATCCACATACAATCAAGAAGGTAATCTTACCTCCAAGTGAATGTTTAAGAAAAAGGGTGTGATCAAACTGGCTCTGGTGGTATCCATACTTCTTCATGGCTTGAGTAAACCTGTTAAACCAAGCTTTAGGTGATTGCTGGAGTCCATATAAGGATTTTCTCAATCTGTTTACCTTACCCTCTTTTAGAAGGATTAGCAAAGCCAAGAGGCCATGAAGAAATGCACTCTTCAAATCAAACTGCTAAAGAGGCCACTCCAGGTTTGCAGCCAAGGGTAAGAGGACCCTGATAGTATTTATCTTCACCACCAGTGCAAATGTTTTATGATAATCTATCCCATAGGTCTGGGTATAATTGGTCATTGATCAAGAGGTGGTTGAGTTGTCTGTGTCTTCTCCTTTCTTGAGTATACCAAACTGTATGGCTTAAGGAATCCCTCGAAGTCAGTACAGAAGTTCCAGTAGGTGATGATATGTTGGTTAAAGGTAGTTGTGGAATTATATTTCTATATTTAGACACTTTACAGCTGGTACTTACAGCTGTTTTCTTGTAATATTTTGTTATATTGTGTAGTTTAGTTTCTTTCCTTTCTTAGTGGGATTCAGGTAGCTAGTTACCCAAATTTACTCTTTTCTGATTGTATTCCCTGATTTTATGAGAGATTTCTCTCCTCTAAATCATGATTTTAATTAGTTATTTTTAGGAAGTTTTCTAGGTTAAATACTGGTGTATTTTATTAATGGTTGTATCAAAATAAGAATATAAGTTTTTTTTTTCTCAAAAACTTCATGGTATCAGAGCAGGATTATTCCCAACTCTTATGCTAATATACGGCCCAGCCACCGGAATGGCTACTGAAAAATTTTCAACTTCTGAAATCATGGTTCCAAACAGCCATGGAAGTATGGATAGCTCTCATCTCCCCATTACAGGTCATAAACTGAATGGGCAAAATTTTCTTCAATGGTCCCAATCTGTAATGATGCTTATATGCGGAAAAGGGAAGGATGATTACCTCACTGGTGCTGCAGTTCCTCCTACAAAAGAAGATCCTAAATTCAAATGATGGAAGGCAGAGAACAACATGGTCATGTCTTAGCTAATCAATTCAATGAACAATGACATAGAGAGAATTTCCTTCTCTATGAAACTGCAAAAGAGATCTGGGATGCTGCCAAAGAGACATATTCAGACAATGATAATACAACGGAGCTATTCAAAATCGAGGGTATTCTTCATGATTTGAGCCAAGGAGATCTCCCAGTCACTCAATATTTCAATCTCATTACTCGTCATTGCTGGCAATTGGATATGTTTGAGACACATGATTGGAAATGCCAAACCGATGGGGCCAATTACAAAAAGATTGTTGAAAAGAAATGAGTATACAAGTTCTTACAAGCTTAAGAAATCCTTGTATGGCCTCAAACAGTCTTCACAGGCGTGGTTTGATAGATTTACAAAAGCTGTTAAAAGGTATGGATACTCTCAATGTTAGTCTGACCACACATTGTTTGTTAAACACTCTCTTGAGGAGAAGATCGCCATTATTATTGTATATGTAGATGATATTATTCTGATAGGAGATCATAAGGAAGAACTATGCAAACTCAAAAATTTTCTTGCCAAAGAGTTTGAACTCAGAGATCTGGGAAATCTCAAATACTTCCTTAGGATGGAAATTGCTAGGTCAAAGAAGGATATTGCAGTCTCTCAACGGAAGTATGTCCTTGATTTACTAAAGGAGACTGGGATGCTAGAATGCAAGCCTCCCGACACACCTATGGATCACATAATCAAACTGGGAACAAAGGAAGGAAGTGTCCTGGTAGATAAAGGAAGAAACTAGCGTCTTGTGGGAAAACTGATTTATCTCTCCCATACAATACCTGACATCGGTTTCTCAGTCAATGTAGTGAGCCAATTCATGAATGATCCAACCGAGGAACACTTGGAAGCTGTTTATCGAATACTAAGATATCTCAAGATGACACCAGACAAGGGTTTATATTTCAAGAGAACAGCAAAAGGGAATATTGAAATTTTCACTGATGCAGACTATGCTGGATATGTTACAGACCGAAGATCAACTTCAGGGTATTGCACTTATGTGTGGGGAAACTTAGTTACTTGGCGAAGAAAGAAACAATCCGTTGTAGCACGGAGCAATGTAGAAGCAGAGTTTAGAGCTATGGCCCATGGAATCTGTGAAGGAATATGGTTAAAAAGGTTACTAGTGGAGTTAAAGATTCCATTAGAGAAACCTATAAAGATGTTTTGTGACAACCAAGCAGCCATAAGTATTGCCAAGAATCCTGTCCACCATGACCGAACAAAGCATGTGGTGATAATCATCATTTCATCAAGGAGAAGGTTGAGGAAGGATCAATCAATCTGATTTATACTCCAACAGGGCTTCAAACAACTGATTTTCTTACTAAAGCTCTTCCAAGATCCATTTTTGAAGACTTGAGTAGCAAGCTGGGTATGATCAACATTTACAACCTAGCTTGAGGGGGAGTGTGGAGTTATATTTCTATATTTAGACACTTTATAGCTGGTACTTACAACTGGTTTTTTGTAATATTTTGTTATATTGTGTAGTTTAGTTTCTTTCCTTTCTTAGTGGGATTCAGGTAGCTAGTTACCCAAATTTACTTTTTTTCCGATTGTATTCTCTGATTTTATGAGAGATTTCTCTCCTCTAAATCAGCATTTTAATTAATTATTTTTAGGAAGTTTTCTAGGTTAAATACTGGTGTATTTTATTCATGGTTGTATCATAATAAGAATACAGAGTTTTTTTTTTCTCACTCAAAGACTTCAGTAGTGGTAGCACATCCCAAGACTTCTCTTCGTTTCCCAAATTCTTCCCATGAAGAGAAGCGTTTGAATCTCCCCTGAATAATAAGCCTGATCTTTAACAAAAGTAATATCCATGAAAACAAGCATCTTTGTTGAAGGGGGGTGATAGCATTTGTATCCCTTTTGTGTGGTAGAGTACTCCAAGAAAATGCACTTGAGTGCTCTCGGATCCAGCTTACTCCGGTGTTGTTTGTGAATATAAGCATAATAGACACAACCAAACACTTTGGGTGGGATGTGAAGAAGAGTTGAAATAGAGTGTGTTTAGACAAGGATTGAATAGGGGTTTGGAATTGAAGGACTTTTGTAGGCATTCTATTAATGAAATATGCTTCTGTAAGGACAACATCTCCTCAGAAGAATTTAGGAACAATCATAGCAAAGAGTAGTGATCTAGCAACCTCTAAGAGATGGCGATTCTTATGTTTGGCTACACCATTTTGTTGGGATGTATCAACACATCAAGTTTGATGAATGATGCCATGAACCTAAAAATAGACATAAGACACTTCTTAAAATACTCCCCTCCATTATCTGATCGTAGAATATGCACTCTCGTATTAAACTGGGTAAGAACCATTTGTTGAAAGGACTGGAAGGTGAAAAAAACATCTCTTTTCTTTCAACAGATAGATCTATGAAACACGCGTGTAGTCATTAATGAAAGAAACAAACCATTTAGAACCCGAATGATTAGGAACACAGGATGGCCTTCTCTCTTTTCACACTTTTCTTCTCATCCTCACGTTATAGAGTCTTCAAACGCAATTCCTTGTTGGACAAGGGTTACAATTACTTGGAGCCCAAGACTTACCTAACAAGAAATTACCAAATAAATTACAACTCTAAAATGAAAACCTAATTACAATAGGAATTTGAGACACAATTTCTAACAATCTCCATCTTGGCTAAAATTTGATCTTCATGCGCTCCTTCATAGCTCCACCTTAACTAAAGAAATCTCTCCACCTCGACTGAAGAAATCCCTCCACCTCAAAACTAACATTTTCTTCCTTCTTGTCGTTCTTCGCCGTTTCATCACACTCATCTATTGTTGGCAAACTCCAAGTTCAAATAGTCGAACTTGTAATCTACTCTCACATCACTGAATCAAACTTTCCTTGCTTCTGGGATGAAACTTGGTGTTGTTGCAATTGCCAATACTTTTTCCTTCCATTGCCGCTCTTGATCATCCATCACTCTACTAGATCTAGAAACATGCTTCCATTTTGTCTTTGCAACTACTCCACCTAATAGAGTACTCTCCAATAAAACATAGAGATTAATAACCTTCTTTCCCAAAAGCATGATATGTGGCCGTCTTCTAATTTTCATCAACCCATTATTCACTTCACACCAACAACCCTTCGAATTCAAAGCTCCTACAGAGATCTCATTCCTTTTAACACTTGGAATATGATGTACATTCATTAGGGTTCTTACTAAACCATTCGTTGTCTTGATTTTGATTGTTCCAATTCCCATAACATCACAATAATCATTATTCCCCATAAATACCTTACCACCTACACGTTTGTAGATAGCAAATCACTCTTTATGAGGACAAACATGAAAGGAACAAGCAGAATCAAGTATCCCTCCTTAGCTTCTATCTTGTTATCTATAATTGATAACACTTCATCAACATCACTTTAGACACAACAACAGCAAATGCATTCCCCTTTCCTTTTAGACACGGCCACTAAAGATGCCCCTTTTCCCCACAATTATAGCACCTTCTTTTCGATAATGGCTTTGGCACAAAATTCCCTGGAGCTCCAAACCTCTTCCTCTCTTGTACAACAAGAGCTTGAGACTGATCGTGTTGATCCTCACCATTCAACTTTTTATTGGAGAATAAAGCACTCTTAACTTGTTCCATGGTGATTGTATCTCTCCCATAAAGCAAAGTATTAAATAAATGCTTATGAGTAGAGCGTACCGATGTCAACAATATAATAGCTTTATCCCCATCACTCAACTTAACATCAACATTAGACAAGTCACAAACAATCTTATTAAACTCACCGAGATGTTCTTGCAAGCTTACACCTTTCCTACAGAAGGAGTACAACTCTTGATTTAAGACTAGTCAGTTGGTGAGATTCTTTCCCATATAAAGATCCTCCAATTTCTTCCACATACATGTTGTTGAAGCTTCTTCTATCACATCGTACACAACATCATCTGCCAACGCCAATCGAATTGCACTCATCGCTCTTGAATTGATCTTCTCCCACTTTGCACCATCCATCTCTTTTGGTTTGTCACGCAGTGCCTCTTCTATACCATGTTGAATCAGTATATCTCGCATCTGAACTTGCCACAGGCTGAAATTTTTTCTTCCATTAAATCTTTTGACCGAGTACTTTACATCTGTAATAGTTGTCGCCATAGCTCTGATACCACTTGTTGTGAATTAATTCCCTTGATTCGGCACAACGGAATTAAATAAAAAACAAACACACACAAACGAAACAAGATTTACGTGGATCAACAAATCGCTTAATCCTTGGACGAAGAATGACCGTCTTTATTTCAATATAGAGATTACACACTCTCTTTCTTTCTCTCTCAAGTAATTGTAATCCTTGTCCAATAAGGAATTGGGTTTGAAGACTCTATAAATAAAGGTGAGGATGAGAAGAGAAGGTAGAGAAGAAAAGTGTGAAGAGAGAGAGAACTTTCCTAACAAGAAATTACCAAATAAATTACAACTCTAAAATAGAAACCTAATTACAATCAGAATTTGAGACACAATTTCTAACAAGAACAACTTATGCAAATATCTAAGTGAGGTGTTGTTGGATAACCCAGGTTTTTTCGGATAAGTATTTTAAATTTAAAAGCCTAGTTATCTGATTGGGTTGTTATCTCTTAGTTTGTATTTGAATAATTATGGTTCTTAAAATAGAGGCTAAGGTTAGGGTCTGTTATTGTCTAACCTAGTCTATAAATATCATGTAATCGATCAAGGGAATAATAAGAAGCAGAATTACGTTTGCCTCCATTCCTTTCCTGGTCCAGTTTACATGGTATCAAAGCTGGAAAAACCAGTAGAGAAGAATGTATAAAATGGCTCTCACGGGGATAGGGGAGAACTCTGGGATCTCGGATACCTCATCTGAGACTACCCGGGTTGTCCCCACAATTGCCTCGAACATCGCTGCTTCTGATTCTTCATCCCTACAAATCACGTCCCATAAATTCAATGGAAGAAATTTCCTTCAATGGTCGACCTCTGTTCAGATGGTTATTCGAGGACGTGGTAAACTAGGATACATTAATGGGTCAAAACCAAAGCCATCCGAAACAGATCCCTCGTTTCCAACTTGGGATGCAGAAAATTCCATCGTTATGGCATGGATTATCAATTCCATGAGAGAAGACATCAGCCACAATTTCATGTTGTACCCCACAGCAAAAGGTATGTGGGATGCAGTGGTTCGGCGGTACTCAGATGTGGAGAATTCCACACAGATGTGTGATTTAAGGGACTCGGCAAGAATGCTAAAACAAGGAGACATGGATGTTACGCAATATTTTAATGCTTTTTCCAAACTATGGCAGAAATTGGACCTTTATAATGTCCATAGATGGCACTGCGAACAAGATGCTGCTCTATACCGATTGATTATCGACAAAGAACGAATCTATGATTTTGTTTCAGGATTGAACAAAGATCTTGATGAGGTTCGTCGCTTGCTATGCGACCATTACCGGAAATTGATGATATTTTTGCAGAGGTCAGACGTGAAGAAAGCAGGAAGAAGAGGATGCTTGGTGAACTTAGAGATCCGGTTGTCAATGATAATGCTGCGATGGTCATTCGTAATCAGGATAGTCCTAAAAATACTGGATCTCGAGCTGGAAAAAAATCTGGGCAGCTTTGGTGCGATCACTACAGTAAACCACATCATATCCGTGACACTTGCTGGAAAATACACGGAAGACCAGCGAAATAGAGGGAGATAATCAGCAAGCGTGACAATCGGAGTTCTCAAGCCCACACATCGGAACTAGGCAACTCGGACAAGAAGGACAACGGTGACACCAGCAAAATGCATCAGATCTCTTTAACAAAAGAGCAATTAGAACAGTTTGTTAAATTGCTCATGCCATCACAGCCAGCCAATACTTCACTCCTTGCACATAAAGGTAATTATTTTACCTCTGGAACTAATCCTTTTGCTGAAAACAGTCCCTGGATAATCGACTCCGGGGTGACGGATCACATGACCAGCCATGGCAACCTATTCTCTTCGTATAAACCAAGCCCCGGGAATGTCAAGATCAAAGTTGCTGATGGCTCTTTATCTGCAGTAGCAGGAACTGGTGTTATTCATGTTTCCCCAAATATAATCCTTAAATCTACCCTACATGTGCCCAAGTTGACTTGCAATATATTATCTATTAGCAAGATTACAAGAGATTTGAATTGTCAAGTATTGTTCTCACATGATAAATGTTTGTTTCAGGATCTTTCGGGGAAGAGGATTGGCAATGCTAAGGAACATGGTGGGCTCTACTACTTTAGAAAAAATGTTGGCAGCGTGATTAAACAAGCTCTTACTGCTAGTTGTGATTCTTCTATAATGTTATGGCATCGTAGGTTAGGCCATCCTAATTTAGTTATTTAAGACACTTGTTTCCTGATTTGTTTCATAATAAAGAGCTTGTGAATTTCCAATGTGAAACGTGTCAAATAGCAAAACACCATCGAGCGGTCTTTAAACCCCAGCCATACAAACTTACTAAGCCTTTTTCTATGATCCATAGCGATATTTGGGGACCCTCTCGTGTCAAAAATAAATTGGGATTTAAATGGTTTATCACTCTCATTGATGATTACACTAGGCTAACCTGGTTATACCTCATGAAAGAAAAATCGGAAGCCGAAGGGATTTTTAAGGCATTCCATAACATGGTAAAAACCCAATTCCAGAGTGACATTCAAAATTTTCACACAGACAATGGTACTGAGTACTTTAACACCATCCTAGGATCTTATTTAAAACAACATGGCATAATACACAAAAGCACTTGCACTAATACACCACAGCAGAATGGCATAGCCGAACGGAAAAACCGTCACCTCTTAGAAGTTGCCCGGTCAATCATGTTTCAATCCAATGTACCAAAACATTTTTGGTGTGATGTTATTCTCACTGCCACCTACCTTATTAATCGCATGTCAAGCCGTGTTCTTAAGTACCAAACACCTCTCACAATTTTTTCTCAATTTTATCCTCACTCACGTGTGTTTGGTACACTACCCCCAAAAATTTTTGGCTGCATTGCATTCGTTCACAATCATTCACCCACGAAATCCAAGCTCGATCCCCGAGCCTTAAAATGCATGTTTGTTGGGTACTCCTCCACTCAAAAGGGATACCGTTGTTATTCACCAGAACACCAGAAGTATTTTGTGTCGATGGATGTTACATTCTTCGAAAACTCTCCATTTTACACCAAAAATTCCCTTCACGGGGAGCATATACAAGAAGACAATTTTTGGGATCCCATTACTCCTGTAGCTCCTATCCTTCCCAGTATGCCTACTGAAACCAACCCGATTACTCCTGAGTCCATAAATACTGATGAGGAATTACCAATAGGGGAAGAATTACAACAGCAACAACAACCTGAGCTACGTGTTTATTCACAACGAACAATCCTCGAAGAGTAGAATCTACCATGACTCTTGAACAAGGTCAAGAATCTGACCCGGAACCTGTACCAGGTATGCGTTTAGATACTTTGCCTAATTTGCCTGTTATTGATGATCGCCATCTTACTATTGCTAAGAGAAAGGGTGTTCGCTCCTACACACAACACCCAATCTCTTATTATGTTTCATATGACCACTTGTCTGCAGCACGTACACTTATTGCCAATCTTGCAAAGATTGAGGTTCCTAATACTATTGAAGCAGCTATGAGAAGTCCAGAATGGAAGCAAGCTGTGATTGATGAGATGCTTGCCCTTGAGAAGAATGGAACATGGGAATTAGTGGACAAACCAAAAGATAAACGTCCAGTTGGCTGCAAGTGGGTCTTCACAGTGAAGTACAACTCTAATGGGACAATTGAAAGGTATAAAGCCTGATTGGTGGCAAAGGGATTTACGCAAACTTATGGCATAGACTACCAGGAAACATTTGCACTGGTTGCGAAGTTAAACACTATTCGGATATTATTGTCTATTACTGCAAATCTTGATTGGAAATTGCAGCAATTGGATATTAAAAATGCCTTCCTTAATGGTGATTTAGAAGAAGAAGAAGTTTATATGGAGCTCCCACTTGGATTTAATGGGGATAAAAATCTAGGGAAAGTGTGTCGGTTGAAAAAATCCCTTTATGGGCTAAAAACAGTCTCCATGAGCTTGGTTTGATCGGTTCTCAAAAGTAGTTCGGCAGCTGAGGTATAAACAAGCTCAAAAAGATCACACACTATTTCTGAAGCACTCAGGAAACAAGGTAACTGCCTTAATAGTCTATGTAGATGATATTATCCTAACCGGTGATGATGAAGACGAGATGATCAAGTTGAAGAAGAATCTTACTGCTGAGTTTGAGGTTAAAGATCTGGGTCAACTGAGATATTTTTTGGGAATGGAAGTATTGCGAAATAAATCAGGGATTTCTATTTCTCAAAGGAAATATATACTTGACTTGCTGACAGAGACGGGATTATTGGGTTGCCGACCTATGGTAACACCCATGGATTCCAACAAAAAATTCGGGATGTGCAAGGATGGAGTTCCAGTTGATAAAGGGAGGTATCAACGGTTGGTAGGTAAACTCATTTACCTATCCCATACAAGGCCTGACATTGCATTTGCAGTTAGCTTTGTTAGCCAATTCATGCATTCACCTTGTGAGGAACATTTAGAAGCTGTGTTTCGTATCTTAAAGTACTTGAAGGGGACGGCAGGTCGTGGATTGTTTTTTAAGAAGGGTGCCCATCGAGGAGTAGAAGTTTTTACTGATGCAGATTGGGCTGGAGCGGTTGATGACTGGAGATCTACATCAGGGTATTGTACATATGCATGGGGAAATTTGGTGACATGGAGAAGCAAAAAACAGTCCTTTGTGGCCCGTAGCAGTGCTGAGGCTGAATTCAGGGCAGTTGCTCAAGGTATATGTGAGGCACTCTGGTTGAAAATGTTACTGGAAGAATTAAAAGTGGCTAGTGAAGGTCCTATGAAGTTTTTTGTGACGATAAGGCAGCTATAAACATTTCCCATAATCCTGTTCATCATGACAGGACTAAACATGTGGAAGTTGACAAACACTTCATTAAGGAGAAAATTGAAAGTGGAGTTATTTGCATGTCCTACGTAACTACAGCTAAGCAAGTAGCAGATATTCTAACGAAGAGTCTACCAAGAACGATGTTCGAGAGGTTAGTTGACAAGCTAGGCATGACAAGTGTGTACAACCTAGCTTGAGGGGGAGTGTTGGATAACCCAGGTTTTTTCGGATAAGTATTTTAAATTTAAAAGCCTAGTTATCTGATTGGGTTGTTATCTCTTAGTTTGTATTTGAATAATTATGGTTCCTAGAATAGAGGCTAAGGTTAGGGTCTGTTATTGTCTAACCTAGTCTATAAATATCATGTAATCGATCAAGGGAATAATAAGAAGCAGAATTACGTTTGCCTCCATTCCTTTCCTGGTCCAGTTTACAGGTGTCCTAATCTTTTATGCCATAACCAAATCTGCTCTTCTGATGTTGATCTGCCAACTATTTGATTTGCTTTTCCATCCGAAGTCCATTTCATTTCCAAGTAATACAGACCACCTCTTTGTCTACTAAGACCAATCTTCGCTCCCATAAGAAGATCCTGAATGACACAATGAGTATCAAAGAATGTTATGGAACATTTAAGAGCCTTAGTAATCTGACTAATGGACAATAGGTTACCAGATAAACATGTAAGATAGTAGAGAGGGACATAAAAGAACTTAGAGGAATGAAACATTCCCCAGACACAATAGAAGTAGACCCATTTGCTGTTTTAACAGTTTTTGTACTAGTATGAGTGTTATAAGAAGAAAAAAAAGTAGATTCACGTGTCATATGATCAGTAGTACCCGAATCTGTAATCCAAGATGACTCATCACGACTAGAAGTGCTCAAGGGGAATCCAAAGTTACCTATATTGGCTAAGTTACATGAAGCATCTGTTGAGGATAGCTTCTGAGCATACTCTTTCATTATTTGACCTACCTGGGCTTGAGAATATTGTGGCGGGGCTGCAAAAGAAGATTGTGCATCGGAGGCTGTATGATGTACTCTAGAATTTGAACTATCCCCCTTGTTTCCACCCCCTTCTTACAGAACCAGTCTGGATAACCTTTCAGCTTAAAACAAGTCTCTCAAGTATGTCCAGCCTTGTTATAGTGTGTACAAAATAAGGACTCGTTGTTTTGAGGTTTCCTAGGGCCAGAGGTAACCAGTGCAGTGGAGCCTGGACAGTAGTCATGACTGAACTCTCCTGTGAGACACCTGTAAGCATAGTAGCCTGACAAAGCTCCTCACACTGAACATAAGTATATGCACTGCGAAGATTGGGAAGAGGATCATGCCCTAAAATCTGTACTCTGATTTGATCAAATCCTGGGTCGAGGCCGACCAAAAAATCGTAGACCCTCTCATACTTAATTCTCTTCTTTAGCTTTGCTGTATCCCCAGCACACTCCATATCACATGACTGGAGAAATTCAACTCCTGCGAAATAGCTTTCAAAGTAGAAAATTAGCTAGCCAATATCTTCCCCTGCTGTCAAGTCTCGTGTGCCTTGCACCTCAGTTCATAAATATGAGAGTAAATTACCTGGACCTCCCCTGAGGTTTGGCTAAATTACCCACAGATGAAACTATTTGAAAAATCTCTTTGACACCCCTGTTAGAGTTAAGAGTCATTAGTTGGTTAACGGTTGTGGTTCAATTGCCAAATTGCGCTTATCTTTAATACCACCATTGTACATGTCATGCTGACATAAGCAACCAAAAATTGAAAAGATAATTACCCTTACTATCTATATGTTCTCAATCCCCTCTTCTGCTTCCTTTGTGTTGTAGCCTATATATATATATATATATTTCTGTTACAGTCGATGTTTATTTCGGATGTTCAGCAGAAAACCATAAAAACAACCCGCAAAATCAGGATTCTATTGTCTTTCATCCATTGCCAAAAACCCAACTCCCAAACACATCACCCAAATCCCCACATCGACAGCCCATCTCACTCCTTCTATTTCCTCCATCCTATTTTCGTCAATCTTGTCCGAGCAACCTCCATCGTCTGATCTGATCTCCACTTCAAAGAAAGAGCAAGAACAATAACAACAGCCGTCCCATTTAGTCTCCAACTATCTCTCCTTTGGCATCTCCTCCAACCCCTGAAAATACTTGACCCTCCTCTTCGTCTTCACCACCTTCTCAGCTATGGCCACATGTCCCTACACTGCCATGCAAACCTCTGCCTTCTTCTCATTCTTGCTCTGTAATTTGTTCCTATATATAAATATGTGTATATATATTTGTATGTGAGTATTAAATATAAAGAAGTCATATATATATATAATTTAGTGAATTATGTATAATATCATTGTATATTCACAAATATTATTAGATTAACTAAATTATCTTAATGTTAAAAATTAAAATTATTAATTATATTATATAGTTTATAAGTAAGAGAATTTTTGTCCAAACAAATTTGAGTCAAATGGTCATTTGATATAGTTAATAGGGACATTTAAGTCATTTTGTTTCATGCAAGGGTACTTTTGGTATTTAAAAATTATCCCACTAACGGACTTAACCCTTGATTGACGTCAGGTGTGATCAAAGTAATTATACAAAACCTAAAGGGAGGTTGACCACACTTTTTAAAAAAGTTTCAATCGTGGGTAATTTAGCCAAACCTCAAGGGAGGTCAGAGTAATTTATCCTCAATCTGAGAAGCATCACTACCATCAAAATAGGTTTGAGCCACAGCTTCCCAAATAGCATGAGTTGTGGGAAGTCAAAGAAAACTGGCACTAATATCTGGAGTCATCGAGTTAAGAAGCCATGACATCAATATGACATTCTTCTCCACCCAAGTATAGAAGGAAGGATCAATATCAACCGACTGTTTCTTCTCTCCTGTCAAGTACCCCAACTTTCACTTTCCTGTGATATACAACTTCACAAATTGGGACTAGGCAGAATAATTCGTCCCATCAAGTTTGATAGAAGTCATCTGCATACTTATGTTGTTATGTTGAATTGTCACAGTCGAAGGAATGGGTCGTGTTGTACCAGAACCAGAACCAGAAGGTTTAGAGGTAACTTCAGACATGTTTCCATGTCTATGGTGTGAAGAATTGAGGCCTTAGGATGTTGTTCTAGGCAATTGTGGACCAAGACACCAAGAATATGAGGGCAACGAGAATAGGTTAGCGGTAATCATTCAGACCGGTGATCCACCCAGGCCAAACTCAAATCCCCCCTTCCTTTTATTTTCTCTTTCTCACGCTATTGCTCCGATACCATGTTGTTTTTTAAGAGAGAAAAGTTCTCTGTATTTCCTTAATATGTTTACATCTTATACAAGTGTATCTAGGAAAGAGGGAAAACTATACAAGGAAAAAAAAGCCGAAAACAAAATCCAATCTGCTCCTCACTTACAGTAGTCATAATAATCTATAAACGTAGCTAAGAAAAAATATTTTCTGTAATGATTTTACATTACCCAATTGGGCTGCCTTCATTTGTATTTATATAAGAGATATACATCATATAGATTACAATGATACGGAGAGAATATCTCCACAACAATATTCCCTACAATCAATTTATGATATGATATGATACGATATGATACTTATACTAATAATACAAGATATGATACCTACAATCAAGCTATGATATGATACGATATGATACAATATGATATGATATGATACCTGTACTAGTAATACAAGATATGATACGATACGATATGATATCTATACTAATAATACAAGATATGATATGATACATTCTACAGTTGACTAAATCAGATTTGATTTCGTCCACACTCCCCCTCAAGCTTGGCTGTACATGTTGATGAGACCAAGCTTGCTTACAAGGAACTCAAATGTTTGTTTTGTTAGTCCTTTTGTGAGTATATCAGCTGTTGTTGAGAAGTAGATATATATTCAATGCTGATCATGCCCCCATCAAGCTTTTCCTTGATAAAATGTCGATTTACTTCCACATGTTTAGTCCTATCGTGATGGATAGGATTGTGAGCTATTCTAATGGTTGACTTGTTATCGCAGTAAAGGTGCATAGGTTCTTCATATTTGATCTTCAACTCTTCCATCACTCTCCTTATCTAAATAACCTCACAAACTCCATGAGCCAAGGCTCTATATTCAGCTTCCGCACTGCTTCTTGCGACAACAGTTTGTTTTTTACTACGCCATGTCACCAAATTTCCCCATAATAAGGTACAGTACCCAGATGTTGACTACCTATCGTCGATAGAACCAGCCCAATCTGCATCAGTAAAAGCTCTAACTTTTCGATCATCAGTTTTAGCAAAAAAAAGTCCCTTTCCAGGTGTTTGCTTTAAATACCTCAAGATTCTATACACAACATCAAGATGACCTTGACACGATGCATGCATATACTGACTTACTAAACTCACAGCAAAAGCTATGTCAAGTCTTGTATGCGAGAGGTAAATAAGCTTTCCAACAAGGCGTTGATAACTTCCTTTGTCAACAGGATCTCCTTCAAACATTTTTGCCTTGTTACCAAGTTCAATTGGAGTTTTACTTGGTTTACATCCCAACATGCCAGTTTCTTCTAAGAGATCTAAAGTGTATTTCCTTTGAGAAACAGAAATAACTTTCTTACTCCTTGTGAACTCCAATCCCAGAAAGTATCTCAAAGCCCCAAGGTCTTTGACTTGAATTCCTTCGCCAACATCTGTTTAATTCTCTCTATCTCCTCAATATTATCACTATAACGATAATATCATCAACATACACAATCAAAATAGTTATCTTCTCACCTTCAGAATGTTTGACAAACATTGTATGATCAGTTTGTCCTTGAATATACCCAAGCTTCTTGATTACTTTTGAAAAAGGGTCAAACCAAGCACGTGGCGATTGTTTTAAACTGTAGAGAGACTTGTTGAGCTTACAAACAGTTTTACTTCCCAATTTTTCTTCAAAACCTGGTGGTTGACTCATGTAAACCTCTTCCTCAAGTTCACCATTAAGAAACGCATTCTTTACATCAAGTTGATGCAGTGGCCAATCAGAATTTGCTGCCATTGAAAGTAGAATTCGGATGGTATTGAGTTTGGTAACAGGAGCAAAAGTTTCGGTGTAGTCAATGCCATAGGTTTGTGTAAAACCTTTTGCCACCAACCTTGCCTTGTATCTTTCAACAGAACCATCAGATACTTTACTGTAAACACCCACTTGCACCCAACAGTACTTTTTTTCTGTGGTAATTCTACTAAGCTCCTGGTATTGTTTTGTTTAAGAGCACGTATCTCTTCGAATATAGCAGCTCTCCATTCAAGAACTGTTAATGCCTCTTCAATAGACTAGGGAATCACAATACTAGAAAGATTTGAAGTAAAAGCACGAAATGAAGATGACAGATTGGAATAGGAGGTGAACTTGGAAATAGGATGTTGAGTACAAGATCTAACACCCTTTCTAATTGCTATAGGATCATCTAGATCAAGATTAGGATTTGGATTACCTGACTCAATTGGCAATTGAGGTCCTACCATCGGCTCGGCTTCTTGACCTTGAGTAGGATTCATGATTTCTTTGTTTCCTTGAGAGACCTTTCTTCTAGA
Source organism: Cornus controversa (assembly GCA_026545225.1). Classification (NCBI taxonomy): domain Eukaryota; kingdom Viridiplantae; phylum Streptophyta; class Magnoliopsida; order Cornales; family Cornaceae; genus Cornus; species Cornus controversa. Next base: position 15,923,266 of record CM048848.1, read on the forward strand.
GTAAACACGTAACTCTTGCTGATTAGGTATAGTCGATTCTCCCCCTGTCTCTAATACTGGTATATTGTCAGATGACAAACTTGACTCTGAGATGGGAATTATTTCTGAAATAGTTGTTGGATCAGATAAAATAGGAGCTGGACTCGAAATATTAGGCAGACTAGAAGTGGTAGGTAGAGGAGGTAGAGGTTGTATGGTGTTTTCTACTCCGAGTAATGGTAAGTCAAGAGTGTCCCATGAACAACAAGCTTCTTGATCCCGATTCTCCCCCTGAAGCGAAGTTGTAGAGAAATAAGGAGTATTCTCAAAGAATGTAACATCACAAGAGACATAGGTTTTTTTTGTTCGAGGACAATAGCATCGATAACCTTTTTGGGTGGGAGAGTAGCCAATGAAGATAGTTTTGAGAGCACGGGGATTAAGTTTATTTCTATGATGGGCATGAATGTGAACGAAGGTTGTACATCCAAAGGTTCCTAAGGGAAGAGCATTGGAGGTGGAAATATGAGGATACTTTTTAGTGAGAACAGAGAGAGGAGTTTCAAAGTTGATGGTGCGACTTAGTAGGCGATTGATGAGATATGTGGCTGTTAGGACAACATCTCCCCATAAGTATTTTGGGACTTTCATGGTAAACATGAGGGCTCGGGCTACCTCCAACAAATGACGGTTTTTTCTTTCAGACACTCCATTTTGTTATGGGGTGTCAACATACGAGCTTTGATGGAGAATGCCATTTTTCAACAGATATTCACCAAGGATGGAATTAACATATTCTTTGCCATTGTCTGTTCGAAGAATTCGGATATGAGCTTGGAATTGATTTTGAATCATTTTGTGAAAATTTTGGAAGATTTGACAAGCCTCAGATTTTTCTTGAAGTAGATAAACCCATATAGTGCGTGTATAATCATCAATGAATGTGATAAACCATTTTTTGTCATAGGCAGTGGTGATTTTGGAAGGTCCCCATATATCACTATGAATTAAAGAGAATGGAGTGGATGGTGTATAGGGTTTGGTAGGAAAGGAAGTGCGAGTGTGTTTGGCAAGTTGACATATTTCACATTAAAAAGAAAAAGAATTTTTATTATCAAAGAAAGATGGGAACAAACGCTTCAAATAAGAGTAACTAGGATGGCCAAGTCTATGGTGCCATAACATTATTTCCTTAGTACTAGAAACAGACACATAATCAACACCAGACACAAAAGCTTGTCTACACTTTGGAAGATCATCTTCAAAGTAATAAAGACCATCATGAATCTTAGCACTGCCAATCGTCCTCCCTGATGATAGGTCCTGAAATTAACATGACAAAGATAAGAATTTAGCACCACAGTGATTATCATAAGTAAGTTTGCTAATAGAGATCAAATTGCATTTTAAGGCAAGAACATGAAGGACAGACTTAAGAACAAGATTTGGAGAAAGTTTAATGGTGACAATCCCAGCAACAGAAGTTAAAGATCCATCAACAATCTTAACAGTGGTATGATTAGAACAAGGAACATACGAATAAAAACAATTAGATCCACCTGTCATATGATCGGAGGCACCTGAATCAATGATCCAAGGGTCCTTAGAGGAAATGAAAGAATATAAGGTTGAATGAAGGTTACCAGATTGAGCCACAGGGCATGAACCGACAGTGGAACCTAATGAGGAATTAACATTGAAGAATGGTTAATTCAGAAGACGACAGAGATGCTCAACTTGCTCTTTGTTGAATTGAATAGGAGTGCCAGTTTGTCCAGCCGTGTCGTGGCCAGAATGAGCCTGATAGGCATGCCCTTCAGCCTGCTTTCTGGGTTGCCAATTGGCTGTTTCCCGTGAAGTTGCCGGCACTTCTCTCGAGTATGACCAGGACGACTACAGTGATTACACCATGGTCGTTCTCCTCGCTTGTTGATGCGAGGGTCATGATATGTTGCCCATGCGAAGAGGAATTTCTGGACACTAAGGTAGATCCTTTTGGGGCAGAGGAAAAAAATGGTTGATCATCGGTCAACATCACTTTGCGATGACCCTCTTCACGGAGAACCTCAGCAAAAGCTTCCTCCGTTGAAGGAAACGGGTCGCGTGCCACCACTCGGCCACGTACCTCATCCAGATTTTGATTAAGACCAGCAAGAAAATCATAGACGCGTTCATTTTCAAGCTTGCGCCACTACTTGACACTACACTTAGCGCAGGGGGAATTTTCTTCAAAGAAAAGGTCAAGTTCTTGCCAAAGATCTTAAAGATTAGAGAAATACTGAGTCACAGAATTAGAGCCTTGTTTCATCTCCTTTAATTTTGAACGAAACTCAAAATTTTGGGAAGCATTTCCAAGATCTGAGTACATTCGGCGAGCAGCATCCCAGACCTCTTTTGCAGTTTTAAATAGAGATAACGGCGGCTGATTTTAGGCTTCATGGAATTGATAAGCCAGGCTAGAACAATAGAGTTCTCGACCAACCATGTCTTGTATGAGCAATCGGTCAGAGGAGGAGCAGGAAGTTCACCCATGATGTAGCCAAGTTTGCCTCAACTACAAATGACAATCTTGATAGATTGAGCCCACTGTAGATAATTTTTTCCATCTAATTTGTGGGCTATAATGTGAATAGACGAGATATCACTACCAGAAAAAGCAGTGATAGAAGCAGGGGTTGGACGCTCGGCCTAGGTCTGGCCGGAAGTTGCAGAGCCGATATTGTTGCCGGTCATGGCTGTCTCGTTATTAGCCATAGATTATAGGGAAAGAAGAAAAAAATGGGTATAGATTGCTCTGTTTAGGAATTGAAAAAACAGAAGACAATAGAAAGGCTTGAAACGAAGAAGAAAATCCCAAAAAAAAGGGCCAACCTGGCTTTGATACCATATAAACGTAACTAGGAAAAAATATTTTCTATTATGATTTTGCATTACCCAATTGGGCTGCCTTCATTTGTATTTATATAAGAGCTATACATCATATAGATTACAATGATACGGAGAGAATATCTCCACAACAATATTCCCTACAATCAAGTTATGATATGATACGATATGATACAATATGATATGATATGATACCTATACTAATAATACAGGATATGATACCTACAATCAAGCTATGATATGATACTGTTGGATATTTTTGAATTTATTATTTGAATTTAAGTTTAAGCTCTTATCTATTCAGGTTGTTAGGAAGAAAGTCAGGATAAGATTTGTTTAGATTTAAATTTTAAATGTTTTAGTTCCTAAGATTAAGGCTAAGGGTTAGCTTCCTATACTCTGTTTTTAGCCTATAAAACAGAATGTATCTCTTACTGTATTCAATAAGATTGGAAGAATAATTCAGCCCATATTTCTCTCCTATTTCTTTCTTCATGGTATCAAAGCTAGGAGTAGTCGAGAGAAATGTATAAACAGGCCCTTACCGGTGCAAGCGGAGGTGACTCTGTTAACTCGGGTACCTCATCCAAAAACATGCAGTCTGCCTTCACAATTGCTACCGCTGCAACTTCCAATCAGTCACCGGCATCCTTACAAATCACATCACACAAATTTAACGGAAGAAATTTCCTCCAATGGTCGACATCAGTTCAGATGGTTCTTCGTGGTCGAGGCAAGATGGGTTATATCAATGGAACAAAACCCAAACCTGCTGAAACCGACCCATCATTTCCAACGTGGGATGCCGAAAATTCTATTGTCATGGCATGGATCATTAACTCCATGAATGACAATATAAGTAAGAATTTTATGCTTTATCCGACTGCATGGAGCATGTGGGAAGCCGTGATCAGGCGCTATTCCGATCTAGAGAACTTCACTTTGATGTGCGACTTGAGGGACTCTGCAAGAAGTATGAAGCAAGGGGACTTGAGTGTTGCTGATTTTTTTAATGGGCTCACGACATTGTGGCAGGAGCTAGACATGTTTAATACTCATCAATGGCATTGTGCAAAAGACGCTACCCTATATAAATCTATTGTTGACAAGGAGAGAATCTATGACTTTGTTTCTGGTTTGAATAAGGAATTGGATGAAGTTCGAGGACGAACGTTGGCTATACGGCCACTGCCTCACATCGATGATATCTTTACGGAAGTAAGACGAGAAGAAAGCAGAAAAAGGAAGATGCTTGGAGAATCTAATGGCCAAACCATCCCTGAAAGTTCAGCTTTGGTTGTTCGCAACCAAGACAATCCATCAACTAATAACGGATCTCGGGCTGGACGGAGAGCAGGGCACCTGTGGTGTGATCATTGCAACAAGCCACACCACACCCGTGAGACATGTTGGAAGCTTCATGGCAGACCTGAAAATTGGCGTGACAAAATCAACAAACGTGGAAGCAGCAGGGCATCTCAAGCGAATATCGTTGAGGCAACAGGTTCGGAGAAGAAACCAGGAGGTGATGGCAGTGAAACTCACCAGATTTCGCTAACAAAGGACCAGCTGGAACAAATTTACAAATTGCTAGCCCCTTCCAAACCACCCAGCAGCTCATTCCTCGCCCATCAAGGTATTTGCCTAACTACAGGATCTAATACTGATCAAGGCTCCTGGATAGTTGACTCTGGAGGAACCGATCACATGACGGGTCAAGGGAGTCTCTTCTTTTCTTATACTCCCAGTCCAGGAAATGTGAAAATTCAAATTGCAGATGGTTCCGTTTCTGCTGTAGCAGGAAAAGGAACTATTAAGATTGCTCCAAATATTACTCTTAAATCAGTTCTTCAGGTCCCCAGGCTTGCTTGCAACTTGCTGTCAGTTAGTAAGATTATTAAAGATCTAAATTGCTGTGTTAAATTATCATGTGTTATGTGTCTGTTTCAGGATCAATTGGGGAAGAGGATTGGCATTGCTAAGAGACATGGCGATCTTTACCTCTTTGAGAAGGACCCCGGCACGTCTGGACAAGCTCTAATGTCTGTTTGTGATTCTTCCTCTATGACTAGTGAACAAAAAATTATGTTATGGCATCGTAGGCTAGGCCATCCCAATTTCATCTATTTAAAACGTTTGTTTCCTGATTTATTTTTCAATAAAGAGCTTGCAACGTTTCAATGTGAAGTTTGTCAATTAGCTAAACATCATCGTGCCACTTTTAAATCTCAGTCTTACAAATACTCTCAACCCTTTGCTATGGTACACAGTGACATTTGGGGTCCCACACGAATTAAAAATAAAGGTGGTTTTAAGTGGTTTATTACCTTCATTGATGACCATACTAGGATGACATGGGTTTACTTGATGAAAGAAAAATCTGAGTCAAAACAAATTTTTAAAAGTTTTCACAAAATGGTACAAACACAATTTCAAGCAAATATTCAAGTTTTTCATACTGACAATGGCACAGAGTATTTTAATACTATACTTGGTCCATATCTTTTACATCATAATATAGTTCATCAGAGTTCGTGTACTAATACTCCTCAACAAAATGAAATTGCTGAAAGAAAAATTCGACACCTTTTAGAAGTAGCTCGTTCCATCATGTTTACAACCAATGTTCTCAAAAATTTCTGGTGTGATACTATTCTGACAGCAACATATTTAATAAATAGGATGCCTAGCCGTGTTCTTCAATTTGAAACTCCTATACATTTCTTCCTTCAATCTTATCCTCAAACTCGGTTAGTTGGTTCTCTTTCCCTTAAAGTGTTTGGTTGTATCTCATTTGTCCATAATCACTCCCCTACTTGGTCAAAATTAGATCCCCGATCCTTCAAATGTATATTTCTTGGATATTCTGCCACCCAAAAAGGGTACAAATGCTTCCTACCAGAAAAACAAAAAACCTTTGTCACCATGGATGTAACCTTTTTCGAAAATACTCCATTTTATGAAAGAAATCATTTTCAGGGGGAGAATGATACACAGGAAAATGACTTCTGGGAACTTACTGCTCCTATGTTACCTATCTCAACCAAACCACCAACTGAAATTATTCAGATTCCCACTCCAACCGAGGTTGGTCAGCCATCTACCTCCACTCCTCATGTGCCCAATACAGATGATGACTCTATGCCTAGCATTATTCATGACTCTCAGCCAAGGGGAGAATCACAAACTCAACAAGAGCTTCGTGTCTATACACGCCGAGGCAATTCTCAAAGGACAGAGACAGTTGTGGCTCCTAGACCTTGCCGAAACTCTAAACCAAATCCTGAAACAAGTATGCTCCCACCTGTTGATGATTCTCAGTTAACAATTGCTGAAAGAAAGGGTATTCAATCTTGCACTCAACATACTATTTCCTACTATGTTTCATACGATCACTTAGCTTCTTCTGCTCAAACTTTTATTGCTAATCTTTCTACTGTTGAGATTCCAAAAGGAATTGAGGAAGCCTTGAAAGATCCGAAATGGAAGCAAGCTGTAATGGATGAAATGCTCGCTTTGAGGAAGAATGGCACTTGGGAAGTTGTGGACAATCCTGAAGGTAAAATCCCAGTTAGATGAAAAATGGGTTTTTACGGTCAAATATAATTCAAATGGGACCATTGAACGTTACAAGGCCAGGTTGGTAGCAAAAGGGTTCACCCAAACATATGGTATAGACTACCAAGAAACCTTTGCCCCGGTTGCCAAGCTTAATACTGTTCGAACACTGTTATCTCTGGCTGCTAATCTGGATTGGAAGCTACAACAATTAGACGTAAAAAACGCCTTCCTAAATGGAGACTTGGAAGAAGAAGTATACATGAAGTTGCCACCTGGGTTTAATAATGAAAGTATTGGTAAGGTATGCAAGTTGAAGAAGTCCCTGTACGGCTTGAAACAGTCACCACAAGCCTGGTTTGATTGTTTTTCAAAAGCAGTCCGACATCAAGGCTACAAGCAGGCTCACGCAGATCACACCTTGTTCTTGAAGCATTCAAATGGCAAGGTGACAGCTCTTATAGTGTACGTGGATGATATTATCCTGACGGGTGATGATGAAGAAGAGATGGCCAAGTTGAAAGAAAAGCTTGCAAGCGAATTTGAGATTAAAGATTTGGGACAGCTGCGGTACTTCTTGGGAATGGAAGTTCTAAGGAACAAAACTGGAATCTTTATCTCCCAACGAAAGTATATTCTGGATTTGCTAACCGAGACTGGTCTACTTGGGTGCCAACCAGTAGAGACACCAATGGACCCTAACCATAAACTGGGAATGCATGAAGATGGAACTCCAGTAGATAGAGGTAGATACCAGCGCCTGGTGGGAAAGCTAATTTACCTATCCCACACTCGACCTGACATAGCATTCGCAGTAAGTATAGTTAGTCAATTTATGCATTCACCATGTGAAGTTCATTTGGAAGCAATGTATCGGGTGTTGAAGTATTTGAAGGGGACAGCTGGAAGAGGACTGCTCTTTAAGAGAGGGTTCGAAAGAAGCATAAAGGTCTACACTGATGCAGACTGGGCAGGTGATATCAATGATAGAAGATCTACATCAGGACATTGTACTTTTGTTTGGGGAAATTTGGTGATATGGAGGAGTAAAAAGCAGTCAGTAGTAGCTAGAAGTAGTGCTGAAGCTGAGTTTCGAGCAGCTGCACAAGGGATTTGCAAAGTTCTGTGGGTAAAATTGATGTTGGAAGAAATTGGAGTGGTTAGTGAGAAGCCCATGAAGTTATTCTGTGACAATAAAGCTGCAATAAACATCTGCCACAACCCTGTCCATCATGATCGATTGATAGACATTTCATTAAAGAAAAGATCGAAAGTGGGATAATTTGCATGACTTATGTTACTACAGCAGAGCAGACAGCTGATCTACTGACCAAAGGACTAGCAAGACCAGTCTTTGAGAAGATGATTGACAAGCTGGGCATGACTAACGTATATAGCCCAGCTTGAGGGGGAGTGTTGGATATTTTCGAATTTATTATTTGAATTTAAGTTTAAGCTCTTATTTATTCAGGTTGTTAGGAAGAAAGTTAGGATAAGATTTGTTTAGATTTAAATTTTAAATGTTTTAGTTCCTAAGATTAAGGCTAAGGGTTGGCTTCCTATACTCTGTTTTTAGCCTATAAAACAGAATGTATCTCTTATTGTATTCAATAAGATTGGAAGAATAATTCAGCCCATATTTCTCTCCTATTTCTTTCTTTAGATACGATATGATACAATATGATATGATATGATACCTATACTAATAATACAAGATATGATACGATACGATATGATATCTATTCTAATAATACAAGATATGATATGATACATTCCACAGTTGACTAAATCAGATTTGATTTCTTCCACATAATCAAATCCCTAAAATAAAGGAGCTAAATATGGCAGCAACTATAGAAAGTCTAACGCTGGAAGATATATTGTTTATACGGCTAATATTAGCTATCACAACTAACATCTTCCAACATAACTGAACCAACAAGATAGGAAGTTGATAGTTTCTTTATTTAAACATATGATAATTTGAACGAAAAAAGAAATTGTTTCTCGCATTATTGTTTTTACTGTTATCGCAGCTCCATCATACATCTCTTTTATCATATCAATAAATCTATTTTGAATTATTTAAATTCTACTCAAATGAATATAGTGAACAATGCATCTCTGACACTAAGATATCACAAATTTTCCAATATGTTGTCAATGAGATTGTGAACAACACTTCATATTCTGGAGTTTCTTTTGCCATGTTATGATCTTTGCTAATTCCTCTCTACTGCCTCACATGTGTATTGTGTCTACTTCGTGTTGTGATTAATATGTATTGTTTTGTGTAGATTCTTATGTTCTTTTACTTATTTAGTTCTTTTAGAGGTTCACCCATATATTTTTCAACTTGCACCAGTAAACTCATCATTGGTGCCACCAAATGTTTTCTTCATGGTTTTAAAACTTGCTGGCAGAGTCGCATTGGACTCGGCCACGACCACAACCGATTCAGCCTAAGATCACAGTGAGACTGAAAATTGCAACCAACTCAATGCAATTCAGCTGCAACTTGGCCGCAATGGCCATGCTAGTATCGTTTTTGGTCACTCAACTATATAAACCTGTTTCTTACCAATTTTTTTCTCATTTCTCACTTCCTAATGAGAATCTCAACCTCCCAAGAACCTCCAGACACATCAAACAACTTAAATCTAAAAATTAAAATTAAAAATTACAAGACTTACCATAAATATTCCATAAAAGCTTTCCAATCTTGCAAATGATTGGCAGGATTGTAATTTTTTGTTTCTTTTTCTATTTTTCACTAGATTTTAAATGAAAATATCGTTTTATTTTCATAAGTTGTTTTAGACTTTTAGTCAACACAAATTGTTTTTGATAGAAAATTGAATCAAAAGTAAATTAAAGAATCAGTCATGTATTCAGTAAAATCCATTAAACAAAAATTAGTCAACTTTTACCAGTGATAGTGCCTTAAATTTTGGTTTATAAGCTATCACGGTATCACCCATCAAAAGTTCAGAGCTCCTTTATCTATTTAATAAAATACATTGAACAATTAAAACACGTTTTTATTGAATCTATAGTTAAAGCATTGCTTCATTTAATCAAGTTTTGTAAAGTTGAAATTAATTCACGACGGTGATGGCAATACCACTACATAATTCTCATTACACCCTGCAAGCACAACACCTTATTAATTCCTCCGCTGCTGCCTCAGCTGCATATTATATCCACTTCACATTGTGATTAATATATATGTGTGTGTGTATTTTAAACTTATTTTACTACCTTTAGTTCTTCTGGAGGTTCACTCCTATATTTTTCACTGCCACCAGTGAACTCGTCATTGGTGCCACCACATATTCTCTAAATAGTTTTAAAACTTGCCTTGTGGACTCGGCCGCAACCGTGACTGAGTCAACCTAAGATTGCGATGAGACAAAATCGTGATCAACTCAGTACAATTTAGTTGCAATGGCTGTGGCGTGCTGTGACTACTGTTTTGCCATTCGGCTATATAAACCTGTTTTTTCACCAATTGTTCTTATTTCTCTCTTCCAAATGAATCTCTCTGCTCTCAGCCTAACAACCTTCAAACGTCAAACAATTTAAAACTTCAAATTCAAAAAAAAAAAAAAAAAAAGGAATTTACATTAAATCTTTGATAAAAGTTTTCTGATCTTCCATATGATCAGTCTGATTGTAATTTATTTTTTCTTTTTTTATATTTCCCCTTGATCTAACATGGAAATATCGTCTTATTTTCATAAAAAATTTTAGTCTACATAAGTTGTTTTTGACAAAAATAAACTAAAAGTGAATTAGAAAATCAGAGAAGTTACACATATTCGATGAAATCCATGTTAGTAAACTTTTACTACTGACAATGCCTTATTTTATAGGCTATACTCATATCAAGTCACCTTGAAATATTTAATAAAATAGATTAAATCACTAAAACATTTTTTATTTCATTATATAGTTAATAGTTGTGTATCAGTTCATTTTGATCAAGTTTTGTAGGGTTGAGTTTTTTTTACAATCACAAGGGCCAATACCATTACATAATCACCGTTGTAACCTGCGACTGCAACTTAATACATATCTTTGCAATTCATGTCTGAAAATATAATCCTGTCCAAGATGTGGTCCAATTACAAATTTGATTAAAAATTTCGAGAAAACATGACTGCAAACTGCCCAGTCCCTATGCTTAAACATCAGCAATTAGTTTGGACCAAGTCAAGGGAGGCATTTATCAAAGTTGGTGGATGTTTGATTGTTTTAATCCACCACCAAAAAATCCCAAACTTAGCTTCATTAAAAACCTTTACGGAACTTTCCTTCCCCTTAAATTGAGGAGACTAAAATTAGGGTTGAACACCCTGGGGCATGATCTCCAATTCAAAATAACTGCCAAAATATTCACAACCAGAACAATGAAGCTGCCATTTCCATTCTGACTGACCCTTCATCTAAACCCATTCTTGCTAGAAAGTAATAAATATAGGACTGCAAATAAACCAATGGGCATGCTGATGACTGTTCTAGTTTGCTAAGTCAATTTATATGGTGTTCTGTCTCATCTCTTGCTTGGGTTGATCTTGGTGAAGCCTGTTCGGCTCAGCCCACCAGTGTTCGGCCGGCTTGAGTTTGTTTGTCAACCTGATCAATGAAGGTTATAAAGTAAAACCCATGGTTCCATAACCTGGATCTGACCTATTAACCCCTATTACAAAATCCAAATTAACCGACTTTAAACCTTTGAAGATACAAAGTGAAGAACTGATGCTCAAATCTTGTATGTCGGACTTCAAGAGATTTCGTAGAACCATAAGGCAAAATATGCAGAAAAGTAAAATGAAAACATGACGCACCAAGTGTAGAGACCGGGTCTAATTTTGACCGGTTTTCTTTTATTTTATCATTTATCGTCTCTAAATGATTTTAAATGATGTTACACATGTTTTATATACGAAATGCATGTGTGGGGACTAATTTTGAGTTCCGGGGATGTTTTTGAGCCAATTGGGTCATTTTGAGATTTTCTGGTCGGCGGGGCCCGAGACACGGGTCAGAGCTTAGCTAAAAGTTTTAAACTTTGGAAATGCTTGTGTGTTGTGCTTGATTAAGCATTGTTAATGTTGTTTGTTTATATGCATAGATGAATTGCATTGGAATAATTTGACATGTGAGCATTTGAATATGCCATGTAGTGTAGTGATGCCATGATTGCATATCATGTTGGTTGGCGTCGGGTCAATGCCAAGGTGGGTTGGGGCATTTCTACTGAACGAGTTGTTTGCTCACCCCTCTCTCCCCAAACACTTTATAGATAAAGCGCCGGCAAGAGATGAAGCCTAGAATGGATATAATTAAAGCTTTGGAAGTTTTGGTGTAGCATAAGTAAAGATAGAATATATGTATAAACATGCTAATGTGTACTATGTTGGTACTTTTGGACAAACTTGTATATTTTGGCCCTTATATGTACGAGTCATGTTTGACATTTAGAAATGTTGAAAATGAATGAATGAAATGAAGTTTTTGGATCGAATGTATGTGTAATATGGACATGATTCCTTGTGAGATGTAAATGTATGGTTTTTATCAAGTTCTATGCATGTTTTAAAATTGCATATGAAGGTATGAGACTATGGAACACCTATGGATATGGTTTATGTAGGTTTTGGGAGTTCTGGGTACTTTCGGCCACCTGATAGGGGCCTATTGGCTGGCCAGCTGATTTGGAATTTCAAACCCGAGAGTTGGGAAATTTTGGTTCAGCTGAGACCATGTTTCGGCCGACCGAAGGGAGTCTTCAGCCGACCGAAACAGTGGCTGTAGCCGGTTGATGAATTGGTCAGCCGACTGAAACATTCCCAGGCTTTCAGCGGGCTGATGTGGTGTTCGAGCCGACCGGAACTTGGCTGAGATGAATAGAGTCGTTTTGTGAATGGGATTGAATTGAGATGCATGTGTGACCTAGTGTGGGCCCATTGGGATGAATGGTCGTGAATATATGCATGTATAACTATGTGTATGATGAAGCTTCCGCGGGTTTAAGATTTTGGTTGTTCATTTGGGATAATGGACGGGTTCACACTAGGGATTCAGGCCCGGAATGGGGATTTCGGTAGTTCGGATTTTGGGGCGTGACACCAAGGAAGATGCAGCAGCAGTGGTGTTGGTGGTGAAGTACCGCTGAATGGGGACTATGAGGATATGATTTGAGGCACTACAATGACACTGACAAAAATAATTGAATGTGGCTGCCTTCAAAATCTCTCTGAGGAGGCACTACAATGACAACGTTAAAACAATTGAATCTGCGCCTTCAAACTCTGTGTGTGTGCGCGTGCCTGTTTGTGTATCCTAAGGCATCTTCTCCCGGACACTTTCATTTCTCAATAGGGCTGATGGAGAATATAAAGACTGGCTGACCTCTTACATATTTTTATTTCTCAATTCCCTTTAAACATATTGTATCATATAAGAACTCAAATGGACCAAAAAGTTTGTCATTTGCAGCCCTATTTTTGTATATACACCAGTTGTTTCCTATATTCTTCTTAAGCCTTGGAATATTTTGATGCTTGTTTTAAGTATGTAGAGATGAACCTTTGGTTTATGATAAATAGATTTGATATGGATCTAGTTTTGAAGACTGAAAAATTCTATCAGGGTGTGTTTGGCTGCGTGGAATTGGAAGGCTGACAAATTTTGTTAATGATCAACAGAATTTTACTAACAAAATTTTCTCCAATTCCAAGGCTCCAATTCTGCGCAGCTGAACACAGCCTCAATCGTTTTATGCAAGAATTATTTATCTTAGTATGTACTGAGAATCACTCTTGCCTGCAGGTCACTTGCCCCCAAAGTGTTGGAGGCAAATGTGAGAGATTTATGTATAACGAGTTTAAAGAGAAGGTAACAAAATGAGGTAATTATCTAATAATTGTAGCTCTATGCATCCATTGATCATTGGGTTGAAGTGCCTGCAGGTTGAAATGCCAGTTGACAAGGCTATGGATACGTTGTTGAGGCTGGGTCTTGTAACTAAAGAAAGCATTGATGGAAAAACTAGACTGCAGGTTGTTCCCTGTCCCAAGGCATATGAGGTCCTTAAACAGCATTGGAATAGCTTGCTCAATTAAGTTCGATTATTAATTTCTAAATTTGAGCATAAATCCTGCTGACGTCGCAACATCTGAGGCTTGTCAAGCCAGATATATCAGTTCTTAGAGAGACCTATGGCCCAGACGAGGAACATGGAAATTTGGAAGCCGGGCTTGCTGAGATGGGACAAAGTTTGCTATAAGATGCATTACCACTCTCTTGGAGAACACACGAATGTGTCTTCTCCAGGGTAGACTGAGGGTCTGATGTAAAATGTTTAAAAAGAAATTCCAATGTAAAATTTCTATTCCAATGAAATTCAGAATATATTTTTCAGTGTATTGGCTTAAATTCTGAAAATATTTAAAATAAAAATTTATGGCAATTGCTAAAGAAAATTAACCCAGACTAAATAGCATATTTGTAGGGTATTACAATCCGTTGAGATTGGCCCAGACTAAATAGCAGATTTCCTCCAAGGCTCCAACATTTTCACAGAGAGAAAAACATCAAGACGTCCATTCTTATGCAATCATGCATCAATTCAATTTGAACCGAAAAGCATGTCACAGTATGGAGAACAGCAGATGCGTATGTCCTTGTTTATATTACTGAGAAACTTGACACCATTAGATTAACATTTTGATGGCTTCCAAGAAAAGCTAAACTGTATACTTTGTTTTCAGTATGTTCTAAGGGAACGATATTCAAATTCTACTTGGACATCAAAAATTGTGATTTATTCGTGGTCCCAGTATCTAATTTTTCCTTTAGAACCCCTCTCTAGAGTCTACCCTAATGCTTTGTTTGGTTCGAGGAATAGAAAAATGGATAGAAGAGATGGATGAGACATCCTGTAGAAAGAAAATTGTCTTTCTCATTTTTTTTGTTTGGTTAAATGTAAGGAATGATAAAAAAAAGATAGATAAGGTGACATTTTTTTTTTGTTTGGTTTAGGGTTTAGGGAAGGAAAGGAAAGTTATTATATTTTTTTACCAATATACCCTTCTTATATAAACTTTTATAAAGTAAATATTTCTTCCAATAATTGAAGGTTAAAATTGGTATTACATATTTGTAGGATAGCTTTTTATAAAGTGATGATGTGTTGGATTTGTGAGAGAATTTAAGTGGGGTTTAACAAGTAATTTTGTACATAATTGAAAGTTAAATTTGTATTACATATTTACAAAATAACTTTTCTTTCTTTCCCTTCTCTCTTCTGCCAAATTTTGGACACATGGGATAAGAGGGATGCTTTATTCCTCACTTCCTCCCTCTCTTCCCTTTATTCCAACCAAACAAGAAAAGCTTCTTCCATCTTTCCTTCCAAGCAAATATAACATAAATATTGGTATTTGTTATTTTAAGTTCTTACTTTTTGGTTATGGAGGTCCTTCCTAATGCCAAAATATCTGGTGGTTGATTTTCAACATTCCTCTCGAAAGAGAACTTACTGACATAACTATCCTATCAAATTTCATCATATATACTATTAGATGGGATTCACAGTTGATGTACATGCTTGCTGTCAATTAGTAAAGTGGAGAGAAGAGTAAAAAAGGGCATGGTGGAAATGAACTTGAGACATCATGGCTGCAATATACAACAAAATCAACCACCAAGAAGTACCAATTGTTGACCTATAACAAGGTCACAAGAGAGAATACATAATTGTCGATCCATTATATGTTCAGTAAATATGCCAGGATTCTAGTGTGAACCAATTCCAAGTACATTTATGGTAAAGGGAAAATTTGAACACGTTCCTCATCCGATAAGAGGTTGAGCTCTGGTAAACACAAATACTGATCCACCTCCAACTGTGCGACCCAAAAGCATATTGCCATCTAGATATGAAAGGTAATATAGTCCTCCGACCGATTGCCTGCAATTCATTGATTTTCATTAATTACATGATTGATTAATAGGAAGAATTGGCCCGAGTATGTTATGATTGTAAAATCTTATGAGATACCTTCCTGACTCTCTCACAGGAACTTGAGCTTTGAAAGCTCGGATGAACTGCAAGATCTGTGGAATAATTGTAAAACTCTCAAGAGAGGAATTGAATTAAATGTGAACGCTTTAAACATACTTTTCTGGATTATAATCATCAACTTGACAAGAAAAAGGACCACTGACCCACTGTGCAATGCCATCCAGCAGCAAACATCAAGATTAGAGTAAATCAGATATTTATGCATCAGATGGACTGAAAAGACATCGAATTAAAAACTATAGACTTACATTATTTATTCTTAATATTAAGCTTAAACTAAATTAGCATAACCAAATCTTAGCTAGAGACTAGAGAACACAGGATAGGCACCTGGACTAAGATGTACAAGGCTGCAAACAGAACTGAAAGTTCAAGAGCAAAGACTGAACTGGGTGCATAGGAGGCTTACCTGTAGACTCAAAAATGAGCGTGGCAGTATTGCTGGAGCAACTAAAGCTTGCAACTCTTCACTGATGTTTATGTTCTGAACAGCTATCTGTCAAATTAAGTCGGCAGGTGTCAGAAAGAGTTAAAAATAAAATGCCTCCAGTATCCCTTTTTGATTTAGAGCAAGAAAAAGACACTCAAAACCACTTGCCCATCCCAGAAAAAATACTCAATTTGCAGGTCTCGGAATACATCTATAAGCCTTTGACTATGAATCACAAGATAAAAGCCTGTTATCATTCTCAATGGGTTTAAAAATACTAGACAGATCAGACAAGAATGCAACAAAGCTATGGCAATCATCTTTAGCATCACTTTCAGATTGAAGGAAAGATAGGCCCACTTACCAGCAAACATATAGCCAGCCATTAGGAGGACAGTCACTTCATCCCTTTGGGGACATCTGTGAGAAACTTAGTTTTTGTGTTGGCAAATTTCGGTGTCAAAACATGTTTAAAGGAATTGTAATTTTTGTTTATCTTGAGTCTCGATTTTGGAAGTTGAACAACAAGTGATCGTCACGAGCTCAATACCTAATTAGAATTGAACATCATTTAGGTCAGGTAAGTGAGAGTGTGTGAGTACACTAGTTTTAGAAAAATTGGATTGAGTGAAAGATTCTGGAAATTGGCTGCCATTCAACCGGTTGGCATTTTTCCCCAACCGGTTGTACTTGATTATGTTGGAATTACTGGCCACTCCAGAATGCTCTTCAACCGCTTGGCCATTTTCCTCAACAGGTGGAATGTGATTCTAAAGTGTTTTATTTCTAGTCCAAACTGCTTCTCAACTAATTGGACATTTTCCCCAACTGATTGTACTTGCCTTTGGGGCCTTCAAGTTTTATTCCAGAGAGCTACTCAACTGGTTGGTTAATTTTCCCAACTGGTTGAATGTGTTTCGGATAAGATCGAAAACTTTTCTTTCTGATAAGATTTTGGTTCCAACTTCAACCCAAAATCAAGAGACGTCCTCTAATGTTGACTTCTTTTTCAACACTATTTAAGGACTCTCTTTTTTATAAATACTCAACTTTAATAAGGTTTTTAAAAGAGAGAAACTAGAGCTTCTATTGAATATGTTGAAAGGTTTTTGAGAGAAAAATCAAGGTGAGATTTTTCTGATTTTTTTTCCTTTTATATTCCGAGCACGTTCACATTGAGTGTTTAGTGTGATACTCTACATTTGATCGAGGGTATTGTGAGCCTATCTATGGAGTTATTCAGGAGCAACAAGATTTATTTGCATTTTGGCACGATTAGTGAAAGACAAGGTGAATTCAATCACTAGGAGAAACGTATCATCGTGAGGTGATTGAGTTGGTGTGGATCAATGTTGCTGGTGATTCCAAAAGGCACTGAATCGGAGGACACTGAGCGTCGAAGGTAAATCAACGGCAGGTGATTCCGAAAGGCACTGGAACCGATGACTCGTGGAGAGCAGTTCTGAAAGCATTGGAACTCGATATACTCTTTCTCGGTTACAGCGGATTTTTTCACCAGAAACGGCTAAAGTCTGTGGTTTTTCCTCGCTAAGGTTTTCCACGTAAAAATTCTTTTCTCATACTTTTCTCTGTCTTTATTTTTGTGGAAATCCGAGCTTTAATGCCAGGAAATTAGTTGTCAGAATATTCTATTTTAGTCAAGTTTTATATTTAGAATAAGACGAGATTTGGTTTCCTGTAACTAATTTCTTAGTTGTAATAGAGATTTAGTTTTCTATTTTTTGGTAGAGAATTATTCTCTCTAATTGATTGTTGTAATCAAGGTGAGTCTGATTCTCTTTTGGTCTCTTAGCCTATAAAGCTACAATACAGCATTGTATTTAGATCATCAAAGTATGAAATCAAGAAATAGGGTTTAGACCAATATTCCACATAGTATCAGAGCGTGATCTAAACCCTCAAAATTTGTCATGACAAAGTATGGCATGGCCATGACCAGTGGATTCAAGAGCTCTAGTTCAGAGGTCACGTCCAATCCAGGAGCTGTCATCATCAACAACCCAGGTGAACCTGAAGGCTCAATTCTCCCAATCACATGACACAAACTCAATGGCCAGAATTTCATCCAATGGTCTCAATCCGTTACGTTGTTCATTTGTGGAAAAGGAAAGGAGGATTATCTCACCGGTGTAGCCACTCCACCACAGTCAGGTGATTCAAAATTTAAAGGTGATCCAAAATTTAAAGCCTTGAAATTAGAAAATAGCATGGTTATGTCATGGCTAATTAATTCTATGACAAATGAGACTGGAGAAAATTTCATGTATTACAAGTCTGCTAAAGAGATATGGGACGCAGCAAAGGAAACCTACTCCAACAAAGACAACACATCAGAAGTCTTTGAAACCGAGGGTATTCTTCATGATATAAGGCAAGGTGAACTCTTTGTGACAAAATATTTCAATTTTTTAAATACACAGTGGCAACAACATAGACATCTATGAAGAATTGGAATGGAAGTGCCCTGAGGAGTGGTTGAAAAAAAACGAATATGTAAGTTCTTACTCGGTCTCAATAAGAACCTTGGTGAGGTCCGAGGGAGAATTCTTAGCACAAAGCCACTGCCTAGCATTCGAGAAGCCTTTTCTGAGGTGCGGAGAGAAGAAAGAAGGAAGAAGATGATGATGGGACCACAAAATACCACTCCAGAATTGGAAAGCTTTGCTCTTGCTGTCCGAGGAAACCAGTCCAACTACACTGACAATCGACAACAATGGAAAAGTAGACCTTGGTGTGAACACTGTCGAAAACTGGGACACACAAAGGAGACCTGTTGGAAAACCCATGGAAAGCCAGCCAATTGGAAGCCATCACGCCCTCCACAAGATAGAGAAAGTCGTGGAAATCTTGCCAATGCTGCCGAAAATCCAACTCCATCTGAACCAAACCTATTCAATAAGGAACAAATGGAACTTTTGCAAAAAATGTTCCAACAATCTCAACAAACCGCTGTTGCCACACCTATAGGTACTGGTTCATTAGCACAAAAAGGTAATTTTCTAAGTGCCTTGAGTGTGAAATGAGAGGAGTCAAGTTCGTGGATTGTACACTCAGGTGCATCAAATCATATGATTGGAGATGCTTCTATATTCCATAATTATAACCCATGTCATGAAAATTTTACTGTTCAAATTGCTGATGGATCTCTCTCAAAGGTGGCTGGTACAAGTTCTGTCATTATTTCAAAGGATCTAACCCATGATTCAGTTCTCTTGGTCCCAAACCTAGATTGCAATTTACTGTCAATATAAGTAAGCTTACAAGAGATCATAATTGTGTTACTAAATTTTTCCCAAATATGTGTGAATTTCAAGACTTTGGATTCGGGGAAGTTGATTGGCAATGCTAGGATGTGTGCGGGGCTCTATTTTCTGAGAGTTGATGATCTTGAAAGACAATCCCTGAAGAATAATTACATGGCTTTGTCCTCTACGAGTAATAAAGATAGTATAGTCATGTTGTGGCACTATCGTTTAGGCCACCCAAATTTTATGTACCTTGAAAAACTATTTCCCTCCTTATTCAATAAAAGTTTAAAGATTTTTCAGTGTGAAATTTGTCAACTTTCCAAACACGTTCGTAATACATATCCTAACCAACCATACAAACCATCTCATCCATTTTCAATGATACACAGTGACATTTGGGGGCCATCTAGAATCAATAACATTACTAGCTCAAGGTGGTTTGTAACATTCATTGATGATCATACCAGAATTACATCATACCAGAATTACATGGTTGTTCCTCGTGAAAGAAAAATCAAAAGTGGGCCAGATTTTCTAGAATTTCAACAATATGGTGCAAACCCAATTTCAATCCAAAATACAAGTTTTCAAGACGAACAACGGGAGAGAATACTACCACTCAGTTCTGGGTTCATATCTGTTGAGTCAAGGCATAATACATCAAAGCTTGTGTATAGACACGCCTTAGCATAATGGAGTAGCCGAGAGGAAAAATCGTCACATAATGGAAGTTGCGAGATCTCTTATGCTATCAACTAACGTTCCAAAGCATTTTGGGGGAGAAGTTCTTCTTACCGCAACATACCTTATCAACAGAATGCCCTCTCGAGTTATTAAATTCAAAACTCCATGCCAAGCACTTCTAGCTACATATCCTAACATCTAAATTGTCTCTACCATTCCCATTAAAGTTTTTGGATGTACCACCTTTGTTCACATAAGCCAACACCATCGGAGCAAATTGGACCCCAAATCCATCAGATGCATTTTCCTTGGGTACTCACCAAATCAAAAAGGGTACAAGTGCTACTCACCTGTGACAAAGAAATTCTACAACTCAATGGATGTAACGTTTTTTGAGAATTAGCCTTTCTATCCCAAAACGGCTATTCAGGGGGAGAATCCAATCACACACGAATACCAATTTTAGGAGAGTGACACATCCGAGCTATCCAAGCCACCTCAAGCATTACAATTTCCTCAATCAGTCAATACCAAGCCACAAAATACTCCTCAACCTCACACCCAACCAGCTCTCCTCGTCCAACTTCTCCTCCTCGTTCGGATGCCACACAAGGAAGAATAAACAGGGAATTTGGTATTGTCTATTCAAGGAAACAGAAAACTCAAATGGATTTAGAGCATCATACACCTCCCAGGCAAAGTCAGGAATCTGAACCGAGTCCAGAGACACTTGAGATGCACCCAGGTAACACTATTACTGAATCTGATCCTATTGAGCCTTATAATGATCTTGATCAACCAATCGCTTTGAGAAAAGGTGTGAGATAGTGTACTCAACACCCTATCTCTAACTTTGTATCTTATGAAGGATTGTCACCTGTGTTTCGAGCGTTTGCTACAACTGTGACCAATGTACAGGTTCCCAACAATATACAAGAAGCTCTCAACCAACCAAAGTGGAAGGCTGCTATCATGGAAGAAATCCGAGCTCTTGAGAAAAACAGAACATGGGAAATTTCAGAGTTACCAAAAGGGAAGAGTCTAGTTGGATGCAAGTGGATCTTTACCATCAAACACAATACAGATGAGAGCGTTGACAGATTCAAAGCCAGACTTGTTGCAAAAGGGTTTACTCAGTCCTATGGGATTGACTACGAAGAAACATTTGCTCCAATAGCTAAACTCAATTCAGTCCGAGTATTGCTATCATTGGCAGTGAACCTAGATTAGCCACTTCACCAACTAGACGTCAAGAATGCCTTCCTAAATGGTGACTTAGAGGAAGAGGTCTATATGGAGATTCCTCCGAGCTTTGAATCTCAAGAAAACGCCAACAAAGTCTGCAAACTTCGAAAGTTCTTATATGGTCTTAAGCAATCTCCTCGTGCATGATTCGACAGATTTACAAAGGCAGTCAAGAAGCATGGTTTTTCACAATGTTAGTCAGACCATACTATGTTTGTTAAACACTCTAAAGAAAGGAAAAGAGTCATCCTGATTGTGTATGTAGATGATATCATCCTCACTGGAGACTATAAAGAAGAGTTGAACAACCTGAAGAATCTTCTTGCCAAAGAATTTGAAATCAAAGATTTGGGCTATCTCAAATACTTCCTCAGTATGGAAGTGGCTCGCTCAAAGAAAGGTATTTCAGTCTCCCAGCTAAAGTATGCCTTAGACTTGTTAAATGAAACAGGTATGCTTGGCTGCAAACCTACTGATACTCCTATGGATCCAATAACAAAAATGTAAGGGAGCACTCCTATTGACAAGGGTAGATATCAACGCTTGGTCGGGAAGCTCATTTATCTCTCTCACAGTAGACCGGATATTGGATTCTCTGTCAGCATGGTGAGCCGGTTCATGAATAACCCAACTAAGGATCATTTAGGGGCAGTGTATCGAAAACTGCACTACCTAAAGAGAAATCCTGGTAACGGGTTATATTTCAAGAAGACGTCAAACAAAGACATTGAAGTATTTTCTGATGCTGATTGGGCTGGATCAGTAACGGATTGAAGATCAACTACAGGATATTGTACTTATGTGTGGGGGAATTCAGTCACTTGGAGAAGTAAGAAACAGTCAGTTGTTGAAAGAAGCAATGCAGAGGCCGAATTCAGAGCTATGTCTCATGGCATATGTGAAGGGATGTGGTTGAGAAGGTTACTTGGCGAGTTAAAAGTTCCAGCGGAAAAATCTATGAAGATGTTCTGTGACAATAAAGCAGTCATAAACATTGCAAAGAATCATGTGCATCATGATTGGACTAAGCATTTGGAGATTGATTGACATTTCATCAAAGAGAAAGTGGAGGAAGGAATCATCAAGCTGGTGTACACGCCCACTGGTCTCCAAACAGCAGACATCCTTACAAAAGCTCTTTCACATACCAATTTTGAGAAACTGAGATCCAAGCTGGGCATGATTAACATATACAACCCAGCTTGAGGGGGAGTGTGGAAATCCGAGCCTTAAAGCCAGGGAATTAGTTGTTAGAATATTCTATTTTAGTCAAGTTTTATATTTAGAATAAGATGAGATTTGGTTTCCTATAACTAATCTCTTAGTTGTAATAGAGATTTAGTTTTCTATTTTTTGGTAGAGAATTATTCTCTCTAATTGATTGCTGTAATCAAGGTGAGTCTGATTCTCTTTTGGTCTCTTAGCCTATAAAGCGGTTGTACAGCATTGTATTTGAATCATCAAAGTATGAAATAAAGAAATAGGGTTCAGACCAATATCCCACAATTTTTACTGCTTGTGTGAGATTAATTTACTGCGCTTTAATTGTTAAAAACAAAAATAATCTGAGAATCAATCAAATGAGCAAATTAGACTTATTCACCCCCCTCTAGGTCTTCCTACTAAAGAGATTAAACTTCCACACCACTTCCGCCCAGTGCAACTACATCCGATCATCAAAAAAAAAGGACCACCACTTCTAAATGTCAGCCCCATGGTTCCGGTGAGCAGTGATCTAAATCGACAACATTTCCAAAGTTCATTTCAAAATATTACAGTGATAAAACTAGCAAAAGCTCCCACTGCAGCATCCAAATTACATTTTATCCATTACACGGAATAGACACAGATTATGCAAGCAAATCCCCTGGGCAAAGCAATCATTTAATATATGCACTTCCTATGTTGTGTAGGCTCAAAAGGTTTCAAATGATTGCAAGTTTGCAACTAAGGAAACCCAGGGCCAATAGGACTCGATCAATAGGATATTGTATATAGCTCAACAAAATGTCTGACTTTGGCGGAGAAGGTATGGCTTTGCACTAGAAGAAATTAGAAATTATGGTTCTTGAATCTTGAAGATGTTGCTGAAAATTAAAAAAAAAAAATGTTGAGACTGTTAACGTTCACAGAGAGATAGAGAGCTTTTGACCCAACGAAACTCCAAATAGGGAACTTCAGCACAATTTACTCATCCACTCAGGGCAAGGCAGGTTAGATATTGAGAATATAGAGAAGACCACTGCAACATTTCTAATAGCGAATATCTTTGGAATTACTTTTCAGGGAACGGGGAGGTGGTGGACATCCATTTGAACCGAGCAAAGCTCCAAAATCATTTTGAGGAGCACTAATTGCCAGATTGGAACAGGTTAAATATTTATATTTATAATATAGAAACCACTGCAACCTTTCTAATAGCTAATGTCTTTGGAATTACTTTTCAGGGAACAGGGAGGTGGTGGAGATTCTTCCCTCTAACCAAAGAAACTACTAAAGTATGAATAAGATGATAGAACTATAACTACCAAAGTAAGAATGTGATCAAAATGAAAAAAGTATAACAGAGTGTACACAGAAAGAAATAATTATGTGACTCTCAATCTCTTAATTGAGTCTATTGGGCAAGTGAACTGAAGGGTTAACAATAGCAAAAATAAAATAATACCCAACCAAATCATAGCATTGATGCAGTGTAAGCAATGCCCCAAGGCAGACCATCAAAATATTAGGAACCTTTTAGAGTTGCTATTCCTCAACTGCCTTTAGAGTCATTTTCTATTAAGGAAACTGACCTCTTCAAACTGGAGGTAGATGTTACGCAGAGAAATGACAGAAAATTTCGCAGAAACAAGCAAAGTAGCACCTTCCTGCTCCTGAAAAGCAAAAGACCAAGTACTAGTTTCAAGTGAAGAATTTATGAAAGAAGAAGAGGAAGGAGAAAAATGCATTTCTCACTTTCCCTGAACTAGCTGAAACACACACAAGAAGTGAAAGTAAACAATAACCACTCTCATAGAACCTAGAAAGCACGGATACTTCACCGAGGGTGTCGTACCCGTGTCGGACACTCGGACACCGTGTCGGATACTCGGACACGTGTCGGATACTCGGACACGTGTCCTGACATTTTTTTTTTTAGGACACTTCTTGGGCACTCCTCCAATACGTGTCGGACACTTCGTAGCAGTGATGTATATTCAACTATTTTGAATGAAAATTATATGTTACTAAGTTATGATTAAAAATCTAAGCTAAATATATGTAGAAGACTAAATAAGTCTAGTTCTTTAATTTATTTTAATCTATTTGTCTATTTTTGGTTATAAGTTTATTTGGTTCTTAATTGCTTGATGATGAATTGAAGTATTTCTATAATACAGTATTTTTTTATTGAATAATTAATATATATTAATATATTATATTATTATTTTATAACCGTATCCTTGCCGTGTCCGTGTCCCACTTTTTTAAAATTTCCCGTATTGCCGTGTCCGTGTCTTGTCATACCCGTGTCCGTGTCCGTGTCTATGTCCGTGCTTCCAAGAATAGAACACACACAAGAAGTGAAAGTAAACAATAACTCTCATGTTGGCATGCATTCATGACGACCAATTTCAGATTGAAGGAATACCAGGGAACCAAATAATTATAAGTTAGGAGTAATTTGGGTTAATGTCAACAGCAGCGGGAAACACAAGAACAAATTTGCCAACAAGAAAAGTAATGCATGCTTACAAAATAAGAAAGCTGCTTTGCCATTTCATCGTTACCCAGTATTACTCATCAATTTGGATTCTACGCGAGCAATAATAAGGACATTTGGGAATAATTCAGGAAATATTCACATCTAAGTACAAATTCAAGTTTTATGGGGATGAATTCAGTAACATTTCAGCTTTTGAACACTTAATTCTAAGTCGAGAGATTCAAAAGTTGTTATTTAACACCTAATTTGGTTTAGTTTTTCTAGAACAATTTTATGTTCTCATGGGAGGACCATTTTCTGGCCCAACGGTTTAAAGCTTGAACTTCAATGACATTGTATTTTAAATCTTTTGTAATAAAAAGACCTAATATATGAAATCTTTCTAACCAAAATTTAGGGTATGTACAAAAATTGACATTTAGTCCCTAACAAGGAGAGATCTAAGCCCCGACCCCCCCCCCCCTCCTTTTCCTCAAAATATAAGATTTTCTGAATTTGCCTTTTATCACGAGAGGACAATTAAGGAAGTCATCAACCAATGGCCACATGAAACAAGAACCATTGAAACAATACAAATCATAACTAAAATTGTTGGAAGATGTTAGTTGTGATAGCTAATATTAGCTGGAAGAATTTGCCTCTTATCACGAGGTATGATATTGTCCGCTTTGGGCGTGAGCCGCACGGTTTTGTTCTTGAGTTTTACCCCAAAAGGCCTCATACCATTTGAAGATAGCACCGAACATATAAGCACTTCACCTTTTCCTTCCCCAGGCGATGTGGGATCGCGCAATCTGTAGCTCGCCAGTTTGGTAACCTGCCAGTGTCTCGCACCTGCCTACAGCACACCCACCCACAAGGTCACCACAATCAGCCCCCCTTAGGGGCCCAACGTCCTCATTGGCCACACTTCAGGCTAGGCTCCAACTCTAATAGCATTTGTAATGACTCGCTCCATGAGATGTGATATTGTCCGCTTTGGGGTCAGTGTCTCGCACCCGCCCATAAGGTCACCACAATCGACCCCCCTTAGGGGCCCAATGTCCTCGTTGGCCACACTTTTATTTGGGCTCCGACACTGAAACCATTTGTAACTACCCACGCCATGAGCTATGAAATTGTCAGCTTTGGGCATGAGCCCGCACGGTTTTGTTCTTGGGTTTTACCCCCAAAAGGCCTCGTACTATTTGGAGATAGCACCACACATATAAGCACTTCACATTTCCTTCCCCAGGCAATGTGAGATCGCGCAACATGTAGCTCACCAATGTGGTAGCCTACCAGTGTCTCGCACCCGCCCACAAGGTCACCACAATCACCCTCCTTAGGGGCCTAACCTCCTCGTTGGCCACACTTCCGGCTGGGCTCCGGCTCTGATGCCGTTTGTAACGACCCGCTCCATGAGGTATAATATTGTTCGCTTTAGGCCTGAGCCCGCACGGTTTTGTTATTGGGGTTTACCTTAAAAAGCTTCATACCATTTGGAGATAGTACCGCACATATAAGCATTACACCTTTTCCTTGACCAGGCAATGTGGGATCGCACAACCTGTAGCTCGCCAATGTGGTAGCCTGTCAGGCCGATGGGATTGATTATCAGGAATCATTTGCACCGGTGGTGAAGAAATCAGGGTCCTCTTATCCTTGGTTGTAAACCTGGAATGGCCTCTTCAACGGTTTGATGTGAAGAATGCATTTTTTCACGGAGATCTAGAAGAAGAAGTATACATGGACTTTCCTCCTCGCTTTGCTAATCCCTCTAAAAGAGGTAAAGAGCATGGATACCACCAAAGCCAGTCTGATCACACTCTTTTTCTCAAACATTTACCTAAAGGTAAGATTACCACCTTGAATGTGTATGCGGATGATATTGTGGTGACTGGTAGTGATAGTGAGGAGATGGGTAAACTAAAAGCATACCTGGCAAAAGAATTTGAGATCAAAGACCTTGGTTTTTTACAATATTTTCTAGGTATTGAAGTTGCTAGGTCAAAGCAGGGGATCTTTGTTTTCCAAAGAAAATATGTTCTGGACTTACTGGATGAGACTGGAATGTTGGCTTGCAAACTTGTTGATACTCCAATTGAACAAAATCACAAGTTAGGTGAAAGCACAGATGATACATCTGTAGACAGAGAGAGATACCAAAGGTTGATTGGGAAGCTAATATATTTGGCTCATACTCACCTTGCATAGCCTATGCAGTGAGTGTAGTAACTTGTAAGTTAATTCATGCATGCTCCTTGTGAAACACACATGTTGGTTGTACACAGGATTCTCAGGTACTTAAAATCTGCTCCTTGAAAATGTCTGCTATTCTCCAAACATAGTCATCTAGAAGTGAAAGGATATATAGATGTTGATTAAGCAAGATCTGTAATAGATAGAAGATCAACTTCAGGATACTGCACATTTGTGAGAGGGAATCTAGTCACGCGGGGTAGCAAGAAACAATCTGTTGTGGCCAGATTCAGTGCTAAAGCATAATTCAGAGCCATGAATCATGGTATGAGAGATGTTGTGGCCAAAGGCTTTGTTAAAGGAGTTGGGCTTTAGTTCTAGGGATCCAATGAAGCTTTTCTGTGATAACAAAGCTGCCATTAGCATTGCTCACAATCCAGTTCAGCATGATCATCCTAAACATGTTGAAGTGGATTGATACTTTATCAAGGAAAAGTTGACAGGAGGATTAATTTGCACTCCATTTGTAAAGACAGAGAATCAACTTGCAAATATTTTGACAAAGGGAGTGTTAAGCAGGACTTTTAATTTGGCACTTGACAAGCTAGGCATTCGAGAAATCTATGCTTCAGCTTGAGGGGGAGTGTTAGAAGATGTTAATTGTTGTTATGTTGTGACCCGAATTTTGTCTCGGCCCGGGTCACAACATGGGCTTTGTATGGCCTTAAGCCACCAAAATTTTATGACCTGTTTTTCTCTTGCGGGTTTTGGACCCGGATTAGAACTCTCTTGTAGCCTAATATATAAGGGCATCTAAGGGTTTGGAGTGAGTAACGAGAGAAAACACTGAAAACGCAGAAAGAGAACGAAAGCTAGGGTTTGGGAATGAAACTTGTAATCTCCTCATTTTCGCATAGTGAAATCTTTCTCCGGATCTTTGCTATGGGCATAGGCACATCGCCGAACCACGTAAATTCTTGTGTTCTGTGTGTTGTGCTTGTTTCGTTTTATGTCGTATTTCGTGATTGTGCTTGGTTCATCAATTGTTTTTTACAACAGTTGTGATAACTAATATTAGTTGTATAAACACCAGATCTTCCAACCTTAGACTTCCTATAGTTGCTGCCATATTTAGCTCCTTTATTTTAGGGATTTGATTATTATGATTGTGTCAGTTAGGAGCAGATTATAGGGTTTCGTTTTAGACTTTTTTTTTCCTTGTATAGTTTTCCCTCTTTCCTATATATACTTGTACAAGATGTAAACATATTAAAAAAGAAATATAGAAAACTTTTCTCTCTAAAAAAACAAAAATAGCAGCTAAATAGGAAGTGACATTTTCTAGTTGGCATACGCCCTTGTTGACACCCGCAAACCTCAACAAAAGTTGCAGAACATCAAGGACAATTCGCCATGCAATCCCACTTAAGAATATGAAACTCTTCATTCAAGATAACCATGTAACATGACCCCAAAATCATTGAACTCAACGCTTGCTAGAATTCAAGCCATACTGATAATTCAGATGGCATTTGAATGAATCAAATCAAAAGATTATGGATGGATCAATCCATAAATAGTGTTGATGTACTTGCCAAAAAAAAAATAGTGTTGATGTGTTCTGATGAATACAGCAGCGGCTAAAGTTACCATCCAACTTTACGAACACCTAATATCTGTAGCTACTAAAACTAGCCCTTATCTAACAAAGTCTCCACAATCTATTTGGTTTGGCAACTAGATGATTTCGTACACATTTATTTATAAACAAAAGAAAAAGAATGATAAATAGAGAGAGATGATTCTCACTCTCCCATGGTTATATTTATATCCCGACAAGAGAGGTGAATGGAGTAAAACCATAGAAACTGAAATGTCTTTGAGAATGCAAACTAGTTTAAATGAAAATAGTACAATGCAGAGTAAAAAGAAATAGCATAAAACAAAAAATTAAAAATAAAATAATAAATTAAACACATTTAGGAAGAATTCCTCAAGCGGAGATCCTTAACTAGCAAACAGGAAAAGATAAGTACTATTAGTTCCTCAAATAGCTAAAAGAAATCCTACTTAAAAGGAGTACTTCCAGAATGATAAGGGAATTCCCTTTTCAGCTGTACCAAGAAAAATATGATGTAATCATGGAAAGGACTGAAAAGAAGCCAACTAATGGCAAAAGAACGAAGCTGTTGGTTCACAACTTTGAGAAATAACAAAGCATTTTCAATGACTTTTTCTTTTATAAAAAATAAGCCAGTAAACAAGTTTTTTATTATTTTTTTTCAGTGTTAAATTTTGAGTTAGTGCTGCCTAGGAAGTGTTCAAATGTGAAGTGGCATCATACATGTAAGAAATTCTACCATGGTTCCCAAGTCTTGATTTGAAATTAACAATTTTAACTTTTAAGTAGAATAACATCCTAATTAACATGTAAGTACAAGCACTATGATAACAAAATTAAAAATAAAAAAAAAAGAGAAGAGAAAAAAAGAATTTGACCTCTAACAAGTTTGGGATACTCCACCGGACAACATTGCGGACGAAACCTCCTTCAGATTGACCCTGGCATTCAAATTTTTGAAAAATTTGGCCAACCTGCGCCCACACCAGGCTCCAGAAAAGTGATATGAAAATAAATAAAAAGGAAGAATAATCAGAAATTGCAGTTGACAATTGATGACAACATGAAAAACAATAAAGTACTGATATATAATCAGTCAATGTTCATATATTGTAGTACAGACTCATAAGTTGTAAAAAGGAGCGCAATCCCATCCCATTTACATGCGAAACTAATTCATCGCAATGAATACAGCAAAACAAAAACAAATGGTACACAAAATTGTAAGCCTAGGCTTCTCATAAGTCATCACGATCACCTGAAAGAAGGGAAGCCTTGCGGCGGCTTCCAGAAGAATGAGGACATCGGGGGCAGATGTATACTGTAAACGCCACGTCCCGTCCAACTTCTTCAGGTCGATTGGCTGACCCGCGTCGTAACTCTCCACGCTCACCTGCCAATGCCATTATCTATCAGACTATCACTAGCTACTAATTATTTTGGGAATTATATATTTTGGGACTGACAGACTGATGATAACGAATCATTTTAAAAATTCATTCATTGATTTCAATTCAAGGAATAAGGAAGCAGAAACAAGTGCATACGAGGGCCTCCTCAATGGAGGAGCGTTGATGGGCAGTGGTCACAAGGCCCCGTTGTGTTTCTTGGATGGCTTCAAGCAGATGCTGTTTTCTGTTTTCTATCTCAAATATAATATTCTCCTGGAATGGAATAGCTACGGTTGCCAAACATCGAAATGACAGTTTTCTCACGGCATTGCCATTTGGGGTTGACACAAAAATCTTCGTCTTCGTCTTCGTCTTCGTCTTCGTATTCGTCACACAGACGGCTCTGTTTCCAGTTAGAGGGTACTGAACAGAAGCAAACGCCAAGTCCATCTCCACACATAAGCAAGGAGAGGAGGATTTTGAATT
The DNA here is from genome assembly GCA_026545225.1 of Cornus controversa. Classification (NCBI taxonomy): domain Eukaryota; kingdom Viridiplantae; phylum Streptophyta; class Magnoliopsida; order Cornales; family Cornaceae; genus Cornus; species Cornus controversa. Next base: position 15,953,799 of record CM048848.1, read on the forward strand.
TGTGAGTTCTACACACCCTCCCTACCTATACTCTATACTATAGATAAGACCTAAATATACCATACCACTTCGTTGTGTGTTATATCTACGAGTGCACAAAGAACCATCGGAGCCGGAACCGGAATCTGAGGGGAACTGTACCGCAATCATACCGAACTGTGGTTACGATTCCGATTCCGGTTCCTAAAATTAGGAACCGTTACCAATGGTTCCGGTTCCGGTTCTAGGACCAGTAGAACCGTTGGGGGGTAACGGTTCCTTGGAACCGAACCGGAACCGGAACTGTTTTATATTAAATATGTGTATATATATAATATATATATATATATACATTACATATAATAATTATATATAATGTATATATATTATATATAATAATTATATTATCATATATATATATATAATATAATATAATAATTATATATATATATAGGGTGTCATTATTAGATTGTAGGTCTCACATTTATTTAATGAATATACATATATATTTTGTATTTTCAAGCTTCATTAAAAAAAAAAAAAAAATCCTAAGGAACCGCGGTTCGGAACCGGAACCGAACCGAGAACCGCGGTTCGGTTCCTCACGATTCCAACCCTCAACGGTTCCGGTTCCGAAAATCAGGAACCGTTGGTAACGGTTCCAGTTCCGGTTCCACCAAGAACCGTGGAGAACCGTACCGTGTGCACCCCTAGTTATATCAGGTTTGTATAATTTATTTAGGACAACTTTTGGCTAAATAACTCTGGACACTCGTCTCAAACCCTTTTGTTGCTTGACAGAACTTGTGAAAGTACTTTCAAAAAATTTATGTTTACGCTGATGTCATTAATTAAAAAATAATTGACCCTTGTACCCTCGTATTCCTAAATATGCCAAACTTAGATTTTTCTGCCTTTCACGAGTTCTCTCCCTCTCATGTATACGTTATGTTCTTTCTTGTACCCCTCTGTCCCTACAGATGCCAAACTCATATTTTTTTCCTTTTACAAGCGCACGCGCTCTCTCTCTCTCTCTCTCTCTCTCTCTCTCTCATGTATATGTTATGTTATATCTCTCTACTAGAAACCCTTCAAAATCACCATGAACCCTAACTCCTCTCTCTCTCATACTTGAAATCCTACAAAATCACCACGAACCCTAACTCCTCTTACACTTATTTCGTGAACCCTAACTCCTCTTACGCTAATTTCATGAACTCACTCACTAATTTCAAAAAACAAGTGAGGTTGTTTAAGATCGTTGAAGGTGGCATCATGAGCGTCACAGTGAAGTCATCACGACCATGAGCCTGAGGTGAAAACCTCATTGATGGGGTGGTTGACTCCTAATATGAGACATGTGACGTAGAAAATGAGAATGCTTTGACCAGGGCTGGTTAACCCCAAGTGAGAAAAGGAAGTTGAGGAGGTAGAGTTTACTAGGACACGCCTGTCGCTTGGTCGCTATAAATACTGGACGATTCATATACCAAGGTACGCGATTAATACCCTCTGAGTTCCTTGACAGCTTTAGAAGCCCTTCCGATTTCTGACTTGATCGTCGGAGCGTAGTCGGCTGATACAGCGCTGGTGCCCTTTCGATTACTCTTCTCTTGTCCTTTTTTACAGGTTGACAATTGACCAGCTCGGGGTGAATTTTTGCTTCATCACTCATGAACCTAGGAAAATTGTAGAGACCTGAATCTTAATTTAATTATTTATAGTTTTAAATGTAAAAAAATTGTGGGAAATATGTGTCTATTTGTACGATCATGATAAAATTGTTAATGGTTTAGTTTAGGTGTGTGGGTCCAGGATAGGTCGATTGACCCGAAATTTCTTTGGACACTTTGAATAGAGGTGGGCTAGTAAATAATTGTTAGAAAGTGAATTATGAGGGTTAATGATGAGGATTTTAAAGTGAGGGTTGGGGGGGGGGGAATTCCCACCAATAAGAAATACCCACTTGTACAGAAGAAAAGTCAAATATTTTATGTGGCACGGTCCAAGTCAGCAAAAGGGAAGCATATGTGGCAGCACATGTGGCAAAGACTTGGCAACTTGTCTCCTAAGTCAACAAGATTTCTATGAAAATCAAATTGGAAAAGGAGAGCAGAATCCTACACGAAAAGGAGCACAAATCCAACTGAAACTAGGATTGTTTTGCGTATAAATATAAGCCTTAAGGTAATGGAAAGGGGGGAGAAAAAAATATACGAGCTTGTATCTTTGTAATATCTCAAAAGAAATATATGCAATACCCCTCTCATCTATGAACGTAGGTCGAATTGTGCCGAACCATGTAAATCTTGAGTGTCAATTATTCTTCTAATTATTTTTCTTGAGTGTTCCTAATGCATTAATTGCTTGAATTTTCGTTGGGCAAATTTTTGCACCAACACTTTGGCGCCGTCTGTGGGAAACGATTGATTTTCTGAAAAGATCGTTCCGATACAATTGAATCAAATATGTCACGATGAAAAGTGAAGCAAGAAAGGGGACTGCAATGATACATCTACTGTACCGTGAGATCCAAACACGGTATTGTATCGAGAGATCAAAACTTTATGCACCCAAAGACATTAGGTCGCCTTCGGATTGTTGGTGAAAAAGATGATTTTTCAGCAAGAATACTATTCGGTTATAAATCGATCAGCCAAGTAGGCCGATTGATTGCATGCGTACAAGAGTCGTGGTGTCAGCTCGATGTAAAGAATTTGATCGAACACAAGTATCTCTTTGGAAATCTTGTTGGATCGGCGATTGGCTAGGAAGAAAGAATACGAAACTCCCTATTAAGTTCTTTCCTTGCTTCAATTAAAAGGACTTTTAACCATGCGCAAAAAATTGCAAGACTGAATCGTAGAATGAGGGAAATAGCAAGGAGTGAAATAGAAAGAGGGAAGAAATAGACTGACGGACGGATTAGAGGAGACTGAGAGCAAGAAGATTGAGGGAGAAGTAGATATAGAAGGAAACAGAGCAATATTTTGGATGAATATTGTAATAGATAACTTGCACGTAATGCAATTATTTTATGATGGTTGTTTTGAACCCTTAATACAGAGTTATGTACTTTTATTTACAGAAGAAAATAAATACATCACTTGCACTTAATCCTAAATTACAAGATAATGCAGAAAATAAATTAATTAAAGAAATAAATCAATTATATTCCTAATGCATCATATCTTCAACAACCCATGATTATAGTGTACTAGCATCAGCCCTTCTAAAGTCCAAGTCCAACTCAACTTTATCCTCAATGTGGCCTTTATTTGTATAGAGTACATGTTCAACCAATTCTTCTAATATAGTTGAAACTCATAGGAGTCCTTGTTTGATGCCAACTATCCATTGCATGCGTTCAGACCATATTACTCTATATAACTGACTTTGCAGTTGTAACTTAATTATATGTTTCCTTATTCACGAGCAGTTTTTCCATAATCAGCCCATTCTTCACAGTCATTGGCCTTCACAGAGTCCTTTTTCAAGCTTAACTCTTCACCTTATGTTTCTCTTCGAGTCTTCCATTCTGCATCGAATCACTTGGAGTCCAAATCATCCTAGACTCCTTGCTTCCAATCTGTAAAATCAATTACGCAAATATAGATACACATGTATGAGTAACCGTATATGTATATATGCTAGCTACTTTTTAGGATAACTTGTTAAAAGTCCTCTTCCATTAGAGCTTCCCTCTCCTAATACAGCGGAACTATTAGAGTCCTTCTTCATGAAGAGTCCACCAATACCTATCCCAGAATCCATGTTCAGCCCAGTCTTTTATTATAAACGAAATTCATAAGAGTCCCCTTTCAGTCCTGTCTTAATATGGAGCCCAAGTCTTTTTAAACTCCTTATATCCATCCTGTAAGATTAAGTGAAACTTATATATGTCTATATAAATATATATATATATATATGTATGTATGTATACGCACACGTATAGATATACTGTGCGAATAATCAGATAGATATGTGCATGTTAATAGGCGTCAATCACTTCTATTAGGACAATTTTGGCTCACATTTCGACCCCTAAGGTGGCTGCCCAGTGGCGCCATATTTGGGTGCTAACAAATACACATAAAACCTCCAACCATCGCTGATCCTTTTTCACTGAAAAAATGGAGTCTCTGCTGCAACCTCTTGAATATTTCGGTCAGAAGATCGATCTCACTTGGGAGATCCAAAATTGAACGGATCCATCCATGTCAGACCTTCACCACTAATCATCAAAAGGATCAGCATATTTATTGGATCTAGGCTCGAGCTGTGCAAGATTCTCAACATAAATCTTCAAGCCCCAGATAAGTTTTATTTAAATGACCAAGTCAATAATACTGCTGTAGAAATCATGAAATTAATTTCCTATGCTTATCATTGCTTTTCTTCAATCATTAGCAAATAGAAAATAATTAATGTACTGTGAGAAACATGATTATATATTCAGTAAATTATAAGTCTATCCACTCTCACCTTTGCATTACATGAAGGAGCAAGTCGAAGAGAAATTAAAATTGGACAACAACGCTTTTTTGGCATCTCATGGTTCATCACCAAGTTATTGGTGCACTTTAGTTCTATTTTTGATTATTGGAAACATTTGTGTGCATCTACGTGGCAGGGAAAAGATCAATGAAGACGGGTCCAAGTCGAAGACCCACTTCACCTGTTGAAGCATCATCTCCACTGATTGTGACTTCACCATATTCGTTGAAGCCAATCACCATCACTGGAATGTCATGACCATTCCAACCTCACCAAATTCGACAGCACCGTGTAGCTCCAACCATTTTCGGACATTTTGTCGAAGTTGCTGCCCATGGCTTCCATAGGTCGGAGCTTCCATGGCCGGAATCCCATGTATCCACCGTTATGGTGAACCATCTTTTCTTATGCATGCGTGGCCAACTTATGCACTGCCGAAATGGGTCTCCTTCGCCTATCATGGATGCCTCCAATCGGTATCCTCATCATAATTAATCGGGAATAAACCATTGATCGAGTAATATCAATCATTAAATCTAGTTTCAACACCGAACGAATCTTTATCACCAAACATGGTTTCAATGCCAAATAAGTCCACATCACCAAGCATGGATCTTAATCGTTGTCGGGTATGGCTCCTCAGTTTTTCTCTCACCAAAGAATTGATCCTTTTGGATTAACTCACACCAATCTGAGTAACACCAGCAATGCCTCCAATTTGTAATCCAAAGTGGAATCCCCACACTTATATATTTAAGATCAATTTTTAATGGTTTGTGCTAGTTCGACATTGATGGTTCAGAACGCGGATCTAGCCATTGATCAGAGGTGAAGTGTCTGACCGTTGATGCTTCCTATCCATATCTTTACCATCAACATTCGGTTCGCAAATATCAACAACTAAATAAGCAAAAGATCGTTCAACATGACAATCAATCGGTTAGCAAAAATTAACAACCAAATAAGTAGAAACTTATTCATCACCATCATCGATCAAATTTGGAGAATTAACAACCGAAAGAGCTCTGTTCATCTTCACCACCAATCGAGCAATCTCAATCGAAGATTGACCAAGTTGAAGTAAAAAATGCAATCAGTTGAAGCCAAGAATAGGGCCAACCATTTGAAAAATAGAACATCAATCATTTGAAACCAAGATTTGGCCACTAATCAAGTCTAAACATAGATTTGTCATTCGAAAGCCAACAAAGCCCCAAAAGTCAACAAGACTGGATGTAAGAAGAATAAAAAAAGGCAAATAGCCTTACAGGATAAACGACAAACAAACTATGGCCCTAAGAGCAGAACAACAAAAATAGCTAAGGTCTTAAGAGCCAAACGGCCCCTAGAGACGAATGACAAAAATTAGGCTAAGGCACAAACTACTGATCGCCTATAAAATGATCAATCAAAGAAGAAAGGGGTGTAAGGAGCCAATTGCCCAACGATGATCAACACAAAAATAATACTCCATTGTAGTCAGACCACCTACATGCAGCCGCTTATGATACTTGGGTATCTCGATGGACTCCTGTTATAAACCGAAAAAGATTCACAAGTTTGTATATTTGATTTTTCATGCTCCCTGTTTCTCCATGGTGATGTATCCAAATAGAAATGAGACTCCATACTTCAGTTTGGGCTCATCAAAATTCGGTCGCTAGGAGTCAATTGCATGGGCAATACGCATTCTGCACATGTCCAAAGCATTGATGCCACTACTAGATGCATATGTAGTGAAGGATTTACAAGAATCATGGTTTATCAATCTGGGGAAACCATGTGAGCGACAGTTGGTATACAATGGCGTATAAAGAGCGTAATAAGTTTTGGTTCAACTCATCCATCGAAGTCGCTAAAATCGTGTTGAACGCCCAAACCAACCAATCAACTCAATCGAAAAGCAAAGGCAGATTATTTCATTGTAATCAATGTCCTTATTATAACTGATCGGAACACGTCATGAATGTCACTGACTATAATACCTCATCGACCTTTAGGAAGTTTCATTATTGAACCACTGGTTTGTAAACCTGTAACTACTGTTGATCGTGGCAGACTTTCCATCAACAAAGAAACACCTAAAAAAACTGACCCAACGGTCCGATCAATTATGCCGAAACCATCAACTGCCAATTGGGAGGGTGTACCACCGATTTTCTGATCCATATGCTCGATCTTACCATCATGGATTCAACACAAGACATTAACTGATCATCTTCTATGCTGATTTAATCTATAACTGACGCTATGGACTATGATCTTCCATCCCATTAGTTACGTTTGATTGCAAGAATTAACTTTGGTTTCATTATTTAAGCACCAAATCAAATTCATGAGTTATTGTCGCACGTTAGTTCATAAATTGCCAATAAAGTAATCAACTATGTTGATCTACAACTGAATGGACAGATCGCCGAAAGATCTCACTTTCAATCCAGCGAGGTACACCATCTATTCACCACCGTGGATTCTTTTCCATTAAACCAATAAATAACTTCAGTGAGCAATCAATTGCCAAGCATGGCATCCAACTCTCCTTGGCAGATCCATTACCAATCCTTGGTTACAAGCTGCAGCACCAATATGTGCAAGAAGATCTCCATATACGATCTCTGCCAGACCTTCAAGATTCTCACTGTGATCAGATCTTAACCATCACCGAACATGGCTTCCTCGCCAAACCATCAACACCGATCATAAACATCAACCAACGACCAGCTAAGCATGGCCAAACCCTGCAGCTCTATCGTCAATCAATGGTCAGAATGATGCTCTAATCCATCCACACTGATCTAGCCCAGACTGTTAGTGTCGAACATGAATGTTGTCGGTCAGGCCTTATCATATACAGACTCATGCCCGCTCATTGATCAATCGTGAAGTGAATCTTGGATCTCTATCAGATACAATAGAAACTAGCACTCCATACAATCTCAAAATCTGATCAATGTATAACTGACTAAAAGTATCCACATCATCCGTTACTCGAATCGGAATGAAGTGAGCCACCTTGGTCAATCTATCCACAATAACCTAAATTGCATCGTGACTCCTCCTCATCTTAGGTAACCCCGTCACAAAGTCTATAGTGACATATTCCCACTTCCACATAGCTACCGATAATGGCTGCAATAAACATGTCGGTCTCTGATGCTCAGCCTTCACTTGTTGACAAGTGAGGCACTTCGCCACAAATCGTGCGACATTATTTTTCATACCCTTTCACCAATACTGTCTACGAAGATTGTGATACATTTTAGAACCACTAGGATGTACTGCCACCCTAGAGCTATGAAACTCTCTCAGAACCTCATCCCTACAAGCCAATGGAACAATCATTCTGCCTCTAAACCTCAAACCTCTGTCTGAATAAACAACCTAATCCTCCATTGTTTCGCTTCCTGTAATCTGAGTGCAAATGCTCTCTAACTCAGTGTCATGTCTCTGCCCCTCAACCACCCTATTCACTAGAGTTGGTTACGCTATGAGTGTGAACAAAGTGGCCTGTCCACCACTCTCACTAAAGTACAATCCCATATCAGAGATGTTTTCTATTATCTTACACTCTCGGATGACAATGCTAGCCAAAGTACCATGTGATTTTCTACTCGACTTTCCCGGGTGATACTGAAGATCAAAGTTGTAGTCTTCCATGTATTCAACCCATCTCCTCTGTCTCATATTCAAGTCATTTTGTGTAAAAAGATACTTCAAGCTCTTATGATCGGTGAAAACCTCAAACCTCACTTCGTATAAATAATGCCTCCACATTTTCAAAGCAAAAAATTACCGCCGCCAACTCTAAGTCATGGGCCGAGTAATTTTACTCGTGGATCTTCAACTGTCGGGAACCATATGCAACAACCCTCTCGGTCTGCATCAACATATATCCTAAACTATCCCGCGAAGCATCACAGTAGATGATATGTCCCAAACCGCACTTGGAAATAATCAAAATCGGAGCACTAATCAATCTACTCTTCAATTCCATAAAAGAATGCTCGCAAGCCTCGTTCCTCTCAAACTTAACACCTTTAGGAGTAAGATTGGTCATCGGCGATGCCAACTTCAAAAAGTATTTTACGAAACACCGGTAATATCCTGCCAATCCCAAGAAGCTATGTATCTCGAATACGTTCATAGGTCTTTCTCAATTCATCACCACTTCTATCTCAAAAGGGTCTACCGATACTCTTCCTCACTACATGTCCTAGGAACTTCAACTCCGTTAGCCAAAATTTGCATTTTCTGAGTTTGGCATACAAACGGTGCTCTCTCAAAATCTGTAATACGGTCCTCAAGTGGATCTCATGCTCCTCCATAGAAGAAGAATACATGAGAATGTCGTCCATGAAGACTACCATGAACCTATCCAAGTACACTCTGAATATCCAGTTCATCAAATCTATGAACGATGCCAGTGCATTCGTCAATCCAAATGGATTACTAGAAACTCATAGTGGCCATATCTAGTTCGAAAAACTATCTTCAGAATATCCTCTTCCCTTACCCTCAACTGGTAATACCCCGACCTCAAGTCGATCTTTGAAAAACAAATCGAACCTTTAAGATGATCAAACAAATCATTTATCCTTGACAAATGATACTTGTTCTTAATCGTTACTTGGTTCAACTTACAGTATTCTATGCATAACTGTAAAGATCCATTTTTCTTTTTAGCAAATAGGACCGAAGCTCCCCAAAGTGATATACTAGGCCGTACAAATCCCTTATCCAACAATTCTTGCAACTGATCTTTCAACTTCTTCAACTCAACCGGTGCCATCCGGTATGGTGCCATGGAGATAAGCGGGGTACCAGGAGCAAGATCAATGCTAAACACTACATCTCTCATCGGAGGTAACTCTGTCAAGTCCCCCGGAGACATATCCAAAAACTCTTTAACCACCGTTGGAAATCCTCCACTAGTCACAATCTTATCTTCTTCGGCTAATAAGCTAGCTAGGAAGTATCCAATCCTGTCCCATACATCGGAACTAAGCAAAGACGGAACGTAGAAATCATCCTACTCTCCCACAAAGTAAAAGTAATCATCCTCAGGTGTGCACACCGTCACTCTCCTACAGAGACAATCAATCATGACTCTAAATGTAAATAGTCAATCCATACCTAGAATGACATCAAAAGTGGTCATATCTAGTAACACAAAGTCGAACACTAATTAACGCCCAACAACCTCAATCTCGCAAGACGGACATACTCTAGCCAGGGTAACCCTACCCCTAACAGGTGTATCAATAGATAATGGTGACTCTAGTGATGACACCCTCAACCCCAAGGCACAAGCAAATGCAACAGATATAAATGAATGCGATGCCCTTTAATTGATCAACACCCTAGCCCACAAGCTAGAAACCAGGAAAATACCTCTGACCACTGACGGTCCTGAAATGTCCTCTGTCGAATCAAGCGTGAACATAAAGTCCCGTGTCTGCTGACCCTGCTGGCCAGTCCCCTATAAGCCCGACTGCTGACTAGAAGCAAGTGTGGAACCCTTCGCTACCCGATATTCCTGAACTGACTGTACTGCCTGAGTTGGTGGTAGTGCCCTGAAGCCAGACTGAACTGCAGTTGTCTATACCTACCTCTGCTGAGACACCGAACCACTTTGTATCCCCTATCTCTGCGGCCAGTTGGCCCTAACATGGCCAGGTTGCTTACAATAACAACATGTCTTTTCCTTTACTGTTCTTGTTGGCACTAGTGCCACTGTATATCTCTATGGGCACCCCTTGCTAAAATGGCCAATCTGATGGTAATTGTATCACACCATAGATAATCGCAAGGATCCAATAGGCAAGGCCAATGAAGGTGTCGGGCGAGCTTGCTGGTGCCCCTGAAAACCCGACCTGCCTTCCCTATGCCTCTTTCTTCCCTGACCACCCGAAGATGCCCCCGCACTCTTCACTTGCTGTTTAGAGTCCCATATCCTCTTGGTGTCTCTGTCATCTTCTTCAGCCACTGAGGCTCTATCAACAACCTCATTGTAGGTCCTCAAACCTAGAATGGATACCCTCTTTTTGATAGAGGTTTTCAGTCCCTTCATGAATTTTTTCACTTTCAATTCCTCATTTATTACCCTCTTCGGGGCATTGCGAGCCAATGATGTAAACTTGGTCTCATACCCTATAACATCTAAGTCCCCTTGGACTAGATCCATAAACTTCTGTCTCATCCGGTCCCTCACCAAAACTGAAAAAAACTTGTCGAAAAACAACCCCTTAAAGGTTTCCTAATCCATGGTCTCTGTGTTGTGGACATTCCCGATGAATTGCCGCCACCAATCCCCTTCCCCTTGTAAGTAAAGCACTGCATTCCCACCTTTAGATCCTCATCAATTGCAAGGGCAACCATGAGTTTATGAGTCTGATTGATTTAACTTTCTGCAGCCAATAGATCATGTGTACCATCAAATGTAGGCGGCTTGAATTTCACGTATTCCCTCATAGCCACCATTTGTCGGCTCAAGGCAACTCTAGGCAATGCCTAAACCTCCTCTTCCCTGACTTCTCTAGCCATCTGTCTCATAGTATTTGCCATGTCGTGCATAAATTGTATTCCATCCGTTGGCTCTTAAGGAGCATTAACACCTATGTCTCGCGCTCTTCTGGAAGGCATTTTGCTATATGCACAACAAGAAAATTTTAGAACCAAGAATTCGCAATCTTACACCATTTTCACCGTGCTTACACACGACATGTCAATTTAACCCATAAAGGTATGTTATGAAAGCGTAAGCATATAATCATGTCCCACATAAGCAATTTACAACCTCAAGTCTAAATCCTTATGTCTACATCCTTAACCTCAAGTGATCACTATATCTAGTTTCACCCTTCGTCCTTAGGTTTTCGAACCTAATGCTTTGATACCATGTTGTCACGCCCTGAAATTCAGACTACCGGGACTCCAAGGGCCGACCTCGAATTCTGAGCGTGAACTCATTCACTCAACCACATGAACTATCCCCACACCAATCTCACCTTGATATCAAGTTCTGATACCATTCTGTTACGCCCCGACTTCCAACTCCCGGAGAACCGGAGGTGACTTATGTCTATTAAGCCCAAATGGACAATATTTACCCTCAAATACCGTGGAAACTTAACTCTGTTATTGCACATAGATGTACACAACTCCACCTTATTTAACCTCAATGGACCCTATATCAAACCATATTGCCTTAGTGGAAATTTTGTTTATTCACACCCATGAATCACTCATTTCCAGGACTCAACACTTCGTATGATTGGGAACTAAAACTGAGACCTACACCATTGGATAGAGAATCCAAAAATACTCAATTTAAAAAAAAAACCACACTCAATTACAATTCAAAACGAAGAAATTATACCCGATTGAAGTTTGGGCAATTTTTGGAGCATGCTGTGAATAGTGGTTTCGATTCATCGAAATGATGATTTTATGCATTAAAATTTTTGATGCATCGAACAAGTATCGACTAAAAACTACCCTCGGGACTTTTGGTTTCTAAAAATCCTGCAGGTTTTTCAATGCATCGAACTTATCATTTTGATGCATCGAAAGTTTCGATGCATTGAAATGGACATTTCGATCGGATGCACCTATAAAAAATTCTGCAACTATGCAAATGGTCATTTTTGACATTCTAAGTTCATTCAACCACCTAATTCACTCATATAACATTCAATCATAATGCTAAAGCTATTGGCATATTCATAAACCAAAATTCAAGCCCTCTTTCAAAATCATGTCTCAAAATCATCATTCTCGCCATTTTCATTCATCAACTCATGCATACATACATTCCCTACTCCTTTTACTCAAAATTTCCTTACATGAAGTCATAGCTCAAGAGAAAAATATCTTGTAATTCCATACATCTCAAAAACATATATTTTTCTCAAAAGGGTATATCATCCATAAGAGTTCCAAGTTCATAATCATTACAAGAATTCATGCATAAGGTTCCAATGCTACAATTTATACCATGACTACAACAAGATCATTACCGTGCCACAAGCCTACACAGATAGACACTATATATACAATATCTAAAATATAGCTAAATGTTACTAGAGTTCCATTTGGACACTCAAATCCCATCCGTCGTCGGCACTTATCTGTAAAAAGAGTTTAAAAGAAAGGGGTGAGCACCACGGCGGCTCAGTAGAGATACCCCAACCCACCTAAGTGTCGACTCGACACGACCTACATGAATGCATGTCACTACATTACACGTATCACCAAACATCTATCATGTTCGTTCACAACCGATGCATATATAAGAATGCATTAAACACATATCATACTTCACAATTTAAAATGAGAGTAATATCTTACACTTGTCTCCCTCTCAGACTCAACCCGATACCTTAACATGATTTTTGACCAACCATGTGACCTAAGACACTTCCCACACAATTTCAACACCGCCACCGAGTAATCACATACTCCAAGGTATGGTTTCAAAATTCATCACCGAGTAATCACAAGCTCCAAGGTGATTAGATAGTTTCGAAATATGTCACCAAGTAATCACATACTCCAAGGTGATTAGACTGTTTCAGAATTCATCACCAAGTAATCACATACTCCAAGGTGATTAGATAGTTTTAGAATACGTCACCGAGTAATCACATACTCCAAGGTGATTAGACCATTTCAGAATTCGTCATCGAGTAATCACATACCACAATCTCCCCCTTCGGCAATTTCGTGACAAAATTCACTTAGACAATTATAACCTAACCACTAGAAATATAAGCTTAGAATGTGTTCCCAATACAAAGAAATATATGTTGAAGGACTCAGAGCCTCATAAGCAAGCTTTCAACCTTTATGTGTAGTGTCTACTAAACCTGAAAAATCTGTACATCATGTAAACAATACTACCTGTGAAAGCTTAATCAAGAAAAATATAATGATATTAAAATCATCTTCAAACTCCCTCTTAATCATATAATCAATGAATATACTATCTCCCCACCAGTCTCAAAGAAATAAATCTCCCCCTTTGTTAAAGCACCACACACAAAATTAAGAACTTAATGCAAATTTTTAGGAAATTAATTATCCAAAGTGTTAACATACTATAAATTAAGATTTAAATAAAGGAAGTTGAAAAGAAAAAGGTTATCATAATTTGAATATAATATATAATATATTTAAAATAAAAATATGTATAAAAATAATATTACAATTCAGGTTCGGGTTGTTGGCATTTCAACCCTAATTAAGTTCGAATTGACGTTTTTCAATCCAAACTCAATTCTAAATATAAAAATAATTATCTAAACTCGTAAAATATCATGCTCATTTCAGGTTGAATTCGCGTTATCCAACTCAAGTTGCACCCATTGGAGGGTATTTTAATTGAAGGGGTATTTGTATATTCTGTGTGTATATATACTGCAGGTGTTTTCTTTTCACTTTACCCTTTATATATATATATATATTACTCCGTATGTTAACATAACACATGCAACCCTAACCTAACAGGCATCTCTCATTCTCTCTATCACGACTCTTACTCCCAGCCTGAATCACTTCGTTCTCTCTCTCACGGCTCTCAATCCCAACCCCAGTCACCGTGAAACTCACCGTCCAGAACCGCCAGGCCAAGGTCTTCGTCGTCCCCTCCGCAGCCGCTCTGGTCATCAAAGCCTTAAAGGAACTAAAGCACACCGGCAACAAATCTCTAGACGACGTGATCGAGATCGCCAAGATTATAGCCATACGGTAAGCGGGTAAGGTTTCAGAACCTATCTCCTCATTCACTTAAGTAAAATTTTATGATTTGTTATTGATTATTGCAAACAGTTTTGCTCATTCATCATTTTTTTTTCTTTCTTTGTGTTAATATTAAATTTGAATCAGATCTATCTTTGATTTCGCACCATCTTCGGCCTTCTGAAACTCTAGGGTAATTGAAGGCATTATTCATGTTTTGAATCTTTTGCACTTTTTGCAGTTCGGGATTACAAAGGTAGCAGAGAACTAGGGTTTCGAAGATAGAAGTAGGGTTTCGAAGATAACTTAATTTCTGATACATCTCTATACACACATATACACAAACACGGGTGGTGGTTGTTGCGATGGAAGATACGAAGCACAAATCTAGGAGGGAAGATTCAGAAAGGGAGGAAGAGCCGAAGAGGAGTCATCGGGATAGGAATGGAGAGAGACACAGGGAGAGGGAGAAAGAAAAGGAAAAGGAGAGGGATAGGGATCACCACCGTGCTTCTTCTGACAAGAAAGACAGGGAGAGTCGGCGATCCGAGAGAGAGAAGAGCACTGATGACAAGTACAGGGAGAAGGAGAAATACAAGGATAGACATAGAGAAAGAGACAAGGACAGGCAACGGATAAGGACTCGGGATGATGAAAGAGCGAGAAGTAGGGTGAGAGACAAGGACAGGGATGATAGAGATGGGGATGGGGATAGAGAAGATAGAGAGGGGGATAGAGAGAAGGAGATCAAAGAGAGGGCGAGGGAGAGGGAGCGGGAGGAGAGAGAAAGGGAGAGGGAGAGGGAGAGGGAGCGGGAGGAGAGAGAAAGGGAGAGGGAGAGGGAGAGGGAGAAAGAGAAAGAGAAGGAGAAGGCAAGGGAAAGGGAAAGGGAAAGGGAGAGGGAGAGGGAGAGGGAGAAGGAGGAGAGGGAGAGAGAAAGAGAAAGGGAGAAGAGGGAGCGTGAGAGAGAAGAAAGGGAGAGGGAGAGAGAAAGGGAAAGGAAACGGGAAAAGGAGAAGCGTCGTCGAGATGATACTAGTGACGACGATGATGTCAGAGGACGTGATAGAAAGGCCAGGAGGAGAGAGGATGACTATAGGGAAAGAGAGCGTGAACGAAGCAGCAGGTCGAACAGGCACAGGGATGGCAGTGAAGATAGTGGCTCCAGAAAAAAGAGTGAGGAAGAATTATTGGATAAGAAAGAGATGAGGACCCGAGAAGAGGATTTGGAAGAAGAACAACGTAAATTGGATGAGGAGATGGAAAAGCGGAGGAGGAGAGTTCAAGAATGGCAAGAGTTGAGAAGAAAGAAAGAGGAGTCAGAGAGAGAAAAGCTTGGAGTAGTGAATGCTGATGAACCCAAATCAGGCAAGACCTGGACCTTAGAAGGAGAATCGGATGATGAAGAAGCGCCCCCTGAGGGGAAATCAGAGATGGATATGAACTTGGATGAAGATGCTAAACCTTCTGATGAGGTTGGAGATCGCATGGCAGTTGACTCTGAGAATGAAGATGCTGCACCTGCTTTGTATAATGTGGGTGATACTGCAATAGAGGATGATGAAATTGATCCACTAGATGCTTACATGAACTCTATGGTATTGCCCGAAGTCGAGAAGCTAAACAATGCTGTGGTTCCTTCTACCTCAGACGAAAAGAATTCTGACTTGAAGAATGACAAGAATGGCAGTCGAACTAATGGAGAACTGCCTAAAAAGGGTTCGAGTAAATCTATAGGCAGAATCATTCCTGGTGAAGATTCAGATTCAGAATATGGGGATATTGAGAATGATGAAGATCCTCTTGAAGAAGAAAATGATGATGAATTCATGAAAAGGGTGAAGAAGACCAAAGCTGAAAAACTATCAATTGTTGACCATTCAAAGATCGATTATCCCCCTTTCCGAAAAGATTTCTATACAGAAGTGAAGGAAATCTCAAGGATGACTTCTGAAGAGGTTGCTGCTTACAGAAAACAATTGGAATTGAAGATACATGGAAAGGATGTGCCAAAGCCAATTAAGACCTGGTACCAGACAGGACTGACAAATAAAATTATGGAGACAATAAAGAAGCTTAACTATGAAAAGCCCATGTCAATTCAAGCGCAAGCATTGCCAATAATAATGAGCGGTCGTGACTGCATAGGTATTGCAAAGACTGGATCTGGAAAAACACTGGCATTTGTGCTACCAATGTTGAGGCACATCAATGATCAGCCACCTTTGATGCCTGGAGATGGGCCTATTGGGCTGATAATGGCACCTACAAGAGAGCTTGTTCAACAGATCCACAGTGATATCAAGAAATTCACAAAGGTAATGGGTCTCAGCTGTGTGCCCGTATATGGTGGCTCTGGTGTTGCTCAACAAATTAGTGAATTAAAGCGCGGGGCTGAAATTGTTGTCTGCACTCCAGGTAGGATGATTGACATACTTTGTACAAGTAGTGGGAAAATAACAAATCTTCGAAGAGTCACTTATTTGGTCATGGATGAAGCTGATCGGATGTTTGATATGGGTTTTGAACCCCAGATCACTAGAATTGTTCAGAATACTCGGCCAGACCGTCAAACTGTGCTCTTTTCTGCTACTTTCCCTCGTCAGGTTGAAATTTTGGCACGGAAAGTGTTGAACAAACCTGTGGAAATACAGGTTGGTGGGAGGAGTGTTGTGAACAAAGACATAGCACAGTTAGTTGAGGTGAGACTAGAAAATGAAAGGTTCTTAAGACTGTTAGAACTACTTGGAGAGTGGTATGAAAAGGGGAAGATTTTGATATTTGTCCACTCACAGGAGAAATGTGATGCTTTGTTCAGGGATTTGCTAAAGCATGGTTATCCTTGCCTCTCACTTCATGGGGCTAAGGATCAGACAGATCGTGAATCCACCATTTCTGATTTCAAGAGTAATGTTTGTAATTTATTGATTGCTACGAGTATTGCTGCCAGGGGTTTAGATGTAAAGGAGCTTGAATTGGTGATCAATTTTGATGTTCCAAACCACTACGAAGACTATGTCCATCGTGTTGGTCGAACAGGTCGAGCTGGCCGGAAAGGCTGTGCTATCACATTTATTTCGGAGGAAGATGAAAGATATGCACCTGATCTTGTAAAAGCATTGGAACTGTCGGAGCAAGTAGTTCCAGATGACTTGAAAGCTCTTGCTGATGGTTTCATGGCAAAGGTGAATCAGGGACTTGAGCAAGCCCACGGGACTGGTTATGGTGGAAGTGGTTTTAAATTTAATGAAGAGGAGGATGAAGTGAGAAGAGCGGCAAAGAAAGCACAGGCAAAAGAGTACGGTTTTGAGGAGGACAAGTCAGATTCAGAAGATGAAGATGAAGGGGTTCGAAAGGCAGGTGGCGACATGTCTCAGCAAGCTGTCCTTGCTCAGGCTGCTGCACTTGCTGCTGCTTCCAAAGTGAGTATGGCTTCGATGTCAGCTCCTGTCTCAGCTGCTCAACTGCTTCCCAATGGCGGTTTATCAGTTTCTCTGCCAGGTGTCCTCAGTCTAACAATACCAGGAGCAGCAGCTGTTGTGCCTGGGACAGCACTGCCCCTTGCTCCCAATGATGGGGCAGCTAGGGCAGCAGCATTGGCAGCGGCCATGAACTTGCAGCATAACTTAGCAAAGATTCAGGCTGATGCTATGCCTGAGCATTATGAAGCAGAGTTAGAGATTAATGATTTTCCTCAAAATGCTCGTTGGAAGGTGACTCACAAGGAAACCCTGGGACCAATTTCTGAATGGACTGGCGCTGCCATTACTACTAGGGGACAGTATTTTCCACCCGGTAAGATCGCAGGACCAGGGGAACGTAAGCTCTACTTGTTCATTGAGGGCCCTACTGAGCAATCTGTGAAGAGAGCCAAAGCAGAATTGAAGCGTGTGTTGGAGGACATTACAACCCAAGCCTCATCACTTCCAGGTTCAGCCCAACCAGGCAGGTACTCGGTTGTGTAAGAATCAGGCGTGAGATGCTGGATGCTGTTGTTTCTATAATTAAGGTTGGCCATTTTTTTCTCTATTATTATGGTTGATCATTGCTTTGGAGATTCTTTATCTTTTATGGTGGAATTTAATTTGGAAGTTGTAACAGGATCTAGTTTTTCCTTTTAAAATGGGAAGCTCATGGACATGAGTTTTATATTGGAAAATGAATTATGGCAGATGTAGAAATAGGAAGATGATTGCAAAATCACTGTTTTGAAATACTGATATGTTTATTTTTAGATGCTTCTTCCCCATTTTGATTGTCTAAGGGGTGTTGAGCGATTTCTTCTAGTTTAGGGTACTTGTAAACTCTCACTCTCTCTCTCTCTCTCTCTATATATATATATATATAGACACAAACTTATATATATACATAAGATGAAAATTGGGAAATTAAATCAATAGTTACTGTAAATTAACGGACAGAGATTGAGATTAGAGCTGTTTAATAACTAGCTTAAATATCATATTTTATCAAAATAACATACCCACAATAAAAACAAACAAATGTTGCATATGAGCTTTAAAAAGGATTTACAAAAGAAAGTATCAGATGGGAATCTCAGATTTTTACTAACCGATTGGAATAAATATGTATATATATAAGTTTGTGTCTATATATATATATATAGAGAGAGAGAGAGAGAGAGAGAGAGTTTTCAAGTACAACTAGAAAAAATTGCTCAACACCCCTCAGACGGTCAAAATATGGAATAAACCCTCAAAATCTGGAAGAATAGGGATGCTGAAAATGAGGGGTATTTGATTTTTGATTGTCTGAGGAGTGTTGAGGTTGGAGTTTTACGAAAAAGGCGAAGCCTTAGAAGCGATTTCTTCAGATTTTGAGGGATTTCTTTCCCATTTTGATCGCATGAGGGGTGTTGAGCGATTTCTTCTAGTTTAGGGTACTTGTAAACTCTCTCTCTCTCTCTCTCTCTCTATATATATATATATATATATATATATATATATATATAGACACAAACTTATATATATACATATTTATTCCAATCGGTTAGTGAAAATCTAAGATTCCCATCTGATACTTTGTTTTGTAAATCATTTAAAGCTCATATGCAACATTTGTTTGTTTTTTATTGTGAGTATGTTATTTTGATAAAATATGATATTTAAGCTGGTTATTAAACAGCTCTGATCTCAGTCTCTGTCTGTTAATTTACAGTAACTATTGATTTAATTTCCCAATTTTCATCTTTCTGTCGGAAATTGTCCATGGTGTGTCTGTCGTGTCCGCAATGTGTCCAAAAATAAAATAAAAAAATTCCAAACACTTCTTTTGGCGTGTCTGACACAAATTCTTTGACCTTTTAGGTGTATCTGTGCTTCTTAGATAGTAATTTACGGTAAAGCGCCAAGGCAGGCGTAATCCACATTCACATGGTGTAAACACAAGCTTTTCGTATGACATTTTTCTTTGGGATGTACGAATTTCTCCTTCTAATTGGATTCCCTTGGAAGATTTCCGTAGTGGATTTTAGAGATATTCCAAAGCCTTTATTATCTTTTCTAAAATCTCCTCATAATTCTCTTGGTTCACATCACTTTCTTTTTTCTAGTTAATATATTTCTTATAATTATAGCTGTCAAATTGATAATAGATGATATACAATATACTGATTAGAATAGAAAGAAGATAAAATTCACTTCATGAAAAACTTTTTTATTTTATGAGAAAATCACAAAACATATAAGCATATTATAAAAAAATAATTTTTATTCTTATAATGTTTGGATTCTTAATGCTGCTGATCTTAAACATTATCATAATTTTAAAATTATGTATAGGTTATATGAGAGCAAGTCTAATGGTTTCTTTTTAAGGTCTTGAATTTCTATTTAAAATATTTGTTGCATGAACTTCTTTTATCAGCATCTTTCATCTTCAGAACCGCATTTCTGTGGTTCCCTACTGTGATGCATCTGAGATAACACTGTCATAAAATAGAACTGCAATGTTATGATAAGAATTTTACCAATCATACAGAAAATTGAGCTTCTAAGGATAACATCTTTTTCATTCCAAGAAAGTTTTTATTGCATAGGAGAAATTGGATTAATTTTAATTACAAAGTTACTGTAAAAAATCTTGTAATGTTTTTTGTATTGTCCTTTTTTTCCCCAGAAAGTTACCATCTACTTATTCTTATTACCTCCCAAGTGTTGGATAGCCAATATTTTCAGAACCTAACAATTATAAGCTTTTTCATTTATTCTTTTTGAATATTATACATAGACGAATTTATAGTCACAAAAAGATAACATTCCCACCAATTTGTATTATATTTATTAAAGAAATATAACCAGAAAGAAGATCCAATATAAACCAAATAGGTTCCGTTGGTTGAGGTTGTTATCGACCCTGGTATATGGGTAGAATTGCTCATTCTAAATTTACAAATCCCATCCAAAACCTTATAATTAATACACACACACACACATATATATAATGGAATTCAAAACCCCCCCAATATTCATTTTTTTACCTTTTCATAAATAAGGAAAATCTTGAAAGGGTGCCAAAAAGGGGATGTGACTGGGTCCTTCGTGTAGTTCAAGCGACTGCAACGCTGGAGTGTTGCTAGGTCCGTACACGAAGGGGTACACAGTAAAGCCATTGAAAAGCTTGTATGTTCGAGCTGGGTAGCCTAAGTTTTCAATTGGCATTACCTATAGAGATGTCATGGGTAGCATATTAACATGATCTGCTTCATTCCATCTAAGCGGCAATCTTTCCTCCTGAAAATTATTATTGTAAATACTTATAATGATAATATCAAATTCTTATGAAGAGTAATAATGAATTCTAGTTCAATATAGGATTTATACCTAGATTGTATCTCCCAAATACAACATTACTCGAACTACACTGAGGGTATACTTATTTCATGTATAATTTTTTAATTTTGGTTCTTATTGAATTTTTAAGATGCTCTATTTTCACCATTTATGTATGCTTATGTTGAGCATATATTTATTTTTCATTTTATTGAATATTTGTTGTCAAACTATTATGATATCTTTACTGCAAAGCTTTTCATTAACATTCTAATAGCTTTCTTGTGTGTGGAGGCTTCTTACTTGTTTTATACCTTTGAACCTTCTAAGGGCAAGTGCCTGCATCTGCTCTTTCTTCAAGTGCTAGAGTTGAGAGAAATCTTAAATTCTTTTGAAGTGATTGTTATAAACATAATAGATGCAGGGTTTGCTCGAAACACATCTTAAAGCATTCATACTTGAATTAAGTATGGTGGCCTGCATAACAACTGCTCATCCTATTCTTTTAGGGCTACCCATGTTGATTTTTTTTTAATAAATGTTCTACAAATGTGGGAAAATTTTCACTACTCAGCTTCTTGCCACCAGAATCACCTAGCATTTTCCAAGTGGGGCTGTTTTCTACATGCGGATGAATGGTTTTAAAACTCAGTTGATATTTTTAACTGTATTTCTAGGTTCAATTACTGTTACACTCCACCTTGTCATGGCTGTGGTCTGGAGTCTGGACCATGTAGGACATGGGAGTCACATCTCTAAATTAAGTTGATTGTGTTAGTATTTAATTGGAACAGTACAATTTCGAATTGTGAGATTTTTCCATTGGTTTCTTTGAGATTTCCTGTAGTTTCATACCAGTTGGTTGGGGTAGGTGAACTTACTTGAGCTAATATATCAGATCCTTTCACTATTATTATTTTTTTTACGTCTGGAGTGGAAGTGCTTTATGTTATTACAACAATGAGCTGTTCTTTGCCTCAACTGTTGAAAGTTTTCAAAAGAAAAGGTCCAATCCAATCACTGCAGGAAATGTTTGTCGATATTATCATCGTTGCTCTTTGTAACTGAGGAATTTCTGTGCACTATTTATAGGATGACATGGACAAGAAGATCCAGGAACTTACCAATGGGCTGGACTGCGCGAATCGGAAGTGTGAAGTTTATCGGGCCAACCTGCTTTCAGTGTTACGGGATATCGAGGATCATAAACAACAGATATCAATCAAAGTTCAAAATGTAAAGCTTAGTTTGAAAGATGGCAACTAAAGGTGTAACATAGTTATAGCCTGTTTTCTCTTTTTAATTTGTGCTCAAATTTCCGTACTTCTACAAGGTTCTTCTGACAGTTAGAAAGCATGGACACTCCTCCAGGGGGTATGCCTGACACGGACACAGCTGGACACGTGTTTGACACGGTTATGGAATGCCCTGGAGTTTGAATCTTTTTTCTTTTGGTTGAACACGGCGGAGAACATGGTTGGAACACGTTAAGGACACATTGAGAAACTTTCTAAAAATGGCGGGTAGTTTTGCAATTATTTTTGAAAAACAGGGTTCCAATGCAATTTTTAAAACATATTATGAGTTAATAATAAAATAATATAAAGATTTAAAAAACAAAAACAACACTTATCCCACCCTAAGCCCCAAATTAGTGATTAAATTCATGATAATTGTGGATAAAATCAGCAAAAATAAATATATATTTTTATCTATAATAATATATTTTAGTATTATTTTATTGTCATGTCCATTAACCATGTTCTATTTTTTTTTTTAGATTTGCCGTTTGTGTCAGTATCGTGTCGTACCCATGTCCGTATTGGTTCACTAGTTTTGTTCTTTTACTTTTCAACAGTATAGACTGTCAAATAAGTTATGTTGCCATTGTTGGAGCATCGTTCTAATGCTAGCTTTTGCAATGTGTAGCTAAGATGAAGTTATAGTTCCCCCTTTCTATTTTCTTTGAAATGGATCGTCATTTATCCATAATTTATTGAAAGGAATTATCTTTGCTTACCAGACCATGAAGAAGGTATGCATGTAGAACACATGAAAACATAAGCCCCTCCTTTACAAATACAATTGGCTAGAGTTTGTCTGATTAGAACATTATAATCACAATTAGTTGGTGAATTTAACTTTCTTTTTTTTTTATTTTTTGCGTATCTTTATTGATCTGAGTTATTTCCACTGCTCTATTTGATTGTGACCTTCAAGCTCTTAATCTCAAGTCCTTGACCTTGCAGGGCAAAGCTTTTCTGTATGATATGCTTAAAGCTGCAGATGAGGACAGGAGATATAATACTCATGACTCAACCTGCATATCAATAGGATCCATAAGTTCCTGCACTTGGATTCTTATTTAGCGCCAATCTTATCAGATCAAGGCTAAATTGTTCAAAAATTCACCTTCTCAGATCAAGTGTAAATGGACAGGTAATCACCAAACAGCAAATGGTAGTCAAATTACTGTTATCTGTCAACTTAGTGTATATGAAGTTGGTTCTATCAATTGATTTGGTCTGATTTTGCTATTACCTTCTAATCGGCTAAAAAGATAATCTATATGTAGCTGGTGCTTTCTATCATGAGGTTGAATATTGGGTTGCATAAAGCAATATATCTTAATTTGTTTAGAACTCTGGAGTGTTGGGTGGTACTTGACTTGTTCATCTCTCTCTCTTTCTCTCCAAAAATTTACAACATAGAAATGAAATGGAGGAAACTTGGAAGCTTCCCTTTGCTCTGTTTGATTGACCATGAGTGGACGGAAAGAATGTATGATGCTGGAAATTCCATATGCATTAGGATTCGAGTGATTGTCGAAAGATTCTGGTTCTCTTTCGCCCCCAACATCCGGCCAGCCAAACAGAGCATTGGGAACTTCAGTTAAACCACACGCTAAATTTGTGAAGGGTGGCAATGGATGGGGAGCATGAATTGAGACTGTTGAAGCAAGATTCTGAAGGTAAAACAGAATCTTGCATTTATACATTTAATGTAACTGGGCCATCAGAACATCATTGTTGAGGACTTCCTAGCTCTCTCTGGTGATTCAAACCTTGCAAGAAAAATATAAGCATCTCTGCTGGATTTAAGATGGAAGTCTACATGAAACAGATTCAAAGCTTTGCAAATGATGCAGCGAAGTCATGGCACTGATTTTACTTGGCTCGGTACTAGTAATGCAGATGCCAAACCTCTGTATAAACAATTGTCCTGGGTTTGGCTTGGTGAAACATGATTCATATAGTTGATCCCAAATAGTTGGGACAAAGCTTTGTTTTGTTGTTATTGTTGATGCTAATGCTGCTGTGAAGGACCATTTTTCTGTTTTTTGTATCTGCTGAAGCACAATATCTCTTTGGAATTATGAATATGGAGACAAGATCTCTCCTCTTTTTTTTCTTTTTTGAGATTTTTTTTAGCTTCAGAGTTGAAAACCTCCAGAAAAGTCATGCCCATGATTTGGTCAGAGTGATCATGAAATTTCTAACTGACATCTCTGGTGCCATGATCTGATTTTTGCATCTTTCAGAGGGGTCTGTTGCAAGTTCTTTTTTTTACTTAAATTAGCATCCGTTAATTTGTCTGATATACACCTTTTTCAATGGAAGGATGTAACCATTTCCCTCATTCTTCTTCAGTTTTTGTGGCTGTTGTTAATGCCTTCCCATAGATTTGTGTGTTTCTCTCTCTCCCCTGCCCCTCTTCCTCTAACCAACCAGGTTCAAGCAGGGATGGAAGGACATTATGATGTTGTAACAGGCAAAGTGGAGCTATAGGATCTGAAAGTGGCCTGCATCCCACCTCTAAAGATTGAAATGATTCTGGGGGTAATGGTACTCTTAGACCCCTCCCTGTTCTTGCTTAAAACTTGGAACATACCTTCCCTAATTCAGGTTTCTTTTGGATTAGAGTAGCATAACTCATCTATCTAACAGCTGTTATACCTTCCCTAATTCAGGTTTCTTTTGGATTAGAGTAGCATAACTCATCTGTCTAACAGCTGTTATAAGGCAGTGTTTCTCTTGGTGAAAAAGTGGATCAGATCCGGGAAATATGTATCTTTTCTAGTCAGACTAGTCCCAAGGAAAAGGTTTGGTTTACATTTTGAACCATGTCTCTCACCCAATTTTAGGTGCAGTTGTGCTTTGGGATCATCGAATCTCTTCAGAAGTGATACAAAGGTTTTAAAATGTGAAAATTTTAATTGACAAAGACTTTACTTTCTATTGAACTCTGAACACTTAAATTCAAAAAAAGAAAATTAAAAAATTAATAATTTACAACTGTCACTTAAAACTTCAGTATTTAAAATTTAATTTGTCAGTATTTAATTTTCAGTTGTGTAAAAGATATCAAATATGTTGCTTTTATGACTTAGCATGACCAATGACCATGAGCAGCATCTGTCATATGTAATCTGTTTTAGGGTTTGTTTAGACGCAAAAACAATCCAGAAAGCTTTCATCTTGCTTGCTTTATAACCATCAACAAAAAGGATTCTGGTGTGACTTGCTGAGGGACTCGTTTGAAGCTGATTCCTTTTCTTTCTCAGGTTTGTTTAGTCATGAACGATCGTGCTTTTATCGTTATTTATGAACGGAAGAAGACAACACCTCTCTTGAACGATGACAATCTTGTCGCCCCTAAAATGGATTTCAAAACGATATGTGAGATCGGTGGTGACTTGATTTTTGTTCCTCTATTCTCTTTTACTACGTGGCCAAGCTTAGTCTTGGTTGACCTGCCAAATGTCCAATTTTGGGTGCAAACAAATGCTTGGTTCTCTTATTTTAAAGTTTAAGGATAATGGTCTCTCCTTTAATTGTGTACATAGAAGTAATCGTGGGTAAAACTTATATCAAATCTTTTTGATGAATTCTCACTTAATTGAAGACTTGTTACCCATACATATATTGTCCATTATATATATCATCTTATCATGCATGCACAAGGAAGGTGGCTTTAGATAGATTCCAGGAGGCTATGTTTACTTGATCCTTCACTCAACCAGCCTTCCTTCCTGCCTAAATTATTATTGCTATCATCCAAGTTATTATCTACTTGTGAAACTTAGCAAATTAAGTATCAATTACCAAGCTCCTTAATTACCCTACTTATTATTAACACATATAGCAGGTGAAAGAAAGAAAGTAAGGAAAGAGAACCTCCTTCCATGAAAATCCCATTGACATTCCGCTTAGGTATTTATTCATGTCATAGTTTGACTTATTGTGTCAACTAGTAGAGTTATTTAGATGCTTAATGACATTTTTTTTCTTCCTTTCCTCTAAACCATTGGTATAAATACCAGAGGTTTTTTAGCTTGAGATACTCCAACAAAAGCACTTCCCTCCCTCTCTTCTTCGTCGTCATGTCAAATTTTATATGTATGCATATACATGTATCTGTTGCTTCAACTTTCTGAGTAATCCAAAAGTGCCCAAGTTTGACGTTTCATTATACGAGATTATGCACTTCAAAGCTCTACATTTTAATTTTGAAGTCATCTGATTCAACCTACCATGAGATGTGAAATCATTTTTTAAGAGGCTGTTTGAAAAAGTTGTCGGATTCCATTTTCTGATTTCAAAAAAATAGAATCTGAAAATCAGTTGTGCTGCTATTTCTGTCAAAAGCAGAATCAATTTGGTAATATCATTCAGACTATCAAAATTTTAAAAGCTGAAATCTAAAAATATGTTTGGTAACTCAAAATAATTTTTTTTTTTTAAAAAAAATAGTAGTATTTTTGTTTATAAATTGTGTTTGAGTAATATAGTTCCAACTCATTTTAAACTACATAAATGAACAATACATATTATAAACTTGTTTTAATATTGCAAAGATACATATTTGGCCTCACATTTTTATGTTACAAAATCATATAGCGTATGACAATGTTAAATATTATATGTTTAATCTTATACAAAACATGTGTTCTACTAAGTATCCAAATTAAAATATTACATTGATTATTCTACTACATAGTTTATTTTGCAATCACTATTATAAGTACAAAAAACATTACAATGATCAGAACAAAGAAAATGCTTATAATAACACACCCACAACAGTCACAAAAAATAAGTTTTTCCATGCGTCGTGTTGTTAGTAAGTTCGCAACTACTGAATTTAACTCTTCATCCTCGTAATCTTCAATAGCATTTTGTTGATGTTGTTGATTATCCAACTAATAAAAGGAATCGACATAATTCTACAAAATAGAATATAATCATTATTAAATGGTTAATGAAAAAAAATACGAATAATTAATATCTTCCATGCCGGACACCTATAAAAGTAACGACCATAATTTTGTGAAGTTTTAGCCATATAAAGTCTCATTAAGCTTCTACCACATGCACCTGGAGGTCCACCTCTTTGTGGTCCAGACATCTTGCACCTTATACAAATCTAAAATAATAAATGAACAATTAAACAAAATACACTACACTACACTACAAAGAAGATATAATCAAACATACCAAATACAATCATGTATAATATCAATGTCTAGTTAGAAAATAAATTCATTACACATACATGTCCTTAGTAAAAATCACACATCCTTAATAAAAATCATACATATCCTAAATAAAATTACAACAAATGATCTTCACGCATTAGCATCATTCCATATTGCATTGGCAATAGAATCATGTAACTCATTTGCTTCACGAAGTCGATTTTGAAAAAGATCAAGTCTTTGCCTTCTTCGGTGAGTACTAACTTCTTCTTGATCATCATCAACAAAACCATCTCTCCCATATTTCATAAATATTTTATCTCGTTGTGCCTGCATTCTAATAAAATTATGAAGACTACAACAAGTATTGGCAATATATTTTTGAATATCTAAATCAAAAGGAGACATCAGTCTAAGTATCGGATATGTCATCTTCAATACTCCAAAACAATGTTCAATCACATTTCTTAAAGAGGAATGCCTAAAATTAAATAATTCCTCCCGACCACAGGGCCGCCTTCGATTGAGCATGTACTCTTGCATGTGGTATCTTTCACCCCG
The DNA here is from genome assembly GCA_026545225.1 of Cornus controversa. Classification (NCBI taxonomy): domain Eukaryota; kingdom Viridiplantae; phylum Streptophyta; class Magnoliopsida; order Cornales; family Cornaceae; genus Cornus; species Cornus controversa. The sequence continues at coordinate 15,981,843 of CM048848.1, forward strand.
ATATGGGGTCAAATAACCAGGCAAGTTTGTGTATCCAGAATTCACAAGATAATATTTTTCTGTAAATAGGTAACTAATTCAACATCCTATCGTCTAACAGACATAAACAAAATCAAATATAAACTCCATAAATAATCTATATACCTTCAGGTGGTCGTGGGAATTTATTAGCATCATTTTCTACACACTCCCTAAATGCCCTGGCATCATTTACAGTCCCTTCCCAACCTGCCATGACAAAAGTAAACTGCATGTCGAATGAACATGCAGATACGTGCGTTCCATCAATAGCTCTAATGCAATTCTAAATAAAAAGAGTATACAAATGAGCGCATTAGTAATATAAATTCTAATATATATTAAAACAATGATAATATGTGAGTCTCACCTCAAAGTAAGGATAAGCTTTTGGATCATGTAAGATCTCTGGTGGAACTACGTCAAGATTTGGTGGGGTAATAATCCGCTTCCCCAACTTACATACAGCCATTAGGATAATATGAAAATACTTGGACATTGTCCATCCAGAGTGCTGAAATCTCTCAGCCACAACATGGTATCTCTCATTGTGAGCTAAAATATAAAGAAACATTGCAACTTGTTCTTGAATTGAGAGATACCTAGAGTCTATTGTTCTATCATTCTTCAACTCATCACATAAATTCAAGAATACATGTTTCTCCATTCTAAACATTTCTTGGCATCTAGAGCTATGACCATTAATTATTTCAACTATATAATCATGGCCTTGTAAAGCACTATTTCTACATGGCCTATTAGATATCAAATACCTTTTATACTCCTTTGCCATGCATATAATTATAATCTGGAATTGTGCCTCTTCTGCTTCAGATATCACATAATATCTCTGGATTTCCATCTATTAATAAATGACCAAAATTAAATATAAGACAAGCATTAATATATAATAAGCATTAATTCAAAACAAATAGATACCACAAATACAAAAAAAATAGAAAGACATAAGTTTTCATATTACATTACCAAATCCAAATTTAAAAGATATAACTACTACCAAATCCAAATTAGAGTTTACAAACCAAAAACTACAACCGCAAGACCATCACATGTTCAATACCAATGCCTTCCTCATTGGTTCTGGAAGTGTGAAAAAGAACTCCCTCCACGATATATTCTTAAACACCTTATTAAGAGCTTTTGCCATATGAGCATCGTCAATGCCCTCAATAGCCTGTAAATAGGGATGTCAATTTGCCCCGCCCCGTCGGGTACCCGCCCCGCTCTGCCCCGTTTACGAAACTGTTTAAGAAAACGGGGTGGGGATGGGGTTAGAGAAAATAACCCGCGTTTAAACGGGGCGGGGACGGGGGTAAGACCCTACCCCGACGGGTACCCGCCCCGTTTAAGTATATATATATTTATACTTATATATATAATATATAGAGAAAATATTAATAATGTATAAAGAAAATATTAATACTATACAAGTTTATTATATCAGTAATGGATGACTCAATATTATCCATTGTGCAGCAAGTACTTAAATGTGTGTTTTTGGTGTATATGTATCAAAATATCAGATTTATTATTATAAAAAAATTTGCATTAAAAAAAATGTATAAACGGGGCGGGGCGGAGAAAGTTAAACGGTTATGGGAATGGGGAAGTCAAAACCTGCCCCGTTTATACACGGTTGCGGGGCGGGGACGGGGCGGGGAAAGCTAAACGGTTTCGGTTATGGGGAAGGCAAAACCCGCCCCGCCCCGCCCCGCCCCGCCCCGTTGCCATCCCTACCTGTAAAGCACCAATACACTCCTATAAATACTACATAAAAAGGAACAAAAAGACAAGAATATTTATCCATCTACATCTAGAACCCAAGCCTCAAGTTGAGTCTGGGGTGGTTCTTTATTATCTTCATTCATTATGCACTAATAACTTGAGACTCAAATTGGATCATAGTCATTTACTTCCTTGATCAAAAACAGTTTGTGAGTGTCAAGGATGCCTTGCTGCTCATGTGTAGTTCAGAATTGCATCATAATTTTTAACCTTGTTTTCAGTAAGTTAGCAACTAGGATTTTAGAATAGATCTGTCTAATTAGTCAATTTTTTAGTTCAATTCAATTTTTACCATGTACATATAGAGTGTCACTAGCTCGTACTGCCACCACTAGGTGATTGGTGGTTTTACTAGAACATATTTGTAATGATAAGTAATTTCATGAAGTGTCTGCATAACATAGTCCATTTACATAGGTTTTAGTTACATTTCCTTTGGACATGCCTGACTTACTCATTGTACCAACCATACTCTTTTCTGCCACTCATTTTTGACTCAAATACTTCATTTCCTTCTGAATGTCCATTTATCTTGTACAAGAATACCCCATCAACAGAAAATGATATGAATGAACTATGTTATAATTCATTTAAATAATAATGAAAGAAAAAAAGATGTCAGATATGGTGCCCATACTTATAATCCTTATAATTCTTGAAGTTTTATTCTATTTTAAAAGGGTTGTACCTCAATGTGTGAGGCATGTTGAACACGTGTCCTATGAGTTTGAAATATAAATGCTCATTTACATATAGTTAACATGTTCAGTAAGCATTCAAGAATGAATCTAAGATTTTCAGTAAGTATTTGAATCGTATTCATCTCCAATACCAATCAATGGCAAATTTTTCATTAGAAAGCAAATTGATCAGAAACAATAAAGCATTCAGAAAGCATAAAAGACCATAAAATGTCCATTAACTATAGATTCGGTTACAATTATTGCATAAAGATTTTAGAGAAGCCCTAGGATAAGATTCCAATTGAATAAAAAGGATTTGTTTTCTGCTCAATTTTCTAGATATTGAAAGAGCATGGGCTCTTTCCACTCAATAGAGAAGCTCCATAAAAAATCATAAGAAGTAATAAAGACCATCAATTCTGTGGAATTGAATGACGATCCTCCAAACTAAAAGTAGATCAACAAAGAAGCAGGATGAACCTATGACGTCATTCCAAGAAAAAGAGGTCCATCTAATCTTCTAAAGCAAGCATACTCATACATGTTTATGAACCTTAAACGCCATGAACATTTTTCTATCAAACAATGAAAATGGCACACTAGAACATTTTTCCAAATATATATTTACTTTGTTGTGTATATCTTATGCTTTTAATGTTTCTTCCTTTCAGTAGCTTAGGTGGTTTATTGATGTTTTAAGAGATTCAGAAAAAGGCACAATTTTTTTTTTTTTTTGCATTACAAAATTATCTGGTTACACTATTTACAATAATTCATGTTTTATTCATAAGTTTGGTGAACATTGAACAAGATTTGGAAGTTAAAAGTAAATTTATACAATTAAATTTTTAGTATTATTATTATTCCGAATTTGCTACTTAATTATAATCAAATCCTTCTTTATCTTGTTTCTGCTGTTATACTTCGAATCTCATTAAACGTTTTTGGATGTTGCTGATCAGACTTTGAAACCAAAATTTCATTATAATTTTATGGCAACCTAATATTAAGTACTTTCTCATTGATACTATTCTTTCTTTTCTCCTTTTCAGAATTACGATCAGTGGGGTAATGTAGTATGCCATGGTAAAGATAGTGATATAAAGGAAGGACATAAGAGTTTCCCAAGTGGTCATACTTCATGTAAGTAGCTCTTCTTGTAATATGCCTGAGTGATAGGTGTTTGACTCCTAATATGAAACGTATAACGTGGGAGGATAGTGTTAAGGTGACGTGGAAGATAAGAATGCTTTGACCAAGACTGGTAATCTCCAAGTGAGAAAAGGAAGCTGAAAAGACAGAGTTTTACTAGGGCACACCTTCACTTGGTCATTATAAATACAGGATGATCCATATACTAAGATACGCAATTAATACCCTTTGAGTTCTCACACAGCTTTGAAAAGCCTTTTCAATATCTGACTTAATCGTCAGAGAGTAGTCGTTCAGCACCGCACCGGTGCCCCTTCGATTACCATTCTCTTGTTCTTTTTTACAGGTTAGTGTTTGACCAACTCGGGTGAATTTTTGCTTCATCAGTTGGCGTTGTCTGTGGGAACGGTCATGAAATTTGACTGTTCTACTTGAATCACATACAAAGCATGATGCACCTACGATCTGGGTTGGAAACTACGGCCGTACAGGACCCCCCTATTCACCACGATCCGCCAGCACAGGACCTTCCCGTCGGTCACAACCCCCCCCCCCCCCGCGTCGCGCAAGATCCTCCTATCGACTCTGACCCTCCAACCGGACAAGACCCGCCTACCAGTGCGCCTACAAGTTAGGGAAGCACGTAACCTCCTGGACAGATGGACTTTCCGGGAGCACACCCCGAAGTCCCAAACGACCAAGGGTGTGTCGCAGTGTTGGAGCACCAGGTTCGGAACTTAAATCAAAGTCTGGCCCAGTTGCTCCAACAAAATGCTACAATTCTGCAATGCCTCCCTCTTATGGCGCCGGTGTCATCACCAAGTTACCTTAGGCCTATTGATCCTGAGAGGGATGGTGTTGGACGAGATAGGGAAGTCCCAACGGAGGACGTAGCTCAGAGTCAAGTAAGAGGTGTGACGAATCTCAACCATTTAGTCCCGCCCGAAAGGAGCCAACCCTATAGAGATTCTGGACATCCTGCCTATCACGACATGGAGATACAAGATGTGAGAGCTAGGGTAGAAAGTATGGCCCATGCCATAAGGGGAAGGGTCTTGATACAGTAGAGGACTTGGTCCAGAAAACCAACCTCCTTTTCTCCTCAGGGGTAATGAGTTGTCCCTTGCCCGCCAGGTTCAAGATGCCCACCGTTGAAAGCTTTGACGGGACTAAGGACCCACTAGATCACTTAGAAACCTACAAGGCATTAATGCACCTTCAGGCGGTACCGGACGAGATCGTGTGCAGAGCCTTCCCCACTACCTTAAAAGGCTCCACCCGGTCTTGGTTCAATAGTTTAAAACCCGCATCTGTGCCTTCTTTTAAAGAGTTGAGCCAGCTATTTATTGGCAATTTCATAGCTGCCTGAAGACATAGGAAGCCTGCTACCTATCTCCTGAATGTGAGACAAACCAAGGGGGAATCGTTGCGAAATTATATCAACTGATTCAACAGAGAAATGTTACAAGTGGATGTCTTGGATGATAAAGTGGCAGTTACAACATTTATGGGAGGTCTATTACCCTCCAAATTCTTATACTTAGTTTCTAAACACCCCCCGAAAGCATGTCCGAACTGCTTATGAAAGCTCAAAAGTATATGAACGCTGAAGATGCCCTTGATGCTCGGAGGGAAAAATGTGATAGTGACAAAAAGGTGGACAGGAAAAGGAGAGGACAATCTAGCAGTAAGGAACGAAACCTCAAGTATAACAGAATGTCACAAGAAGAGAATAATAAGAACATATGCCGTGATAGGGGATTCGGTTACACCCCATTGAACACATCGATAAGTCAGATCCTCCTCCACATCCAAGATGACCCGGCGATGTCAAGGCCTCCAAAGTTAAAGACTGATCCATCCAGAAGATCCCGCGATAAGTATTGCAGGTTCCATTGCGACCATGGCCACGATATCGATGAATGCATAGATTTGAAAAGAAAGATTGAGAGTTTGATTCAAAGGGGCCAATTACGGAGGTTTGTGATCGGTGGTGGGCAGAGAACACAGAATCGTACGCAGGATGTGAATGAAGGCACAACTCAAAAAAACCCTCCACTGGGGGAAATTAGAGTAATCTCTAGAGGAATTAGAGGCGACGGAGAGTCCAATGCAGCCCACAAAGTACATGCAAAAAAAATTAAAATTTTCTCCAAAGTAAGCGAGGTGAGCCAATCGCCCGCCAAATGCCCTCAATTGGATGATCAGATCATCACTTTTTCGGAAGATGACACTAGGAGAATTCAGCAACCCCATGATGATGCCCTCGTGGTCACGTTAATTGTCGCCAATTTCGTAATTAGGTGGGTTTTAATCGAGAATGGTAGTTCCGCAGACATCCTTTTTGTAGATGCATTTGATCAAATGAAGATTGGGAAGAATAGACTCAAGCCTACTCAATCTCCACTCGTAGGCTTCTCCGGAGAGAAACTCCTTCCCTTGGGCACAGTCGACCTCACAGTCACTGCTAGTTCAAGTCCCAGGCAAGTTACTAAAATGGTAACTTTCTTCATAGTGGACTGCCCAACCACGTATAATGTCATTCTAGGAAGGGTCACGTTGAATGTTATGAGAGTAGTGACCTCTACCTATCATCTCCTCGTTCGGTTCCCCACTGAGCATGGTGTCGGGGAGCTAAGAGGAGACCAGGCCACTGCCCGAAAATGTTACGCCACTTTCCTAAGGGAGAAAAAGGTATCAGAAAATCTGAATATTGAGGGGCTGGAAGTGGAAGAGAAAGAGGAGGTTTGCTATGCGGAGCTGATGGAAGAGCTAGTTGAAGTTGATTTGGACGAACAAGGTGCAGGAAAAAAGGTAAGCTTGGGGTCGTCACTCTCACCCACCTCCCAAGAAGAGATGGTCCCACGATAATATGCCTGGGATTGATCCAACCATTGCCGTACACCGACTGAATGTCGACCCCGCTGCCAAGCCAATCAGACAGAAGAGGAGAACCTTTGGCAATCTCTGAGGAGGTGGATAAATTATTAAAGGCCAATTTCGTACGGGAAATCAATTACCTGGACTGGTTGGAAAACGTGGTACTGGTTAAAAAATTCAATGACAAGTGGCGCCTGTGTGTCGACTTTACTGATCTAAACAAAGTTTGTTCAAAAGACAGCTTCCCCCTTCCATAGATTGACATGCTAGTAGAAAGGACGGCAGGGTACAAGCGGCTCAGCTTCATGGATGCCTACTTGAGATATAATCAAATTTCAATGTGGCCATCAAACCAGGAAAAAATGTCTTTTATAACAGAAAGGGGGTTGTACTGTTACACGGTGAGGTTTCCACACAGTTTGGAGCTATGCGGACAGAGATGACGGATCACTTTCACGAGACTTGCCAGGATCAGCTAGAGATGAGGAGGATGCTGTGTGTATTGATGCGACAGGCGAACTTGGATTCAGATGCTTAGTCACCACCACATCCTTGATTGGAAGGTAACTCTCTTTTGTATTTTATTTTATTTTTAGTTTTAATTTTTATTTTTCTTTCTGACTTTATAAGTTTCAATAAAAAAAAATATATATTTTTTTTTAGGATTATTCTATTTTCATATATTTTCACCCATACTATTTCACTTGGTCTTTGGGGTATAGTGGTTTGTTTTGACAGGTTGTAACATCCAAGTTTGGGGGTGTGCTTGCATTTGCCTTCATCCAACTTGGTATGCTATATTTTCTCATCACTGCTCCGGATTCCTGGTAACATAGTTCTTACTCTTCTCTATGCTTTGATTGGGTGTACATTGAGGACAATGTACAGTTTAAGTTTGGGGGTGAGGCGATGCCTTATTTATGTGCTTTATTGCATATGGGGGGAAATTTTTATGAAATTTTTCTTATTTTAGAATTTTTGTTTATTTTATTTTCTTAGTTTATTTTATTTTATTTTATTTTGTTTTTAGATAGAATGTTTTGACATTATTCAAGGGATTAATACCTTATGTAGGTGCGTAACTTGCAATTTTTGAGTATGTTTTATATTTTTTGAAACTATGGTTTAAATTAAGTGGTTTTAATCATTATTTGCATTGCCATGCCTTGGGGTGATTAATTTTAGTTTCCTTACATGCACAAACACACTAGCATAATCTTGTGAAGTATAAACTTATGATCTGAGTTATTGTGTTACATATGCTTGATATTAATTAGTATCTCTGATGTGTTTACTTGAATTCAATGAAAAAAAAAATATATATATATATATATATATATATATGTTGATAAGCAAATCAATTTGATCATTTTCATGAGTAACCGGGCCTCTATGCCTCAGGAAGCACGGAGTGTTCGCGTCAAAAGTGAAAAGGTGAGAAAAGATAAGCATTGGTTGTCTTGATTTGTAGCATGATTGATTCGAGTAATTAGGTTCTTTGAGGTATCTTTAAGCCTAGTGCCCTAAAGCCATCTCGTTTGGAAGTCACTGACTGAAAGCTTGCTACATGGATCTTTCAGAAAGCTTAATAAATCAAGACATTGCACAACCAATAAAGCAATGGAAAAAAAATGATGAAAGAAAAAAAGTAAAAAAGTCATGTATTCATGTTTGGAAGTATGATTTCAATAAGGGGAGCTAGTGAGTTGAAGGGATATGTGCCTTAATATATTTGGAGTTGGGTTATGATACATGAGATGACTACTAGTTCACTTTACACGAGGGAACTAGAGTTGGTTATTTTGAGATGTGTTGATGTGAATTATGCATGGGGACGATTGCTTTGAATTATGGAATTTGAGAATTTGAAATTATTCTTGAATGCAAGTTTGTAACTATATATTGTAATCTTCTTCTTGAATGAATGTTGAAACAGAATTTTGAATGTTTGCGGGTAACATTTCTGGAAACCCTCACGAGACTATACTCGTCCACTAGGGGGAACCTAGGGGTTTAAAGGCTTGTTGCATATGCTAAATGCAATCGTTTCTCACGTGAAAGTGGAGTTGGATAGTTTAGTTAGTGTTTATTAGTTTCCTTTGTTTTAATTTTGTTTTATTCTATTGCTAAGGGACTAGCAATATGTAAGTTTGGGGTTGTGATCGGCATTGAACGTTACGCATTCTAGCCTCTTAACTGTCATATTTTATTCTCTTAGTGATAGATTATTTTGTGATTTTACTTCGTTTTAGTGTTTTCTGTATTTTCAGGGCCTTAATGATTATTTCAGTTAAAACCAAGATTTTGGGCTTTTAAAGATGACATCCAAGAAGGTTAGATGAAGCCTAAATCAAAGGGATCCATTCAACTATTTATTTTAACTCAATTCAGCCCAAGGAAGAGGTCCAAGAGAATTACAGCTGCTTAAGAAGGTTTTGGGCCTGAAGCCCAATTCTGCGCTTAATACAGTTTTAATCCCATTTTGGAAAATGGACCAGAAGTGTTATTTTTGAGCTTCAAATTGACTTAATTTTCTATTAGGTTGAAGGAAATTTGATTCTGCACACTTTTGTATTTCATGAAAATTCCGTGAATCGGACTTGTAGTGGGTCCAAATTTGGGCCCAATGTCAGCAAAAAAAACCACTTGATTAGTGCTGCGGGAAAACCTATTTAATTCCTAATTGGATTAGGACTTTGGTGTATTCTCTTGGGGCATAAAGTGACAAATTGAAGGCAGAGCTTGAGGAGATTAGAGAGCTTAAAGAGCCTTTGGACAGAATTGAAGACATACTTTTCAGAGCTTTCGAGTGGAGAAATATTGGAGAACGAAGTCTTACGCATAATTCATGAAGATGATGCCTTATTCCTCAACCGTTGAAGCTTTTTCTTCTACCATGACCGGCTAGTTCATCCACTAGGGTTTTGATGTAGCCCTTACTAAGTATCAATGGTTTGATTGTTTTAATTATTGGAGACCTTTATATACATGCATAGATTGTGTAATTTAGAGGATTCTTATTATAGAATTGAGCAATAAAAGTCTTATAAATTCAGTTTCAATGATTTCTTATCTTATCTTAGATATTTGGTTGTTGTTATTGAACTCAATCTCTCTTATTTTCTGTGATCATGAGAGCGATTATTACACAATGGTAATAACTGAATACATCATTATACGCTTTGATGGATTATGCCTAGAGAAGATGAACCATACTGCACCCTAAATTAGAGTAGTTAGGCAGATGGCCCATGCCAATCGAAGATAGTCCATGACTTAGCCTTAATCATATGTTATCTTCTTGACGGATGAAGGTGAGCTTGTAGCCACAGACACCACTTATGCATGATATAATTTCCCATAGTTAATTCAATTGACCATTGATTGTGGAGTTAGTGGTGAAGTCAATTACCCTACATTTATCTCATATTATCTTCACTCTCTATTTCCTTTGTTTTATGTTATTTTGCTTTTTAGTTAGTTTAAATATAAAAATCAGAATTATTTTCTTTTAAATTTAATTAGAATTAATTCCGTACTCCAACTCATTCAGACCATAATCCATGAGGTTTGACACCCCTTTCGATAGCCCTATTCTGCAAAAAATTCGTTCTATTGCGAAGTGTGGTAATTATAATTTGAGACGCACTCACACACGAATCAATTTTTGGCGCCGTTGCCGGGGATTATCTATTTGATTGATTGGATTTTACAGAATGAATTTTAATTGGATATTTAGTTTTAATTTTTATTTTTCTTTTTGACTTTATTAGTTTCAATAAAAAAAAAATTATTTTTTAGGATTATTCTATTTTCATATATTTTCACCTATACTATTTCACTTGGTCTTTGGGGTATAGTGGTTTGTTTTGACAGGTTGTAACATCTAAGTTAAGGGGTGTGCTTCCATTTGCCTTCATCCAACTTGGTGTGCTATATTTTCTCATCACTGCTTCGGATTCCTGGTAACATCGTTCTTACTCTTCTTTATGCCATTTTTTCGAGTCCTCAAACGGGCCTTTGAGTGGACGCCAGAATGTGAACAAGCCTTAAGTGAGCTAAAGCAGTACCTTAGCTCGCCCCCACTCCTATTGTGCGCACATGTAGGGGAGGAATTGTACTTATACTTGGCTATCTCTATCGCAGTAATCAGTTCTGCACTAGTGCAGGAAGAGTAGGGCATGCAAAAGCCAGTTTATTATACCAGCAGGGTGCTCCGGGGGGCAAAAGAAAGGTATCCCTCGATAGAGAAACTAGTATTCGCCTTGGTTACGACATCCAGGAAACTTAGGCCATACTTCTAAGCACACACTATTGTGGTACTAACTAATCAACCACTTCGGCAAGTCCTCTTCAAGCCCGAAGCCTCTGGACAGCTTGTGAAGTGGTCCATGGAACTAGGAGAATTTGACATCTGGTACAAGCCGAGATCAGCGATCAAAGGTCAAGTGCTGGCAGATTTTATAGCTGAATTTACATACCCCACCCCCCCGAAAGAGAATAGGTTCAACAAGAAGAGGTGGAGAGCCCAGTCCAACAGAACAAGGAGGACCTAATGGACCCAGATTGCAAGTGGCAATTATTTGTGGATGGATCATCGAACGCACAAACCAGTAGCACAGGGATATTGATCAGATCTCCGGCAGGGGAAACGTTCAAGTATGCCCTATAATTCGGATTCAAGGCAACAAACAATGAGGCTGACTACGAAGCCTTGATTGTAGGGTTAAAACTAGTTGGTGTTCTTAAGATACAACAACTAAAAACTTATACTGACTCCCAGCTAGTTGCCCGGCAGGTTCGAGCGAAATACGAAGCAAAGGGAACCAGAATGAAATCTTACTTGCAAAAAGTACAAGAGCTAGTTACCCACTTCTAAAAATTTTCTATCACACGGGTCCCCCGCAGTGAAAATTCTAACGCAAATGCTCTTGCTCGATTGGCTACAGCACAAGAGGTCGCCCAAGGGGGGGTACTTGTAGAGCGCATGGACCACCCGAGTAAAATTGAAGCGACACCGTGCAAGGTGAACCAAGTCACCCAGGGCATGGAATGGGCAGATCCGATTGTCAGATAAAGGGATGGTGAGCTACCATCCTACAAGTCAGAAGCACCCAGAACGAGGATCAGAGCATCTAGATATACCCTGATCGACGAAATCCTCTAGAAAATGGGAGTCTCCTTGCTATATCGACAGAAGAAGCCCAACACGTCATGAGGGAAATCCATGAACGGGAATGTGAAAACTATGCGGGGGGCAGGTTCTTGGCTCATAAGGCCATCAAGTAGGGATACTATTGGCCCTCTATGCACCAGGATGCACTGGACTTTGTCAAGAGGTGCAAAAAGTGCCAGCGTTTTGCCAACATCCCAAGGTAGCCTCCGGAAGAGTTGACCCCGATAGTGGCCCCGTGACCCTTCGCCCAGTGGGGAATGGATTTCGTCGGCCCTTTACCCATGTGAAAGGGGCAGATAAAATTTACAATTGTAGCAATTAACTACTTCACCAAATGGGTGGAAGCCGAGCCCTTAACTACGATTGGGGAAAAGAATGTCATCAATTTCGTGTGAAAATCAATCATATGCAGATTTGGTGTCCCAAGGGCCATTATCATATAATGTAGCGACATCATGGTTGCATATCATATAGGTCGGTGTCGGGTCGATGCCTAGGTGGGTTGGGGTATTCCTACTGGGCATAATTGTATGCTCACCCCGCTCCCCCAAACCTTTTTACAGGTAAGGCACTAAGGATGAACTAGACTTGATTAGGCAAATGGAGCTTATTAGAGCATTTTGGGACATATTTTGAATATTGTGTATGGACTATGTATATGGCTACCCATGTTGCCTTGTGGCATGTGAGTTTTATTGAGGTTGTAGCTACATTTACTTTATATGTAACTTATATTTTAATTGAACCTTGTATGTATAAACAATGAGGTTGGCTTATGGATATTGTGATTATATGCAATGACATGTATGATTTTGATGTAAATGTGTGAGGATTGTGAGATCATAGCGATTCAAATACATGATTTGGAGTATGTGTATGATGATATAACATTTGTGAATGATTGCAATATTGTATAGTTAATTCTAGGGTGTTAGAATGGGTTTTGGGTACAAAATGGACCAAATGTGAAGTTGTAGGATTTTCTGCAGAAGGGCATTTCAAATTTACGAAATCCCCATTTTGCATGATCAAAACTCTTCGATTGTGCGAGAATCCTTCCTTGATTATACGAAATATTTCGATTGTGCGGCCTTGTATCGAGGAATTTTGATAGAAGATGGGTTAAATTCCAGGGGGATCTCGATAGTACTTCGCAAGTACTTAGATTGATCAACAATTTCGATTATGTGAAATTAGGCTTTTGATTGTGAGAAAAATTACATACCACATTATGTTAGATGTGCATGCATGGGTTGATACGGGGCCCATTGGGATGAATGGTGTTGAGCATACGCTTACACAATTGTGTATGTAGAGTTAAGCTTCGATGGTATTTGAGAGGTTAAGACAGTTCATAGGGCTTAATAGATGGGTTCACGTTCGATTTTTGGGAGTCAAAAATTGGGACGTGATAACATAGTATCAGAGTATGATATGAAGGCCAGATTATTGATGTGAGGTGATGATGTGTAATTCAATTACCCCCATTTCTGGGTAATCAAAAATTGGGGTGTGACAACATGGTATCAGAGCATTAGGTTGGAATACCTAGGGACAACGGGTGAAGGTAGAACCACGTTTTGATTTGAGGATCCAATGGGGTGAAGATCCAATCACGTGTCATATTGGAACTGTGTGTTGACATATAGCTTATCAAAGCTATAGGTATGAATACCTTCGATGAATGGTGAGAAATAATTAAATTTGAGATTAAGGATTGCAACATAAGGATTTAGACTTGAAGTTATAAATTGCTTATGCGGAATATTATTAATTGTTTTTGTATTTAAAATATGCTAATTGTGGATTGAATTGGCATAGTGTTGTGTAGACATGGTAAGGGTGGATTAGTTAATTAATTTGTGCTTTGTCCTTAAGTGTCTCTTTGTTACCTTCGTAACAAGATGACGTCGGAGAAGGATCATGAGAAAGCACCATCTGTTTTACAGGAGACTAGTGATGGAGTTCAGGTTGTTATGGATGTAGCTGCAACCCTGCAATAACTTGCAAGGGTGATGAGTGTTGTGACAGGATCATAACAAGTGAGTCCGTTATAAATGAGTGGACACCCTAAGAAGAGATAAAAGAAGGATGTTCCGTGTCCTCAAGAACAACAACAGGGATGGTTGGAACCAGTGATCTCTTTACCTACGGGATCTTCCCGATTAGACATGTTGTGCTATCACTGCTGTTAACTAGACCACTGTAGGTCTGAGTACACAATGAGGCAGGGTGCGCAGAAAGGGACATGTATGTTTTTGAGTTGTAGCCCGAGAGCTAAGGTATTGGTTTGTTTGGATGCATCATATGTCATATCATACATTGTGTGTGTTGTATTTGATTTAACATATTGTATGTTATATGCTATGTGGCTAACATGATTCATGTAACTGAACATTGCTCTTAAATGTTTCATTATGCGTCACATGACTAGTATTGACATGTTGTCACCATCTAGAAATTCTGGTTTTAAGGATTGGTAAACTTAGGTAAAGGTTTGAACTCGAGTTGATTGTGATGTTTGAGACAGACGTGTTGTGATAGACTCTGAGAGTGTTAGTTTGGGATTGTTGGGAAATGTATGATTTACCTTAACATTTTCCAAACCGAGAGTTTGGTGGTTCATGTTAGAGTTGTAACATTTGCACAAGCATGAGGATAGAGGTTAGTCAATTGAGTAAGGCGATTGGTGGTATTGTGATGCTGTGATTCTAGACAAGATATGTCTAAGGTGTACTATTGAGATAGTCAAATGAATGCATGGAATTAATTTAATTCTTTTTGAATCAATGAACATGTAATAGTTTGTGCATGTGAAAGTGAGATGTATGAGTTATAAGAGATGAATTGAGAGTGGTGTGATAAAGGTTGGATATGATGTTTAAGTAAATGATGAGTTGTAGTGGGTGAGGACCCTGACATGTGGCATCTAAAGTGAGGATGATTTATTTCCACAAGGGGGAAGAGGTGGACACAATAGACACAGTGGACGCAGCAGGCTAAAGCTGCTGTATGGCTACTGTAGGTAATTGTAGGTGACCTCAAACTCTCATTGGTAAGGGTTGTCTAAAGTGAAGTGCTATATGAAATGACTTCTTTATAATTGTTAACTAGTTCCTTGGAGTGGAAGAATGGAAAGAGACATGATGTAATGAGATTGTGAAATTAGTGGGATATAAGATCCCAAGCTGGCATTGGATTCCACTGGGTTATAGTTTATGAAACTGGGTAGAATTATGTGATTTGTTTTGGCAAGTGCACTATTTATGTGCCTTATTTTGGTAAGTGCACTGGATTGATGTGGTTTGTTGTGGCAATTGCATGGAATTATGGACTATGCCCCGAAATGGCATGCCAGGATTATAAATCATCATGTATAATGATGGAATGATTTCGAGGGTTGATGATCCCAGTAATAGAGAAGAGTCACTGGATTGATGTGGTTTGAGTGATTGATCTAGTTAGTTAAGGATGCTACCTTAGATTGTAGATACAGAAATGTTGGATAGATCTTGTGGTGGTGGAAGCAAGTGATTCGGAGAATTGTGTGAGTGAACCGTACATGGGGTTTGGAGTTGCCTAACCATGCTATGGAAGTCGTGTAATTACCCACTAGGGTATGACTGTCGGAGTTGTCTCATCATATCAGGGCTGAGACCTAGAAGTTGGAATTGTTTATGCAACTTGTGACCATCAAAGTTGACCACTCACATTGGCAAGACTATTTTGTTGATTAAAACGCTTTTAAGGTGTTACGAAGTTAAGGATGGTTATGTGAAAACGGGAACAAAAAGTCCATTCAAGATATTTTGAGTTGTTTACCACTTGAGGATGTATGTTTCTAATTTTGAGGATGAAATTCCTTGAAAGTGGGGAGGTTATACAGATCGGGACCAAATTTGGTCAGTTTTCGAATTTTTCATCATTTTCACCATAAATGCATTTTAAATGATGTTATAGATGTTTCGAGAGTGAAAAACATGTTTGAAAAGTTGTTTAGAGGTTTTTGAAAGTTTTCGAAACATTTGGACAAAGTTGAGATTTTTGGGTCAACGAGGCCGAGAAGCAAGTCGGGTGGGCCCGAAAATCTAAAAAATGTCTAGATTTTTTTATTCTAAACCAAATAAAATGTTTAAAATGTTAAGGAATCGATTTCGGGGCGTAACCACTTTCAAAATCGAAAACAAAGGTCGGGAGGGTACGTTAAGTGACCAATGGGCATTTTAGTCATTTTGCACTTTGGGGATTTTAAATATTTGGATTGCAGAGATATTCTCATTCTCTCTTGACCGAGAATACACACCCAACTGTATATCTCTCTCCCTCTTCATCCCTCTTCCTTCTCTCTTAATTTCGGAGGCCTTTGGCTTAGATTCAGGAGTTGCCAAAGAAGGACAACTCGTAGAGCTTGGCAAGGGATTCAGTTTGAATCAAACAAACTCGAGTTTTGGTAAGGTAGAACTCAGTGGAATTATTGGAGATTGCTTGGAAATCCTTCAAATTTGAGGTAGGGGTGTTCTTTCTCTCCTAATTGTCAATTCTAGGATTTCAGGTGATTTGGAGAGGTATATGTTGAGTTGGCATGTATGAGAGTGGTGGGAGGGGCTGTGGTATAATGTTTTCCTCCTTTTATGATTCCTATATGCTAGAATGATATGTATTGAGATATATGTAATGTGTTGGATGTAGGCATGCAATGTGTGCAAGATAAGAACATGTGTAACTATGTTGTGTATTGCGTGTATATGTGATTTATATGCAATCATTGAACATATATGTGGCTATATGTTGTTAGTGTAGTGAGAATGTATGCTAGATATAATCATCGCAAGTATGTGCATTGAAAAACATGAAAATACATGTTTTGTGACAATATGTGCCTAATCAGCACACGAGTGTATATCAGAGTGTTGTCCAAGTGTGTATTGCGTGGAAGTTGAAGATGCCCAACCATGTATTTTGTAACAACTTGGATTATTTTGACCGGTTCCGGATTAATTTTGGACTGAATTTTTTTTCTTCAAATTAATTGATTTCGGAAAGATGCAAATATATATAAAGAGAGAGAGAGAGAGATGGAGAAAGTATATATATTTGTGGAATTTATAGTATGGGCGGATGATGCATATATATATATATATATATATATATGTCTAGGGGATATATTTATCTTAAATTATAAATATATTTATTGGTACATGTATTATTAAACATGTATGTGGGGGCAAGTATATGTAGTGATATATATACGTATATATATACATATGTGTTATTATGTACACATGTGGGGTTAGGTGATTTTATATTTATATTTTATATGGCTATATATTGTGATATGAGCTCACCCCCCCCTAAATTTTGCAGGTATTGCTGCTTATGTGAACATGGATGGTTATATTGTGAGGGTGATCTTAGGGTTCACACCTCAGTTTTCGGGCCTCGGGAATCGGGGCGTGACAGTATGGTATCAGAGCTCTAGGTGAGAAAACCCAGGGACGACGAGTAGTGGTTATACTACGTGTGAAATTGTTAAATACCTGATACAAGAATATAGAGCACTAGGTCTGGATACCTAGGGACAAAGGGAAATGGTTAAACCATGTATGGACTTGAAATGACTTGTTGAGTCATGGAATATAATTGAGGTACTAGCTTGGAAACCTAAAAACGAGAAGTAATGATCCAATTACGTGATAAATTGGAGTCATGAGATGACGTATAAATTGTCATAGTTATAGGTATGGATACCTAGAATGAATGGTGAGAAATGATTGTGAACTCATTTGAGGATGAGGATTGAAGCATTCTAGTGTGTGCTAGAGGAAACTGTGGTCAGGGGTACTTTTCTAGTGTTAGCCCGAGGGTTGGGATATTGGGTTGTTTAGATGCATTTCATGTCATATCATGCATTTTATGTGCTTATTTGATTTAGTATGCTATGTGTTATGTGAAATATATGATTCGTGTGACTGTGCATTAACATTAGTGTTGCATTCTACGTCACATGGTTAGTGGTGACATGTAGTCACTGTTTATAAATCCTAGATTTTAAAGATTGGTAAACCTAGGTAGAGGTTTGGAGTGTAATGGATTGTGATGTCGAGGTAGACATGTGAAGATAGACTTCGAGAACATGAGTCTAGAGTTAATGAAAAAGGATATGAATTACCTTAAAGATTCCAAACATAGAGTTTGGTGATTTAGAATTTGCGATGCATTGATTGCACGACTATTGAGGATGGGATCTAGTCAAATGACTAAGATAATTGGTGGTATTGTGATACCAGGATTCTAGACGGGTTATGTCTGTGAGGTAATTATTGAAATAGTCAAATGTAGACTCAAAAATGACCAAATTCTTTGAGTCGGTGAAACATATAATGATTTTTATGTCTCAAAGTAAGATGTTAGGATTATGTGAAAGGAATTGAGAAGTTGTATCATAGGTTGAATATGATGGTTAAGTAAAGGATAAGTTGATAGTCGGTTAGAACTCTGACATGTAGTGTCTGAGACGAGGGTGACTTATTTCCGTGAGAGGGAAGGGTACATGCAATGGACGCAGTCCGGGTTGTACACCGGGTGGTGTATGTGACTGTAGGCGATTTTGAATATTGTGTATGGACTATGTATATGGCTACCTATGTTGGCTTTTAGCATGTGGATTTTATTGAGGTTGTAGTTACATTCACTTAATATGCAACTTATGTTTCAATTGAACCTTATATGTATAAACAATAAGGTTGGCTTATGGATATGGTGAATATATGCAATGACATGAATGATTTTGATGTAAATGTGTGAGGATTGTGAAATCATAGTGATTCAAATACATGATTTGGAGTATATGTATGGTGATATAACATTTGTGGATGATTGCAATGTTGTATAGTTGATTCTAGGGTGTTAGAATGGGTTTTGGGTACAAAATGGACCAAGTGTGAGGTTGCAAGATTTCCTGCAGAAAGGCATTTTGAATGTGTGAAATCCCATTTTGCATGATCTAAACTCTTCAATTGTGCGAGAATCCTTCCTCGATTATGTGAAATATTTCTATTGTGCGGCCTTGTATCGAGGAATTTCGATAGAAGATAGGTTAAATTCCAGAGAGATCTCGATAGTACATCGCAAGTACTTCGATTGATCGACAATTTCGATGGTGCGAAAGTAGAATTTCGATTGTGCGACATTAGGTTTTTAATTGTGCGAACTTGATTCATTGGTAAGTGTATCAATAAAATTACCACAGTTCGTAATAGAATGAATACCTTGCAGAATAGGGCTATCGAAAGGGGTGTCGAACCTCTGGAACTGTGGTCTGACTGAGTTGGATATACGGAATTAATTCTAATTAAATTTAATAAAAAATAGTGCTGATTTTTATATATAAATTAACTAATGTAGCAATTAAACAAAAACAAGAGAAATTAGAGAGTGTAGAAAATATGAGATAAATCTAGGGTTATTGACTTCACCACTAACTTCACAATCAATGGTTAATTAAACTAACTATGAGGAATCATACCATACATAAGTGGTGTTAGTGGCTACAAGCTCACCTCCATCCGTCAAGAAGAAAACATATGATTAAGGCTAAGTCATGGATTATCTTCAATTGGTATGGGTCATCTGCCTAACTACTCTATTCTAGGGTGCAGTATGGGCCATCTTCTCTAAGCATAATTCATCAAAGCTTTTAATGATATATTCAATGATTACCATTGTGTAATAATCACTCTCATAATCACAAAAAATAAGAGAGATTGAGTTCAATAACAATAATTAAGTATCTAAGATAAGATAAGAAATCATTGAAACTGAATTTGTAAAACTTTTATTGCTCAATTTTATAAGAAGAATCCTCTAAATTACACAATCTATGCATGAATACAAAAATCCTCAATAATTAGAATAATCAAACCATTGATGCTTAGTTAGGGCTACATCAAAAACCTAGTAGATGAACTAGCCGCTCATGGTTGAAGAAGAAGATTTAACGGTTGAGGAAGAAGACATCATATTTATGGAAGTATTGCTATGCCTTGTTCTCCAATGATTCTCCACTCCAAAAGCCCTTCAAAACTACTGCCAAGCCTCTCCAATACAGTTCCAATTCGTCACTTTTAATAGCCAAGATAATATGAAGAGTCCCCACCTAATTATGAGACAATTAGGGTTTTTTCACAGACTCTAATGAGGTAGATTTCTCTGCTGAATTTCGGCCCAACGTTTGACCCATTAGAAGTCCGATTCACAAAATTTACGTGAAATACAAAAGTGTCTAAAATCAAATTTTGTTCAACCCATTTTAAAAGTAAGCCAGTTTAACGCTTGAAAATAAGAGTTATGGGTGATTTTCCAATACAGAAATAAAATTGTATTATGCGTAGAATTGGGCTTAGGCCCGTAATCTCCTTGAGCTGTTATAATTCTCTTGGGCCACTTCCTTGGGCTATTTGGAGTTAATTGTAACCCGATCCCATAACAGAACTTTAGAGAGAGAAAGAGAGCTTGACAGAGGGAGCTTAGGCGGTGATTGACTATGAGATTTAGAGATAGAAAGACCACTAAGAAATCGAAGTCAATTGGAGAAAATAGATGGGCAAAGAGAGCAAAAGTAGGAGAGAAACCAGAACCGATTATCAGCTTAGAAGAGTTTAGAAGAGTAAGCCAGTTTGACACTCAAAAATTAGAGTTATGAGCCATTTTTCAAAACGGGATTAAAATTTTATTATGCGCAGAATTGGGCTTAGGCTCGTAATCTCCTTGAGGTGTTATAATTCTCTTGGGCCACTTTCTTGGGTTGTTTGGAGTTAATTGTAACCCGATCCCATAACAGAACTTTAGAGAGAGAAAGAGAGCTTGACAGAGGGAGCTTAGGTGGTGACTGATTATGAGATTTAAAAAGAGAAATACCACGGAGAAATCGAAGTCAATTGGAGAAGAGAGATGGGAAAAAGAGAGCAAAAGTAGGATAGAGACCAGAACCGATTACCAGCTTAGAAGAGTTTAGAGGAGTTCATACATATACAAACACAAACACCAACACAAATACACATGCCTCCTTATCTCTATTCACTCGAAACAGAGAGAGTAGATCACTGTAGAGAGAGAGATTTAGGAGGTTCTTCATTCATACATCAGTTCCTCCTTTTCATTTCGGTCTATCACGATCCTTGAGAAGCTATTTCCTAAATCACAGATCTCCCTCTCCGGTCTCCTCCACCATCAATTTTTCTGATCCCGACTCCCGGAGCTCCATGCTCACAACTATGAACCATTGATCAGCTCCCACTAGTTCGCCCTTTGCCTTTCCACCACTTATAAATGCGTAATATGGGGCCACTTGGGTCACTCAAGGTTGATGCCCTAGGTTTAGCCAAGGATGGTGATGACTTACCCCCCACTCCTACTCCTTCCCTCTTAGGTGCTTGACCAGAGCTTATTCCCGGCGCGAATGCAATAGATGGGGAGCTAGAGATAAGACCAGGGTTGGGATCTGCTCAGCCAACATTTGTGAACCTAGATCTGGAAGGGGAGGAAGAAGGAATGGGAATATGAAAATGGATACATCCACGATAAAATATATTTATCATATATATATATCTGTGTTTGTACACACAATATATTGAGTTTGATTTTTCTTTTCTTTTTCCATCTTAGTCTTTTGTGTTGAGAGGATCATTTTGGTCCATTAGATAGAGTTAACTGAGTAATTTTAGTATTAAAAAAGGTTATGTCAAAAGTCAAAGGACAGTAGAGTCATTTTACCGTAAAAAAGTGCTCTGACATGGTGTACTTTTGGTAAGAGGGGATGTATGTGATATACGACACAAACTATAGGAGGTGTTAGTAACAAAAAATCACGAAGTTGTAACCACGTAATAATATATCAAACCTCAAAGGATGTCAATGATATTTACCCTTTCTTTTCTTTTTTTTTTCTATTTTTTTCTTTCCAAATCCCGCCTTAAATACTAAATCGGCTAACCCGACTAACCCAATCATGATAGGACTTGGACTAGTTGTATTAGTAAGGTTGGGTCAACCGCACTTGAGTAGCATTGCTTGTAGTGTGAGTTGGGTTGGGTTTTAACCTTTCACCCTCCCTGCCCGAATTGCAGCTCTAGCGCCTATTGAGTCTCATCAAAACACTTTCTGATCAAACTCGGCTCCAAAGGAAAAAGAGAAAAAGAAAGTATCACTTACACAGCAAACCCAAATTTCTGAGTCCCATTCGAACCGAGAGTAGAACAGAGTGAGAAGTGTGAGCCTAATAAAATCGTTGCAGCTGTAGGCATCACCGTCGCTGGAACTATTGTCTTCGCCGCCATTTGTTAGGGTTTGTTTCTCGCTCTCTTTTGTATCTTTATCTTTCTTTCTTCACTTTTCCCATGTGATTCTGAGGAATGAATTTTTCATTTCATTCTGTTTGTTTATACGGAACAGTTTTCCTGGAAAGAATTTTTTTTTTCTCAGTTTTTCCCAGAGTCTATTTCTATTGGTATTTGGTAAATATTATACAGCAAAGCTTGGGGAATACGTGTCATTTTTTCCCTCTTAAATTTGGATAAATGTGCCTCTTTCACACTTGAAATTTAATTTTATCGGGAAGATATTATCCTGAAAATAAATTTCCGTGGGTTTTTAAGTAGTATTTCAAGACTTTGGTGTATCACTAAAATAGTGTAAGAATTCCCATATTTTAGCTCTGGTGTTCTTCCATGGTTGTCCTCGATCTCTACTTTTGTTGTTTAATGTATACATTGAACTGAATTCAACAATTGCCATAGTGATTATAGTGAATTTGCCAAGTCTGAAAAGTTTGGTGTTGTTTTCAAATTGATGCTGCGTTTTTAGTTGGTTATTCAAAATCCAGTTAACTTTTTATTTTTATTGTTATAAAGGTTGCCGTATTCCACTAATATCCAGAGGGAGGCTCTATAAAATAGCTATTAGAGTAATTTTTTTGTATGGGACAGAATGGTGGCGACTAAGAAATAAGATATGCATAAAGTGAGTGTGACAAAAATGCAAATTTTGAGATGCATGTGCGATAAAACTAGAAAGATGAACTTTTTTTGATAAGTAAGAAAATATAGAATTATAAATGAACACATTCGTGAGATGGTCGGAGTACCATGAACCACAGGTGCTCAGGGATGACATATAAGTTCTTTTTCTATCAAGTTATGGTGAGTTTTGGTGTTGCCCCATCTAGATGGAGGTTCTTGGCTGCTGTAGCAAGCCTTTGCTCTGTTCAACTGTCCAAGATTTAAGTCATCTTATGAGCCAGAGCTGGCAGTAGTTTGTTTTGAGATTACTACTGACAGACATCCCATTATGAATAAGATGAAAAAAGAAAAAGAAAAATTACTGTTGGAGAAATACCGCCTTCTTTTGGAAGGAGAATGTATCATGCTAATTCAAAACCCGTCTGGCTCGCTTCAAAGTTCCAACTACCAGCATCAGCATGAACCCAATCATAGTTCCCAACCACAGGGCAGATGGATACATAAATCAGTTAATAGAAGAATAGGAAGGTGCATGATGTTAGGTATAGGAGATAGCACCTTCATAAAATACAGGAATCTGTTGATGGCTTCTTGTGTAGGGTTCAGCACCCAACAAAGGCAGAGATAGGATTTGTAATCTTGAAGGCCATGCTGTGAGTCTGTGACTAATGGTGAAGTGCAGAGTCGACTTATTTTGACTTATCTCTGTGGAATGTTTCTAGGATAAGCAACCTAGGTAGTGGTAGTAAGTTGACTTTGTACCTTATAACAATCTGATCTAAGGATGCTTGCTGAGATTGGTAATTTTTTTATCAAATGATGATTTTTTTCTTTTTTCTTCCTAGTTGGTACACACACACCCTACTGCTGATTGGAGCTGTAGTACGTCTTGTCTGGATTTTGGGCTGACTGCATGAATCTCATTTTGCCATTGAGTCCACACAGACTACTATTCTTTCTTTATCATTTCAACTAGTGTTTTGATATTCCCTTCACCCTAAACATGGACCATGTTACACTTCCTCAATGTTGTACCTGCTGCGCCTGGTCAAATAATTTAGTTGATTTCCTTGTATTTATCTACAATAATTACTACTTCTATCATCTCATGAATGAATTCAATTTTAATCTTGTCCTTTCTTGTATAACCACAGATCCACTAGGCGTTTGCATTTTGACATTGTATAATCAGTAGCAACAGTATTTTCATGTTTATTTGGAAAATTTAATGTTGAAGTTAATCAAGGTTTTGTGTATTGGAGATTTAAATAGTAGAACTGATATTTTTGGAACAACTATTAAAGTTGAGGAAAGGCCTGAATTCATCTGAGAGTTTGTGATAACTCCAAAGAATGTGAAAATTAACTGATTTATATTTTTTTAATATATATATTTTTTGCTGATAATCTGAAGCTCTCATTGGGGAAGGGGAGATAAATCAAGATACTAAGAACATATTGCTTAAAATTATTGTAGTTGGATGCCTTGGTCTGTTACACTCTCTCTTCAATTCAGTCATAGCAATTCCCATTTTCTTGAGCAACTTAAATTTGGGAGTATGGACGGGGCTTTACTCTCTGTATAAGTATCTGTAGTTTGTTTTAAAACTTATTTAACATTTAAAACCACCTGAAGGCCAAAGTAATGATTGTAACCGTTTTTTAATACTTTTATGGTGGCATATATCCACTGTAGTTCATTTCTGTGATGGGCAATATGTGTAGATTAACGTGGGTTTGACATGACCATTACTAATCATTGACAGTTTCTGTGGCTGAGGTGCCAGGAAGCTCTCTTTTTGAAATTGAAGTGTCAAAGCTGATTGTCCTTGCCCTGGTACAAACATTATTCAAAAGCTGAGTTTGCAACGGATTTATATAGACACTTTTGTTAAAGTATTTTAATAGCAGTCACTGTTATTATAATTTTAGTGAATTGATGTTTTACCTTTTGTTTTTGGTCATATCAAGTAATGGCGTCGCCAGCTTGGTTACCACAGGAAGTGCAGTCTTCAACAACTCAAGCCTCTGTTTCTGCTTCACCTGTTGCAGGACCATCTATGGGCCCTTCGACTACTCCTTCTACACCTGTTCCAGTTGGAGGTACACCTACTTCAAAGGTTCCATGTGGTACTCTGGGTGACTCATTGCAAGAAGCTACCCAACCAAACTTTGTTAATTCTCCTGGCTATGCTGCTCCCCCACCTTTATTCTCATACAATGTGCTTCCAAATGTCAATTCCACTTCGGGAAGCTCTCAGCAAGCATCATCTACTCCTGTTAGTTAGCTGCTTATATTGTTTCACTAGTCTTGGAGTTATTATCTTCAGGTTTACTTCAACTAATGACTTTGTTTAAATGCAGGTTATAAAGTCAAATTCTGTAGTTTCTTTAGCACTCCTCCAACCGCCGGTTCCTGGTCTATCTGCATCTGCTGGGCCTTCATTTTCATACAACATATTACATGCTAGCCATCAACTCCAGTCTGGCATGGTAAGGATGACAGTTTTCATAGAAGTGATGCTAATGTTAGGGAAACTGTTTTTCATTTGCAATGGAATGGCAGGATACAGTCAAGGTTGTGACTGTCATTGATGGGACTTGCATGTATCTTTCAAGTAGAAACATCTGCCTGAAGAAATGATTGTGGCCACTTAAAATATTACATTCTCTCTTATGGTCAAAATTTATGCTGGGCAATTGAAACTAATGATAAGATTGAGCTCAGAAAGTTTTGGTGGGACCAACCAAGTTGGACCATATTCCATGCATAAGCATATTATATTTTATTTCAATTCTTGTTGTTCAAGGCACTCTAGTGGCTACATGTACTTATATGTATAAAATATTATTAAGGTTTTAGCCATAGTTGTTAAAATCACGATCCAACTCGTAGAATCGTACGATTCTACGATCCAATTTCACCAAAACGATCTGAATCGCATAAAAATCGATGTTTGTGTAGAATCAGGGTAGAATCTCTGGGATTGTGAGTGGAATTTATTGGATCGTACGATTCTATACGATCTCAGCGATTGCGTGATATGCCATGGTTTTGGGCTGTTTTGTGTTTTGTTTCGGAGTATGTGGGCTGTGGACCATGTTTAAATGAAGGCCCAGCAGACTTCAGCCCAAGAAAAGTTTTAAAAGCAAGAGAAAAGAAGAAAATAAAGGAAGCCCTAGTCTGTCGCAAGTCTTGCGATTGTCGTCCCTTTCACGAAGTGTTCGAACAGCAGCTTCAGGTGATTGTCACCAGTCACTCCAAATCTCCAACAGCTCCGGCAAGCCCCCTTCTCTCTTGTCAGCCTCTTATTAACCCAAAGTTACATCTTCTCCGGTCTCCACTTCTCTCTTTTCTCTCTTTTGATCTTTTGTTGGGCTGAAGTCTCTCTCTGTTCTACACTTCTCCCTCTGTTCTTTTTTTTTTCGTCCACTTCTCTCTCTGTTCTTTTTTTTTTCTCTGTTTATATTCCTATGTTTTTCTTTTTTGATAAATAAATGAGAAAAATTTCATAACACCAGAATCTGGTCCACGAATTTTTAATTGGGAAAAATTGAAATAATTTTCTATGTTTTCTCTGCCAGTTAAAACTGATTAACCCAAAGTTACATCTTCTCCAGTCTCCACTTCTCTCTTTTCTCTCTTTTGATCTTTTGTTGGGCTGAAGTCTCTCTCTGTTCTACACTTCTCCCTCTGTTCTTTTTTTTTTGTTCACTTCTCTCTCTGTTCTTTTTTTTTTCTCTGTTTATATTCCTATGTTTTTCTTTTTTGATAAATAAATGAGAAAAACTTCATAACACCATAATCTGGTCCACGAATTTTTAATTGGGAAAAATTGAAATAATTTTCTATGTTTTCTCTGCCAGTTAAAACTGTTTTAGGTGAATGAAACCAAATTTTTTTATCATTCAGATTATTAGCAACTACTGGTATGCTCTGTTTTGTGGGATTATTTGCAAATTTCATATTTAATTTGCCTTTTTCTTTTTAAGAACTACTGGTATGCAATTACACATCCAGAAATTGAACGCAAGACTTCTAAATCATGTATAGAAACCTTATACTAACCCCGTGCAATTCTAAGAAAGTTGATCATAAGATCTAGAATTGCACTTTCAATGTTGGTTTTTCTTAGATTTTTGAAAGAGTTATTTTAATAGATAGATAAGCAAGTGTCTTGCTCGATTACAAAACACGAAAAAAGAAAGAGCTAAGCGCTAGTTAATTCATTCGAGTCTCCCTGGTCACCGATTTGACACTCTTCCGAGTACTGCAGTGCCATGATCATTAGATCATATTGGTATTTTTGTGTTTTGTCCTTATTGTTGCTATATTTTAGAGGTATTATTGTTTAAAAAATTAGTTTGAATTATTTTTTTACTAGTTTTGTAGAATCTTACGATTCACGATCCGATTCTACGGAACCCCCACCAATCCTACGTAGTAACCTGATCCTGATAACCATGGTTTTAGCTATAAAGATATGACGCCAAGAATTGAGGAAAGTATTGTGCTATGATATTTGTGGTTATTTAGGTGGGATTGTAAAACCTTAGATGCAGGTTTGAACCTCCCCTCTATCAAAATGAATTAACTTTTAAGTAATATCACGCGCAACAATTCTGATTTGATGCCTAAAGGAATGAAAAAAAGTACTCAATTTAACCTGCCTAGGACTTGAGAAAAAGCCCATGCTAGTCAAATCTGGGATCAGTGGAGATCTGTCCCTCCATTTAGCAAACTACCTATCTTACAGTAGGACTGCAAAATGGCAGGTTATATCCCATGTAGTTGCACAACATGCACCATTTTGTGGGTTTTATAGTTTGTTTACTTGATAGGCACCCTTGTTTTTGCATCTTAGTTTTTTATTTTAACCTGCCTAGGACTTGAGAAAAAGCCCATGCTAGTCAAATCTGGGATCAGTGGAGATCTGTTCCTCCATTTAGCAAACTACCTATCTTACAGTAGGACTGCAAAATGGCAGGTTATATCCCATGTAGTTGCACAACATGCACCATTTTGTGGGTTTTATAGTTTGTTTACTTGATAGGCACCCTTGTTTTTGCATCTTAGTTTTTTATTTTATTTTTTGATAAGTATCATTGAAAGATCGCTCAAAGGGGGAGTGCATCATGAAACAATTGCACAAAGGCCAATAGGAACACCATACCCTTAGTCTATCCATAAAATCAAATAAATCCCCCATAGATATACAATTCTATCCACAAAATAAAAAAAATAAAGAACTAAGAATATAGAATTTAAGGCGCTAAATAGGAGCCTGCTGTTGAAGCATCTCCTATTCCTCTCACGCCATAAACCCAACATTGAGAAAGGGGTGCAACCCTCCAAACCTCTCAGGCTTGAGACCTCACTGTGTAACCTTGACAAACTTCAAGAGTGCTCTTCGAAGGTCCCAACATAACCTAGTGAATACCGAAAATGGACAGGAGCATGACCCAACCGTCCCTAGCCACTGGACAGTGCAAGAGGAGGTGATTAACCAATTCCTCATCCATTTTGCACATGCTGCACCAATTGACCATGACTTGCCACCTCTGCATCAGAATGTCAATCTCAAAATCTTCCCTAAAGCTGCGGTCTGCCTGAAGAAAGCCATCCTAGGTGGAGCTTTAATGCGCTAGACTGCCTTTTAAGGAAAAGATGCCCATTGAGGATTTAATAACCTTTGGAAAGGACCGCACCTCAAATCTCTTGGAATCCAACCAAACCCACTCGTCCATCTGCTTGATGGTTACAATCTGACGATAAAGTAAGGCTAGGAGACCACCAACGTCCTCCACCTTCCAATCCTGGAAGCAATAATAGTTGGGAGTTGGGATCTAAGTATCAACAATGATCTTGAATATTATCGGGAAGACACTTGCTCGCTACTTATCCTCGCACCAAATGTCCAACCAGAATCAATGTGCCTCCCGCTCTTCAATTTGAAGCGGATATGTTTTGAAAATTCATCCTACCCTCTCTGGATAAATTTCTAAAGACCCACACCTGTTAGAGCCCTCACCTCCAAAGAGCTCTAACCACCCCTAGATTCTACAAATTTGCACAAAATAACCCTCTGCCATAGCTTGTTCCTCTTCACCCCGAACCTCCACATTCACTTGCCTGACAACGCTTTGTTGAACACATCTAATCTCCTCATGCCTAGGCCCCTAAGCTGAATAGGCCTACAAACCTGCTCCCATTTCACAAGGTGGAACTTACATTCCTCACACAGGCCACCCTATAAAAAGTTCCGCCGAAGCATCTCATTCCTCTTTGTCACCTAAGAGGGCATATGAAATAGGAACATAAAGTAAGTCAAAAGGCTCAAAAAATTACTCCTCAAGAGTTAACCTCCCTCCATCCCCCGTGCGATAAAAATTGCTTCTTCCAATCTCCTTTCAAATCACTCCATGACAAGATCCCTAGAGGAGACTCCCCTCGATGGCACCCCCAAAGCAATCCCAAGTAGGAGACTGGAAAAGAACCTACACTACAACCCAAAATATTGGCCAATGATGCTATCTACCCAATCTCCCTAGTGCCCACCGTCTCACTCTTCTCAAGGTTAGTTTTCACACCAGAGAACTTTAAAACACACCTCAAGTATCTTATACGAGCCTTGTTTACATCATAGAACACTAGGGTGTTATCTGCGAATAGAAGGTGGAAACCTTCACCTAGCTAGAGGAGTCCATGCACACTCTAAAACCTTTAATAAAGCCTAGCTCCACTACCCTCCCAATCAACCTTCTTCAGGCCTCCATCACCATAATGAAGAGAAAGGGAGCTAGGGGATCTGCCTGCCTCAAATCCCTTGAACTATTGAAGAAACCGGTCAGGGACCCATCCACCAGAATTGAGAATCTCACCGAAGAAATACAACACTAAATCCATCTCCACCAACCATCACCAAAATCCATCCTATCCAAAATATACAGCAGGAAGCGCCAACTAACATTATCATACACCTCAATGTGCAGTTTGCACGTAACTCCTAGCACCCCACTACTCAGCCTGGAATCAACACACTCACTAGCAATAAGAACAAAGTCCAAAATTTGCCGCCCTCCAACAAATGCATTTTGAGACTTTGATATCACGACATCTATGACTCCCTTTAATCTCAAAGCTAGCTCGTACATACTATCCACCAAATTAATAGGTCTAAAATCCTTCACGTCAATAGCCCCCCTTCTTGGGGATGAACACAATAAAAAGTGGCATTCAAACTCTTCTCAAAGTCTCTATACTTGTGGAAAAAGCTGAATGCATCCTGCACTGCGTTCCTAACCACCTCCCAATTTTGCTTGAAGAACCCCATAGTGAATCCATCCGGCCTCACGGCCTTATCCCAATTGCAACTCTTCAGAGCTAGAATTATCTCCTCAACAAAATGACTCTCCAATCTAACTCTGTCCTCCTTTGAGATCATGTCGAACTCTAAGCCATTCAACAATTGATGTACGACAGAATTTTTGACGAAGTTGTTTTGACATGACGAGACTCTTTCTAGATCGGAAACGACCTAATAAGCAAAACACAGTAGCTTTAGCTACTGGTCCATAGTGTTTTTCAGTCGAGTTCCATTGTCTAAGGCCTCAAAAGTGCATTTTTTCGTCTTATAAGAGATCTATTGAATATTTTGGGAATTTTGTTTGTGGACCAGATGAACTCGAAATTGGCTGAAATTTCATATTTAGTAATTTTTTATTATTAGGTTTCTTTTTTAATTTTTTGATAATATTTGGAGAAGTTTTATTTTTAGCAGTTTCCTTGTGTGGCTAGTTTTCCTTTCGTTTTTAGGTTTCCTTGTGCTGTTAGGATTATGATTTCTCTATTATAAATACATGTAATGTCATAGAGCAGAAGTCAATCAATTTATCAATAATATATCAATTGCTTTGTAATTTTTTCTTAACTTTGTGGATTCAAAGTTATTTATCTTGTTCGTGCGCGAATTTTCATAGCTTCCGCTCTATTAGTTGGTATCAGAGCCTTGTCTTTTCCTTGTCCGATGACAATTGGTTGTTTTGGTAGCACCCACTCTGTCGACGAAGATTGTAGAGTGAAGGCCCCTTGGGCAGCCATGCATACTCAAGAACGGCGATTTGGTGAACGTTGTAGACAGATTGCTGGTTTTGGGATTGGTAGCAACCAGGTTTGTA
This sequence comes from Cornus controversa, assembly GCA_026545225.1. Classification (NCBI taxonomy): domain Eukaryota; kingdom Viridiplantae; phylum Streptophyta; class Magnoliopsida; order Cornales; family Cornaceae; genus Cornus; species Cornus controversa. Next base: position 16,012,750 of record CM048848.1, read on the forward strand.
GTCCAGTTCGGGATCATGTTGGAGTTGTTCCTCGCAGCCAACTGAATATGGGTTATGTTCCTGTACATCCACGTAGGCCTCCAGCCTGTACGAATTATTCCGATGATGAGGAGTTTGGCTTCAGAGGAGTTGCGGCTGATCGACGTGATCGAGATAGACGTGACAGATTCTGAGAATTGTGAGTTTCAAAGAAAATTTGATCTACTCACTTTTCGTGGAAGTTTTATTATTGAGGAAGTCTTGGATTGGCTTGAAGAAGTTGAAGATTTTTTTGAGTATTTTGATGTACCCGAAAACAAGCAAGTTCCGCTTTGTAGCCTTCGAGCTTAAAGGATGTGCTTCAGCTTGGTGAGATCAGACATAAACTAACCGGATGAGGCAAGGAAAACAACGTGTGTGATCGTGATACAAGATGAAAAGGTTGATAAAAGCTAAATTCTACCCCCAAATTATGAGGCGATCATGTATAACAAATGTCAGAATTGCAGGAAAGAGGATACTTCTGTCAACAAGTGTAGGAAGGAATTTGATAGTAATTTTGTTGAAGCAACCGATAATTCTCAAGAGATTGATTGCGAGAAAAAATTTGTTGCTTCGCCTCTTGTAGTTGAAGAGGATGAAGTTGCTCATGTTTTAGCCACAGTCGATGCACCTGAAAAGACTTCTAATAATTTAATTTTGGAGACCAAATTGGAGGAGATAACTGATTGTAAGGAGAAAGTTGGCGATATTACTACAAAGGTGAGGACCAAAAATTCTATCATGATAGGGAATCAAAATTCCATACTTAGTGCTACTGTTGGGTTACAAAGCAGCAGTGCTAAATTTGATTTGGTTGAAGCGGAAATACCAACTTCCTTTGAGCATATTGGAAGAAAAGATGATGAGATAGTTACAACGGAGTTGTCATCCCATAACTTGAATGTCCAAGTTGTCGTGCAAGAGATCCAACATCAAGTGGTGAGGAGGCATATGGAGATATTGCAATTGTTACTATCAGTACAAAGAAATTTGATTTTGGTCAGCCTTGTTATTCCTTCATGGTGGTCCCCGTTAGGAATCCAAACTCAAGTAATTGGAATTTTTCCAAAAGCAAGTGTTTGACTTCAATTCTTCTTGTCCAGCTACTTTCATCGCCCATCACGGCAGTGGGATGCAAGTTATCATATAATGAAAGCTTTATTGCAAGTAACTGGTCTATTGGGTTTCAAATTGGGTGCATGTTCTCATGTAATGACCTTATTGGCCCATTGCCTTCCATGCCTTTGTTTAACAAATTGGCTATTCAGATACTGTCCAACTCTATATCTTTAGAGTTGGATGATGTTGCAAATCGGAACATTGGCGAGGTAAATCGCGAACAGACTATGCTATTTTCAAAGTTTGAATTTTTTGCTAGAGAAATTTATGAATTATCAAGATTACGTCCTTAATGGATTGAAATATTGTTTACACTCGTATATGATGAGTATCTGCAGTTAAACTCGAGGATGAGTTCTTTTGAAGTGGAGATGACTAATGTAGGACAGAATTTTCAACGAAGTTGTTTTGACTTGATGAGACCTTTTCTCGATCGGAAACGACTCAATAAGCAAAATCCAGTAGCTTTAGCTACTGGCCCATGGTTTTGTTCAGTTGAATTCCATCGTCTAGGGCCTCAAAAGTGCGTTTTTTCATCTTATAGGAGATCTGTTGAATATTTCGGGAATTTTGTTTGCGGACCAGATGAACTCAGAATTGGCTGAAATTTCATATCTAGTAGTTTTTAATTATTAGGTTTCTTATTTAATTTTTTGATAATATTTGGAATTTTTTTTTATTTTTAGCAGTTTCCTTGTGCTGCCAGATTTCCTTTTGTTTTTAGGTTTCCTTGTGTTGTTAGGATTATGTTTTCTCTATTATAAATATATGTAATGCCATAGGGCAAAAATCAATCAATTTATCAATAATATATCAATTGCTTAGCAATTTTCTCTTAACTTTGTGGATTCAAAGTTGTTTATCTTGTTCTTGCGCGAATGTTCATAGCTTCCGCTCCATCAACAATGGTCTCCAAGGAGTACGCTTCGAGTATTGCTGTAGAATGATGCAATCCCCTGACTAATAACCCCCTCCTTACTCAACAAAGTGCCATCAACACGAATCCTCCCGATATGATTACTTCGCCGGCCAGTCTATAGAACAACTTTGTGTTTCTATCCCCCTCCTTGAGCCACAAAGCTCTAGACTTCTAACGCCACGAAATCTCCTCCAGAATTGTTATCTTGCCAATCCCCGCCTTACATTCCTCCCTCCTGCATTTCTCCTCCTCACTTAAGCCTATCTCCCATTCTTTCTGATCTAACTCGGCTTGTTTTTCCACCTTAGTTAATCTTGTCTTTCTAGTCTGTTACTTGTTTACTCAGTATGGTGATTGACAGGTTGTCTTTATTCAAAAAAATATTTCTGATAAGAGATTTTGAAATGCTTGAAAGTTTGTGTTTAATAAATCATTTAAATTGACGTGTCCAGATGCATGACTCTTGTATTATACGGTAGCTCCCAAGTAAGGAATCTGCTGTAGTAAAAGCATCTTACGTGGTGCTATGCCAGGGTGTGACAAGTGATTTTTGATACCTCAAGTTTTACTTGAGAAGGTATTGTGGAGGGGTAGTTTTAACTTCTAACAATGTTTATAGATGCCTATTCCAAAGCTGTAGGTTTTACCGGACGACCACAAAAGCTAACCTAAATAGGCAAGTAGTCTCTATAGGATTCATCCTGCTAAACATGCATTTATGTTATGAAGATCTTTTCTCCTCAGATCAGTCTAACTACCAGAACAAATTCGTAAGTAGCTTGTCTCCTCATACAAGGCTTGTGATTGGACCTCCTCTCTACAGATATGTCTTGCTGCATTCCCCATATGGATGTGATATAGCCTGAGCCTATGTGGCTATTGTCTATCATGAAGACTCACAAGGATTTCTTCTTAAGAGTGCAACTTGGGTGCACCAACCTGAGCCCAGCCCGGTCTTTATATAGGCTTGGACAACTCCTTTTGTTACTTGGGTTGGGCTTGGGTAGAGTCATTGGGCAACTTGAGATTGACTCGAGCCCATCCAATATCATTAACTGAAGTAGTGTTGTCATTAAAATATTAGCAAGCCAAGTCCAAAATGAACCTAACTTGACCAATCTAAACTTAACCACTAAACTGGCCATCCGAGCCTAATCAATTCGTGCCGAACCAGATCTTAACCCCAAGCTAAGAGTAATAAGCTGTGGTTGGAGGTTTGGTTGAGGGATTCATATCTTTTGTTGAGCTTAGGTTGACCCCTCAGCCCACCTAACTTGCTTGAGTTCACCCCAACTTCTTCTTTACCGATAGACTTCGACAAGATGGAAAACTCGGGAGGACCTCTTCTCTGCGGGTAAGCCTTGGATTGGTGAGGACATTCCCTCTACAAATAAAGCTTTGATGAGAGATTAAAAACTTGAGAGACATTTTGCCATGTTTCTTAGGTCAGCTAAGTCGGGAGCAAACTTAGGAATCTTATACGATTCAATTTATTGGCTAATCATCATGGTTTGCCGCATGACTCATGATGGTTTGCCTCATGGGATCTTAGATGTAACTTGGTTTAGGTAGCTAAGATTATGATTCCTAGAGAAGGCCTCTCCTCTTGGTATGTATAAACCTTGACCCAGCTCAAATGAAGAAAGAAATGATGATTGCTTACTACCTTGACCACCTCAAGATGACACACCTATAATTCTTATTGAAATGGGGGGTGGATGGTTCTTTCATATTTTTTTTTTACTTGGTATTACCTGATTTTAACTTCAATTTATCTAAAATCCAAACAATCAGTTACTCTAAATCAGATATATGTAAAGCAAGTAAAGTAGTAAAAGAAAGACAAATGATTATGTGAAAAACCCGATCACTAAAAAACATGGAGATGTTCATCTCAGGCAAATAGATCTACTCAAGTCCCAATTCTACCCCAAGAATCGCTTGATGTTGTTTTACATCCAACATACAATGTTTCCTGCCAATCCCGACTCCAATCACCTTTGGAATCACCAACCCACTGCAATCCACGTCAACATTGTGTTTTCTTCAATGATCCGCTTCTCCTTTTTAGTGATCTTTTGTTGTACTCCTCTAAGTATAATCTCCACAAGCTTGGTGTCGAGTAATTTGGTTATCTGCTGCTTCGTAGTTCTTAGGATTGCTCGATCAATCACAAGAACCACCAACAAACTCACATACTCTCTGATAGTTTATGTGAAAAATATAAACTGACCCAAAACTCATGGAGGAAAATTATGTATGAAGGAAAGCACCTCTATGTGCTTGCAAGAAGTGAGCTCTATGTGTATCTCAATGTATATCTTGGGTGTATGTTGAATAATATAATAAAAATGTATTTATGGGTGAAAGATATTCAGAGATCCATAAAGACTTATATTTCAATTATATAACTCATGCATTAATTACTTAATAAGAATTAATTGAACTCCACTTGAAATCATTTCCTTTGTAAAATCTGCGACAAGTGCAGCCAATTGAACTTTGTGGTTGCATTGGTTGAAAAGTTGACGTCTTAAGTATTACCAGTTAAAGTTCAAGGTTGAACCCGTTCAAAAGTTTCTAGAACATGTTGTACCAGTTGAAGAATCAAATTGAATTAGTTGAAGCTTTTGAAATCAATGTCATAACTTTTCAGAACTGTTATATATAATTTGAAAGCCATTTCTAATGTTCACTGGACTAAATTGTATCGGTTGCAATTAGGACTTGGAAGTTGTACTGGTGTACCAGGTGCTTCCTGTGATACAGCTGTTTTGTATCTACAATGACTATATGAATCTGCTCCTCTGTTGATTTCATTTTGGAAATATGATCGCTGGAAGTTGGACAATCCTTTTTGACTGTTTTTAGTTGGATTGACATGCCATGCATATGGGGTTTTTCAGTCCCAGTTGACTTACAGTTTAATTCCTAATGAAATTTAAAAATGGTTGGAAAAAAAAAACATAGAACTCTCACCAAGTGTTTCTTTTGTCATGTAAAACCAATTTGTCCTTAGTTTGCTTTCACATTCATATGGAATCATGTGTCTTCTTTCTTTTCTCCCTTTTGGTGTTGTTTCTATGGGATTATTTAAACATTACATGTTTCTCTAGAAATTTTTTGTTGTTTTTACTTATCTGTTGCTATGACAACTTCGATCTCCTGAAAATGGAATTACCAGTGACTCAAGTCTCTGAACTCGATTTAGTTATAAACTATAGCAATGTCAGGTTTTGCTTATTACTTGTTTTTTCAGGACTTTCTATAGGATTGTTCTCGCTAGTGTAATTTTCGTGACCTCTTCTTTTGCCACATGCCAGCCCATTGCTCCAGGTCATTCTGAAGGAGGAAAGAACACTACGTCAGCTGTAGCATCATTGCAACCTCTGGTTCCTGGGCAGTTAGCACGTCCTAATTCATTTGTACCTGGAACAGCTCCACAAATCATTCCATTTCCAGTACCCTCGCCTCTCGGTGTCCCAAATGTAGCATCATCAAATGCTGTTAGATTTTCTTTTAATGGGAATCCTCAGTCGATGCAGAAAGATCAAACCTTGAAATCTGTATGTGTATTAACTTGATTTCCATCTTTCACGCTGTGACTATTATTTTGGGTAGATGCTGGTCATTGAGGCTGCCTTGAGTGGATCATTATGTCGATTGAGCATTAGCCCCTGAGATACTTGAGCTGATTTTTACCAGCATGTTCTGTTACCTGTAGCTCAAGATTTTGAACTTTGACTTTCTGTTGAATTTTATGTATAGAAGATTCGAATTTAGAAGTTATGCATGCAAGTAAAAAATTGCTATTTGAACTGGTTCAAATGTGCCTTCCTTTTATATTGGTATTGTGGATTACTGATGATGTTAACTAGTTCTATTAGATCACTACATTGCTAACATATGGATCACCTTGTCTATCATTTATAGTTTCTATCTAGCTATGAACTTTTATTGAATACCTCCATTCTTCAGGTTGTTCTAAATCAAGCTAGTTTAATAGTAAATGTGAGTTTTAAGTTATTGCTCATTAAAGAGTTTGTGCATTAATCTTTGTGGTCTGATGCCTATGATCTGGGACATGGAAATAACTTCTTAACATCTAGAGGACATGGCTACGTTTATTTGTTTATTTGTGAACTTACTATTTGCAAATTTGTGTTTGAGCTCTCTGGTATATAAAAATTACAGTCTATTAGTTTAAAAAATACTAACATTGTAATAGACTAATAGGTTGAGAAGGGCATAAGTAAACTTGTTCTTGTACATATTCTTTAAGTAAATACTGGTGCACCAGCTAAAGGTGGACATATAAAGTTGGGGTTAGTCTAAGAGCAATGTGATATTATTTATGGTCTGATAGTTGATAAACCTAGTGAAGCAGCGGAGTCCTAACTGATTGCTCAACTACCCATGTCTCAACATCTAACCATTCCTATTCCTTCTTTGATTGCAGAATCGTCTTGCACAAGAAGGTGGTTCAATGTCGTCTACACCATCTGTTTCTCAGTCTGTTTCACAGCCTGCTCTTGGTGCTTTAAGTTCTGCAACAGCCATATCTTCAACTCTTAACTTGGGGCCACCAACTTTGTGGGCACCCGCAACATCATTTTATGTGCCACCAGGAATTTCTGGTGCTCCTTTGACCCCTGGTCCACCTGGAATAGCTCCTTCTGCCCCATTACAATCCAATTTGACTGCCCCATCTACAGCTACAGAATCTTCTCCATCAGCACTACCAAGACATATTATCCCAAGTACTACTGTTTTATCAGATTCAGCTGTTCAACATCAAGCATATCCTCCGTATTCATCTGTACCTCCTATGGCTGCTCCTTCACAGGGACTGTGGTTGCAGCCTCCACAGATCGGCAGCTTGCCAAGACCACCATTTCTACCGTATCCTGCTGCTTTTTCTGCCCCCTTTGCTTTGCCTAGTCGTGGCATGCCTCTTCCTTCTGTTCCGTTGCCTGATTCTCGTCCCCCTGGCGTTACTCCTTTGGGAACTCCCAGTGGAACCCCCACATCTTCTGCGGTTTCTGGTAATCAATTGGAAAGTTCAGGGATGCAGCTTGAATTACCTCCTGGAATTGGTATGCTTGAAATTTCATGAGTAATTTTGATACCCTAACCATTTCAGATATGTATTTTTCTTTTTTATTAACTTTGCGCTAGGTTCTTCAGATAACAGTAAACATGCCAATGATGTTGGCGTCAAGGATGGCGCTGCGGTCAATGAACAATTGGATGTTTGGACTGCCCATAAGACTGAAACAGGAGCTGTATACTATTATAATTCTTTAACAGAAGAGTCTACTTACAAGAAGCCTGCTGGTTTTATGAGAGAGGTATATATCCATAATCTACTGTCCTCTGAACATTAATCATGTAATTACACATTTGGAGCTCCTGCAATCAGATACTACATTTCTAGCTACTCCAAAATTTATGGAATGACGTTTTTTTGGTATAAAAATTATTTATGGTGCATTTGATATGCATTCCTCATATCTAGCACCTAATTTATTAATTTTTATTTTTTTAAATTTTTGGTAGGTGCAGACTGATAAAGTAACTGTGGAGTCAGCTCCAGTTTCATGGTGGGTTCTCTTACTTATTTGGGGATTACTCATTCGTCTCAATCTTGCTTTGTTGTTAAAAGAATTTTAGGTCTTTGAGTTAGTTCTGTAATATTGTTTCAGATCTCCTATATTATTTTCATCTTGATGTTATTTGCTATTGGAGATTCCATATTGGATCATTGATTGCCATAAGTTTCCTATTGAATGGTCAAGATGTTATTAACTGAAATGGTGATTAGCTGGATTGTTTCAACTCCATACGATTTTTTGGGGTTAATTACGCTCACCTTCTCTAAGGTTTTACCTATACACACGAATGCTGAGAATGGCCATCCTTGCTAGAGTTTACAACATAGCTTATGTAAATGGCTAGGCTAAAATCTCTTTGTTGCCATCAGTTTATTTACTATTTGATAATGAAAAAATCACTAAAAATATAAAAGTCAATTTGAATTGAATGTACATTGAATTCATTCTTTCTCTTCTGTCTCTTTCAGTCTATTCTTGATGGCCGAACACAGATTTGTCTCTTTCTCTTTCTTCAATCTCCTTTCTTCTGTTTTTGCCACCCAACCTTCCTCCACCCAGTCCTCCGCCATCTTCGCTGCACACCACCTCCTCTCTTCCCAACTCTAGAATCCAAAATCTGAGAAACCACAGGCCACAATTCTCACTCTCCTGATGCAGCGTTGATCTGATAACCAATTCGGCAAGATCAAAGTCCACCATCAACTTCTGACTTGATCAGCCACATGAAGTCAATACCACCCGGTCCACCCCTCACAATTAGTGCCACTCCATTCTTGTTCTCTTTTAATCTTCCTAACTGGGTATATTCTCTCTCTATCTTCCTCTCATTCACACCATCTTTTAAAGACCACACACTTCCTTTTTCAAGGAAAGTCCACCACTGCTAACCACAGATTATGGTGGTGGTTTTAAGTGGTTCTATATATAGATATGCAGTGTATATATATGCCAATGTTGTTCTCTCTCCTCTCCCATTTACTTCTTCCTCTGCTTTTTGTGTTTTTGCCATATACGTCTTGGGTTAATGAAGAAGATGAGAGTAATTTTAGAGAGAGGAACTAGAGAGAGTAAATACAGTTTTAGAGAGAGAACATAGGAATTAAAGCAGTTCTGCAATTTACACGCACAACTTCCACTGCAGAATTCCTACATGTAGGAACACGTCTGCTCGTAGTCCGTACTATATCAATTTGTTGGTTTATTAAGCTGGTAGGGATCAAGGTTGTAGCACATTGATATTTGGGTAAGAGAGGAAAAGTAGATGGAGAAAAAAATTGAAGAACAAGAAGTTGGCTGTGGAGGTTTGGGTGGCTTGGGATGATGCTTATGGTGGACAAAGGTGATGGTGGTGTTCTGTCAGTTTAGTGGTGTTGTTAGAAAAGAAAAGACTAAGACAAAAAAAAAAAAACTGATTATTTGTAACTCTTAATGCCAAACATCAAAGAACCACTTGAAGGTAGTGAATATGTTACTTTTTCGCATTGATAAGGGACCTTGGATATCTTAACATCAATGGTTTTGCACTCTTTATAATATGCCATGCAGCAAAAGCAAGGATCATTCTCCTGATACTATCTTCACCTTTTGTTGTTTGTGAGGTTATGAGACAGAGGCTGGCAAATTTGTGAAAAACTTGAGTTTGTAGTTTTTTTTACTTATTTTTATGTTTATCAAAATGTGTAGTTAGTTAAGTTAGTTGTGTTACCTTTTCCTAGGGCATATCTGGAATTTCACATTATTCAAGGACAACATACTGGGATCCATCAAAGGGTAGATCTGGTGTTGCTTGATGGATTGAAGTATTGAACAGTTTGAAACTTCCTTTCCCTTTTTGGCTGAATCACTCAAAACTAGGGACTGTCGAAGCCTACTGGTCTGGTGTCAATCAATCACACCTGACTCGATCAATTGAGCAGTTTGAAACTCAGTTTCCTTTTTAAGCTGAATCAATTGAAGCGTTAGTGTTCTTCCATTTCATTAAACATTATATAAAGGCATCTATGGTTCCGAAAACCTAAGCACAACATATTAGAGCATCAAGGAATATATTATAGCTTATGTTGAGAAACAAGCCCACAATCACGAACCACCAAATATTACGATGTGATGATAAGTAAACAAGCACGAAGAAATTTGCAAGAACACACCAAGAATTATACGTGGTTCGGCTAAACAATCCTACGTCCACGGAAAGCCCGATTTCACTATATAGATTGTAACAGTACAAGTTGAAAGATTGTATTAAGAGTACGCTCAACTCTCAACCTTTAACCCTTAATCCTTATACACTCAATCTCACTCAAAAGGAAATCACAAATTCTAAACAAGAATTCTCTCTCTAAGTGTCCTCTCAATAACAATGAGAGTATTACCTCTACGCAAGAGTTGCCCTCTCAAAACAATGAGAGTGACCTCTCAAATACAATGAAAGTATTGCCTCTTTTCTTCTCACTCATCTCAACCTATAACATAGGTAACTATTTATAGAGCCCAAAATCCAATTCCTTGGTGGATAAGGATTACAATTCCTTAGAGCCCAAGACTTGCCTAACAAGTACTTTCCTTCCTTGAGACCAAGACTTGCCTACTAAGAAATTACCTAATAAGATACAACTCTATAATAGAAACCTAATCACAATAGGAATTTGAGCCAACCCAACAAATCTCCCTCTTGGCAAATTTTTTGACAAGTCTTCAATGCACGAGACTCCCGTCTGCAAATCCACAAACAATCTATCGGCCTTTCAAACTCCAGCTACATAGCCCGAATTAAGTATAAAACAATACTCCCCCTTGATCCGCACAACCAATGTATTCATGCAGCTGTGTCAAGTCAACACTATCAAGTGACTTTAGAAGGGGGCTTCGATGCAACCCTTCTCCAAATAGGAACTTTCATCTTACCCACGTCTGTCTGGAAACGTGCAACCCGTGTCTTCGATAAATCAAACGAAACACGTCTCAAGATCTTGTTACCATGTGCACTCTGTTTCCTATCCACTATCAAAGTTTGAGTGCCAATGGCACTCCCCACCAGACGATACAAACCTCCACTTTGTTCTCCTCGCATTAATACTATGCAGCCCTTAGTGATCTTCATGACTCCTCCTGCAATGGAGCACTTGCAGCCCATGGAGTCAAACTGGCTCAAGGAAATTAGATTACACCGCAACTTGGGTGAATTTAAAAACCACTCATGTTGAGTAAGAGTGTCATCTTTGTAAATTGTGAGAACATCCCCAATACAGAGTCGAATAGTGCTAACACACCTTGACTCTATATCTTGCCAATCATCAACTGACATTTTTTTCAGCTTTCCATCCTTCCTTTTCAACGCCTGAGCTAAGCCTTGTTGAACTAGGATGTCCTTCACCCTCCTTTGCCATAGGGTGAAGCTACCCTTTTCATCAAATCTCTCCACCTTGTATTATGTAACAATATTACCGGCCATGATTGTCATGAGTGCCCAAGACGAACCACACCCGTATTATGAAGAAAAATATAGACAAGACTTTTATCAAACACCTTGTGTGCACCAGTTTGTTGAGAAACAAGCCCCCAATTATGAACCACCAAAAATTACGATGTGATAATAAGTAAACAAGCACGAAGAAATTTGCAAGAACACACCAAAAATTATACGTGGTTCGGTTGAACAAGCCTATGTCTATGGAGAGCCTGATTTCACTATATAGATTGTAACAGTACAAGTTGAAAGATTGTATCAAGAGTACGCTCAACTCTCAACTTTTGACCCTTAACCCTTATACACCCAATCTCACTTAAAAGGAAATCACAAATTCTAAACAAGAATTCTCTCTCTAAGTGTCCTTTCAATAACAATGAGAGTATTACCTCTACGCAAGAGTTGCCCTCTCAAAACAATGAGTGTGACCTCTCAAAATACAATGAGAGTATTGCCTCTTTTCTTCTCACTCATCTCAACCTATAACATATGTAACTATTTATAGAGCCCAAAACCTAATTTCTTGGTGGAAAAGGATTATAATTCCTTAGAGCCCAAGTCTTGTCTAACAAGTACTTTCCTTCCTTGAGACCAAGACTTGCCTACTAAGAAATTACTTAATAAGATACAACTCTATAATAGAACCTAATCACAATAGGAATTTGAGCCAACCCAACAGCTTACATTGTGCATTTTAGTGATCTCTGATTGTTATAGTTTCTGTTTTTCCACATTCATCATATATATAGCATGGTGAGTGTGTCAATCGGTTCTTGAATCATCTACTGCTGCAATTAGAGTTCTTCAACAACAAGTTAAACACATAGAAGCCGACATGAATAGTAAGGAGATCACAAATCCATGGAGAAACAGTTTGCATGAGGAGCGAGTCTGTCGATGGATCAACAGTTGGAAGGATCCAGACAGATCTTGCATAAGTATGAATCGGGAGAGAGTAAGGGGTTGTAGGGAGAATCTGGTAGTTTAGTTGTACACCTCTTTTTTACATAGTGGATTTTGATCTGCTTGGCTAGATCCCGTGATTTTCCCTGATTGGATTTTTCATGTTAAAATTCATGTGTTCAATATGTGATTGCTTTATTCTTATTGCATTATATTTTCATATGCGTAATGGATTTTATGGTTGGAATTTAACTGTCGCTGACCTTTGGGCATGCCTTCTGCACTTTTCACTCACCTATGCTCTTGCAGCATGCTCCCTTTGGGCAATATGGCTTTCATTATTCAATTAAAGTTAGTTAAAACTGAATTGAGACCTAATCACCCCTTCTCTAGGTCTGGATAACGGCCTTGTGCAACTCTATCAGAGCATAGGGTTATGGTCCAATAGTCTTCTATTGTTAAAGCAGAAATCCTGACTCTCCTTGAGGGCCTTCGGGACGCCATGTGCATGAGATTTCATGATTGTGTGATTGAGCGTGACTTTGGGTGGTGTTGCATTGGGTGGAACTCCAAGTCTTCAGATTGTGGCACTGTCCGTGTGTAGTGCATGAAATTATATACAGTGGAATCTTTAGAAGCTCAGATTGAATGGGTCCTTGAATTGACTAATGAGATAGTGTTTTCTTAGTTTAAGATGGGAGTTACTGTTTCAACTCCTTTTATGAGTGTGCTCCCATCTCCGAGGATGAGGGAGTAAATTTTGGGTTTGTATAAGCTTGTATTCTATTTTGTTCAGTACTTTGGTGTTGGCTTCCTACGGGAAGGATTCCTCATTCTTTCTCAGTTGTGTATAGTCAGTCGTTTCTTTGAAAAAGAAAAAGTAAATACCACGCATTAGCAACAATGCAACTCTAAAAGCATCTTCCCTTTGTAGCTAAAAATGCTAATATGCCAAGTGATGAAAAGATCGCCCAGGACGCAGGGAATGGCTAATGCATCTGAGCAGCCAAATTACAACAAAATGTTAGCTCACAAGGGTGAAACAAAGTGACAATGAATTGAGTAGATGGTCTGCTGACTGACCCAACTCCTTTATGCATCAGCACAGTATATCAATTTACAGGAACAAAATTTCCCCAATTAAGCAGATCCACCATTTATTTTATATCTAAAGATGATGTTTTTCACAAAAATATACCTTAACCAGAGAATAAACATGCTGAATATTGTTTACTGGTAGCAATCGATCTTTAGAATATTAGAGCAATGTTGTCGAACTTCACATTTTCTTGGACTGGTTTTTCTGGTTTGTTTGGTGGTAGTGTGGTGGCTGGATGCATGCCTACACTCTCTGCTACAATCCTACAAGTGTACTCAGGTTACTTTGCCTTAAGCAGTCATTCAGTGTTTTCAAGTGTTCATGGATGACCAAGTAGGTGATGGTAGGAGGTTGAGAAAGTTGAATTTTAAAGAGCAGAAAATCTGGAAATCTTGTTGTAATTCATACAGGACCAACTAGTCAGCTTGATTCGTTGAAGTTCTGTTTTGTTAATTTAGAAATTTAATTTAAATAAATAAAACAAAACATTGTTGCTAGATTCTATTATCTCATACTTATTTTTGGTTCTTAGGCGTTTCAGTAGTAGCTATGGACTTAGGCGTGGGCTTGGGCATGTGTGAGCTATTGTGTTTTAGTTTCCATCCCAATTTAGGCCAGGTTTAGTTTTACCTTTTTGGTCAAAATATTGTCTACCAAGTTTAGTTACTTGGTCTGAAGCGGATTTGACTCTTCCTATTTAGGCACTTTGAGTCTTATGCAATTGATGTATTGGTGTTTATGGAAGCATTAGTTTAATGAATGAATAAAAGAGATATTTTGAAGCCTATTTTAGTGCGAGTGGCTACGAATCGAGGTATGATTGTTTTGGGCCTTCCTTTACCCTAGATTGAGGCATGGTTTGACGCCTCAACATATCTCTCTTTCTTCTATTACGTCTTGTTCTTTGACTCTCTCTCTCTATTCTTTTTTTCTCCGCATGTCTTCCATTTATTTTATTCTACATAAATATAATAGGTTGTGTTGAATTAAACAATTAAACTACAGATTGAAAAGTTCTTATTTATGACCTCATGCATATGGGATAAAGGCAAGGATGTTGGATAATTATTGTGAATATTGGAACAGGGTATAACAAAGGATGCAGAGACATTAAAAATGTGTTCAAAGAAGAATTTCTTTTATGATCAATGTTGGTTTGTTTAGTGATATTTATGACAAATCCTGGTTGTTTTGACCAATTAAAGAAAAAAAGTTTAGAAGTAAAAATTTCAAATTGTTTGAGAGAAAAGTGTTGTTTTTAGAGTTCATTTAAGGGTTTGGCCTCTGTATTTGTTTATAGGAAAAGCATTGGAGCTTTCATATTAAAGTATGAGATTTTGAAGTCTTTGCTTGTGCTTTGGTCTTTTAATTTATATCTTAAATTTATTTTTTGGCAAAAAGATCTAGTTAGGCTCCTCTGGAAGATATATAAATATAAGTTTAGGGTTTCTGATCTTCCAACTGGTTCTTTGTTTTTTTCATCCCAGATATCACAAAACCCCTTCACAGTAAATATACCTGGCAACTTTATACTAATGGTGTTGTTTAATGAGGTAAAAGTTTGTGAAGTGGAACATTTGTGGATATATCATGATAATAATTTGGCAGTTGTGAAGTGGAAATTTCAGGATGAAATCAGGTTAGCTTTTATGGCAGGACTGTTGACAACTTCTGCTTGTTTTGGTCCGTTGAGCAAGAATCCAACGGTTTCTCTTTTGGATGGCATAACATGTATAAAGTTGAAGTTCCATGAGGATGTTATAGCTCTACTCTACTGTTCCCGTTGTTTGAGCCTGAGTTTCTTCTTCTAGATTTTAATATTATCCTGCATAATTTCCTACTTCTGGACATTCTTTTGGATGAAGGGGCTCTTGGAAGAAACTACAACTTCAGGCACTGTTTTGGATCATCAATGTATAATACAACATTAATTGTTTAATGTTTTTTAAAAATTCTTTTAGCTCCATTTTATATTCTCTAATCATGTGGCAAGAGTTTTTTTTGTGTTAAAAAAAGGCTTTAGTTATAACATTTTCTTGTTCTTAGGGGGAAGTTGGCTGGCACAGATTGGGAAATGGCCACCACGAATGATGGCAAAAGATATTACTACAACACTAAAACAAAGGTAATGTTGTTTAATTTATGCATTGCTTCTATTTACCATCTTTAGATGATGAATTTTATTGCATAATATTATTTTATTTTTAATGAAAACCCATTTCATTTATATGTACTTAATGTCATTGACTGTGGAGTCAATTTTGTTTGCAAATGATTGTTTTTACTTGATGTTCTTGTAACAAATTGTTTTAGTATATTGTGGTTGTATGCATGAATTGAAACTGTAGCTAGGAAGCTGGAAGCACGGACATGGACATGGGATAGGGGTACAACACGACACGACATGGACACAACGATACGGGAAATTCTAAAAAAAACAGGACACAGACACGGCGAGGATACGACTATAAAATAATAATATAATATACTAATATATATTAATTATTCAGCAAAAAAAAAAACTACATTATAGAAATACTTCAATTTATCATCAAGCAATTAAGAACCACACAAAAATAGATAAATATATTAAAGAACCCGACTTATTTAGTCCTCTACATATATTTAGCTTAGATTTTTAATCATAACTTAGTTGCATATAATTTCCTTTCGAAATACTTGAATATACATCACTGCTACGAAGTGTCCGACACGTGTTCGAGGAGTGTCCGATAAGTGTCCAAGGAGTATCCGAAAAGTGTCCTAAAAAGAAAAATATCAGGACACTTCTACGAAGTGTCCGACACGTGTCCTAGGAGTGTTCGAGTATCCAACACGGTGTCTAAGTGTCCGACATCCTCAGTGAAGTGTCCGTGCTTTCTAGAACTGAAGTTTCTATGCTTAAATGGTCAGTTACTTGCATACTTTTATGTGAACTGATCTAGGGTGTTTCAATTTGGTTAGCCTTTGAGTTAGCTCGTTAATAAAGCTAAGGCAATTTCTTTGTTGAGAGGATTTTGTTACTTTAATTGGCCTTCTAGGTATTTAGTTACTTTCACAAGTTCTCTTTGCTATTATACTTTCAAGAATATGAGTTCAAATGAATGGGTGGACTCGAAGTAAGACCCTTCGGAATCAAAGATACTCCCCCCAAAATCTTGACCTGTATGTATATCAAGGTTTGACACCCTTCCTCACATATGATCTCCTCTTACATGTGGAGAGGCAGATAGATCAGAGTGCCCAGACAGAATTGGGTCCCGATAGACAAACATAAAGGGGGGGAGGGGGAAGATGCAATCTGAGATTCAAACCCAAAATCTCCAAGAATCAAAATTTTAATTCCATGTTAGATAACCAGTTACCGAAAAGCTTAAGTTGTTAAGGATTTGACGCAACATTTTACGTTAGGCTCTCAGATTCTTTCTCCAGTGGTCCTGTCTCATACATGGAGAGAGTAGAGACAAACAAATAGGTAGACCGTAGACATAATAGAGTCCCAATTGTATAAATGAATTGAATGATCAAAGGGGTTACTTATAATCAAACAGACATACAGAACACAATTTGTTGATGAATAAATCTGGTGATTTATATCATTTCTCACAAAATCTCTCACGCATCCCATCATTAAACAGAGACTAGTGGTAGACAGATGGATAGAGTTGAAGTGGACATACACGGCTGCTTAGGGGGAGATTGTTACGTTACCCCCTCGGGTGGAGAATCCTCCTTACCCACTTGATTCTTTGATAGTTGCTGTGAAGCTCTCCTGCTTAAGCGTTTACTAGTAGTACTTCATATGGGTTTGAGTCCTACTGAGCGGTCCACTAAAGATCAGAAATTGTTGAAGAGACAACAAGATCCTTGTATCCTAACATAGATATTTAGTGGATTATCGTATACATACCGCTTCTGTTCTATTCAATATCTCTATTGGGTAAGGTAGGTTTGATAACAACTAACAAATTTTTTTGTTTATTAACCTTATTAACATTGAATAATAGCCCAGCTACACTACCACTACCCTTGATATAGACATAGGCAACTTCACTCACCACAAAGTGAGTGAGGTGATTACAGAAAAGTAGTGTAAACATGCTAATGGGTAAACACAGACTGAATGATCTGAGTCAGGACATCCCAAACTCAATGATCTAATATCATCATGCTAGAGAACCACTTTTCCATAAAGCACAAGTTGTTAGAGCGTGTGTTTTGTGCATGTATTTATATATATATATATATATATATATTTAAAATATCCTCTAACACATCCCTTGTAAGTTGTATAAAAGGACAGAATAGGGTTGAACAAACAGACTCCTATTTTTCCATTACGCTCTATCCGAGGTCATAGTCTCAGTCAAACCACATGTTGTCATATCATTTCTTACAAAAGAGCACAGGAATAATTATTGATCTTGATCTGAATTCAAGACCTTCATAATTAAACTTTTGATATCATGTTAGAGAACCGTTTGTTCCTAAAGCTTGGCTTTTAAGGAATGTGGCCAGCGACGTATATCAAATATTCTGTTAGGATTCATTGTGCAGTGTGCTAGGCGATATACAGTCTCTGGCATTGTGTACATTAAGTGGCTGTCCTCAGACTTGAATTCTATTTGCCATTGGACTAAGCAAAACTGTTAAAACATATATTCTAGATGTATATATTTTGACACTTGACATGGTAATTTACACCTTGATATACCTTTGAGAATTACTTGTGTTTGTATATGGCTCACCGATATAAAGGGGAACCTCTATAATTATAATCATCATCTTGGGTTGGGCACGAGATGAAGAGGCACTTCTTGCATCCGCTTCATTCTTAACCAAATCATCAATCATCTGTGCAAGATCATCATATTAGAGTCGAGCAATGGTTGTTTCCTCTCCTCTAATCACGGGGTAAGGGGATCACTCCCCTCAAATATATAGTCGAGATTGATGGGGCTATATTTCTTTTCAAGCTCCTCTAAACTGCTTCGAATGATATGCCTAACCCTCAAACTCATATTGTAGTGTCAGCACACTAATTGTTGAAGTCTTTCACAGTTCCAACTATTCCTTGTCTTGGTGTGGATGAGGCTGAATGTGTTCTAATTACTTTCACAGTTAGTCGTCTGATTCAAAACTTCCACTGCTATATTCTGTCATTTTGGAGTACTAGTCTTGTATAAATGCAACCACTCACCTGCCAAGTTCGAAGTGCAAACACAATAGTTATCTTGATTAATAATTTAAGAGTTAAGAATTAACACATAAGAGAATCATTGAATTGAAAATGTCTGGAAGATAAATATTGTTACCAGGACAACAGTAATTAATGGCATGTGTGTGCATCAGGAGTGCCAAAATTCCATCTTTTTTTCCAAAATAGTTTGAGCTGCAAGAAAATTAGGAAGCATGAGATAATTAATTGTACTTGATTTTTGTTTGCTTTTGTAGTAACTATAAAGTACAAATTATTTAATTTTTGTTACTTGGCTAATTGCCTTTACTCTTCTTTCCATATTGGGCTCTAATCTTTCATCGACTCTTTGGATCTCTATTGTTTCCAAGACCAATCACTTGATGCCGATTACTTGTTATTATACTGATATTGGGAATTTAGAAAATTACCCTAAGAAAAGTAAAATTATTTTGCAAAGTAGCAATCAGGAAATTCCATAAATCACAACCTTGTTAAATTGTTAAAAGTTTGAACTTAAAAGAAATTACAATTTTTACTTATTGGCTGTATGTAAGTCACGGTAAAGGGTGTTTGTCCACCGGTTATCAATTATTTCCAATAATCCTTCTAATATCGGCAATCTTGTTTGATCTGCAACTTGGCATGATCCATGGCATCCTAAATAATATGCTTAACAATATATGTCTTTGATCAACGGAGCTTGTGCTCTCAACAAGTCATCGCCCTTTTTCCAAAAATCCTTGTCAATGATAACATGCTTAACAATTTATGTAACACCGTTCTTTTTACTTCTCTCATTTAGAATTATTTTATAAGATTTATAACTAGAAAAGTAGCATCAAAGGGTGAAAATTTAAAATATTGTATCTTTTGCATACATAATAAAAAGAGAAATGGATGATAGTCCTCAACATGCATTCGATTCAAACATCGCCCTCAAGGTATCTTTATACCTTACAATGCTTTGGAGGGCAATGAAATTGGTGGTGAAACGAGTGATGTTTGAGCAAAGCAACTCCCTCTTATTGGTGAATGTGCTTGTAAAATTATGGACCCACAAATGATTACAAATAAAATGTGTGATTTGCTCTGCCTGGTAAAATTGACTTTCTTCGACGTGCCATATAGCATGAGATCGATGGTGTGAGTTGCACAACCTGTCTGATACAAATGCTGTCTCTTCCTCATCAAAGTTTTTTTCTCCAGCTTTTATTGGGTTCTCATTATCCATGACAATTTGCACCACATATTGCTCACCAACCTCACCCACAACACGTTTAGTTAAAGTCAGATATCTTGCTCTGCATGTTTAATGCATCATATGATTTGTGAAATGATGGATACCTTTTGATGGGGTGGAGTCTCCTGTACGGAATCAAATTCTTTGTACTTGGCTCTTTATTCTTTTGGGTAAATGGGGGGAATTGTACATCTATGGAGATTCTTTTGTCTTTTGTGGATAGCTTGAGGTTATAGGTTCTTGGCTTGTGTAGTTGTAAAAAAAGAAATGATTTGCGGAAGAAAGTGAATTTGTTACAATTAATGAATAAAATTATAATGTGCCTGTCAGTCCCGCTCTGCCACCAATCACACATAATGTTAACTCCATTCTTCTGAAAGAAGTCTAAAAATCATTAATCCACCTTTTCATCTCCTGATACGTCTTTGGTAAGTATTTTTCAACAAGCTCCTTAGCTGTGAGAGCTTTCACCCTTGGGCCACACATTAACAATTCGAACATAGGCTGAGTGTAATCAGAATCGTCATTGTGAAATGCAATATGATTAAATAAATATCAATTAATTATTGCCTTTCCCATTTTCTCTGAGCTCCTTTTGGCATCCCTGGTCAGTCCTAGTTTGTTTAGCAGTCTTGCTTCTCTCAAGTATGGGATCCATGGGACTCAATCTCACTCCCGATGCATCTAGATCAACCCTACTGTTTCGTACATTCACTGCTGCTTCTGTCCCACTACTCCCACGGGTCCCACTCTCATCGAATTCACGTGCATGAAGTTACAATTTACCATCAATGCCCAATAAACTGGCAATCCGCTGTTCCAGCTTGCACATACCTCCACTACGATGACTGCTCCGAGTACCTCCATCTCATACTGACTATTTCCCATCCCATGTTCTTGTCTCTAACGCCACTCCTCTTGGGACCTTAAACTCTCCCTTCGGGCAGTGGTCGTCTCTATATCATTATTTGAATCATCTCCAAGATGAACAAACTAATCATGCCTGTAGTTATTTTCTTTTTTGTTTATTTTTTCTCTTTTCTATCCACTCCTTTGAATGTTGCATCATTTTTTTTCTTACTTCACTCACTTGTGGACATCCTGCCACATTCCCTTTCTTATGAGCTGAATGTTCTTTTACTCGTGTAATCCTGCCACATTAATAACTCTACCACATAAGGAAAATCTCACTTTGTGCCTACCCTTATCTACTGGGGCACAAACACTCCATCCAATATCATCACTCATGCCACCCCTAGTCCCGCTCCCACACCTTCCGGAAGGCCTAGCACTACTCTATCACCCCTCTCCAACTTCTCCAAATCGTGGCGTTTTTGAATTTCTACAAAAAATTCACAAATTTCTCTTTCAAATGTTTGTCACACACGTAAGATATATAACATGTGGATCACAAAAAAGTTACCGCTTATAGGTGAGAACTAAAACACATAAGATAAAAATAAAAAAATAAATTTGTAAATTTAAAAAATTAGAAAAAAAAAAATACCAAGAAAATTGTAATGTTGTGGGCCTGTGGCTTGAATTTTGTTTTGGCCCGGTAGCGACCCGAAGGAAAAATTTGTTTGACCTGTTTTTCTCTTGTGGGTGTTGGACCCTGATGTTACATACCACTCTTATATTTGTTGTTGGTTCACGTGGCACTTTTAAAAGGATGCATGTTAGCTCGTAAAAGATTAAAAATTTGCCCTCCTTAACACCAATTGGTTTTAGGTGAGATGACGGCTTGTCGGATCTTAAGCTGCCATCTCACCTAAAACCAATTGGTGTTAAGGAGGGCAAACGTTTAATCTTTTACGGGCTAACACGCATCCTGTTAAGAGAGTCACGTGAACACAACAAACATGAGAGTGGTATCCAACAACACTCCCCCACACGATGGTACTCACGCAAGTCGACCAGTGACCTCTAGCTCTGATACCACTTGTCGGATCTCAAGTCGCCATCTCACCTGAAACCAATTGGTGTTAAGGAGGGCAAACTTTTAATCTTTTACGGGCTAACACGCATCCTGTTAAGAGTGTCACGTGAACACAACAAACATGAGAGTTGCTTAGATGCAAACCGGCCTTCTCTCCAATGGATCCTATTAGGTTGGCTCAAATTCCTATTGTGATTAGGTTTCTATTATAGAGTTGTATCTTATTAGGTAATTTCTTAGTAGGCAAGTCTTGGTCTCAAGGAAGGAAAGTACTTGTTAGGCAAGTCTTGGGTTCTAAGGAATTGTAATCCTAGTCCACCAAGGAATTGGGTTTTGGGCTCTATAAATAGTTACCTATGTTATAGGTTGAGATGAGTGAGAAGAGAAGAGGCAACACTCTCATTGTTTCTGAGAGGACACTTAGAGAGAGAATTCTTGTTTAGAATTTGTGATTTCCTTTTGAGTGAGATTGGGTGTATAAATAAGGGTTGAGAGTTGAACGTACTCTTGATACAATCTTTCTACTTGTGAAATTGGGCTCTCCGTGGACGGAGGCTTGTTCAGCCGAACCACGTATAATTCTTGGTGTGTTCTTGCAAATTTTTTCGTGCTTGTTTACTTATCATCACATCGTAATATTTGGTGGTTCATGATTGGGGGATTATTTCTCAACAAACTGGTATCAAAGCTTCAAGGTACACACAAGGTGTTTGATAAAAGTCTTGTCTAGATTTTTCTTCATAATACAAGTGTTGTTCGTCTTGGGCACTTGTGACAATCATGGCCGGTAGTATTGCTACACAATACAAGGTGGAGAGATTTGATGGTAAGGGTAGCTTCACCCTATGGCAAGGGAGGGTGAAGGACATCATAGTTCAACAAGGCTTAGCGCGGGCGTTGAAAGGGAAGGATGGAAAGCCAGAAAAAATGTCAGTTGATGATTGGCAGGATATAGAGTCAAGGTGTGTTAGCACTATTCGACTTTGTATTGGGGATAACATCATTAACAATGTTAATGGAGAGGATTCGGCACCGAAATTGTGGGAGAAGCTAGAGAAGCTCTATCTAGCAAAAAGTCTTACAACTAAACTTAATGTAAAGCGGGATTTGTATAAGCTAAAGATGAAGGAAAGCGGAAACCTCTTGGAGCACATGAATGAATTTCATGGAATTGTTGATCAACTTGAAAAGGTCGATGTGAAAATTGAAGAAGAAGACAAAGCCCTATTACTTCTTACTTCACTTCTAGATTCCTATGAGAACATAGTGACTACCGTCTTATATGGCAAGGATACGTTGAAGATAGAGGAAGTTGAGTCGACTCTCTTGTCCAATGACAAAAGAAAATCTCCCATTGATGAGACTTCAAGTTCTGCTATGGTTGCTCATTGGCAGAATAGGGGATGACAGACTAACCAGGGATTTAGTGATAACAACAGGTCTAGATCAAGGGTGGAGAAAAGGGTAAGTAGTGCCACTGATGTCATGAGTAGGGCCACATTAGGAAGAACTGTCCACTTGTAAAGCGAAAGGATGATGGCGGCTCTGAGAATGGATCTACCGCATATGCTTGTGATAATAACTTGGTGATGTTCTCACAATTTCCAAAGGTGACACTCTTACTTAACATGAGTGGTTTTTAGATTCGGGTTCATCGAACCATATTTGCTCCGTGAAAGAATGTTTTGATTCATTTAAAGAACTTGATGGTAGTTCTTTGACATTGCCTAATCGTGACAAGTGTGTCGTTGAGGGTGTGGGAACGGTAAAGTCTAAAATGTTTGATGGGGTGGAATACACTTTGGGGGATTTTGCTTACGCACCCAAGTTGCGGTGTAATCTAATTTCCTTGAGTCAATTGGACTCCATGGGCTGCAAGTGCTCCATTGCAGGGGGAGTCATGAAGATCACCAAGGGCTGCATGGTATTAATGCGAGGAGAACATAGTGGAGGTTTGTATCGTCTGGTGGGGAGTGCCAATGGCACTCAGACTTCAATTATGGATAGGAAATGTGGTGCACATGGTATCAAGATCTTGAGACGTGTTTCGTTTGATTTATTGAAGACACGGGTTGCACATTTCCGGACAGATGAAGGTGAGATGAAAGTTCCTGCTTGGAGAAGGGTTGCATCGAAGCCCTCTTCTAAAGTCACTTGATAGTGTTGACTTGATACAGCTGCATGAATACATTGGCCGTGTGGATCAAGGGGAGTATTGTTTCATACTTGATTCGGGTTATGTAGCTAGAGTTTGAAAGGCCGATGGATCGTTTGTGGATTTGTAGACGAGAGTCTCGTGTATTGAAGACTTGTCAAAATTTTTGCCAAGGGGGAGATTTGTTAGGTTGGCTCAAATTCCTATTGTGATTAGGTTTCTATTATAGAGTTGTATCTTATTAGGTAATTTCTTACTAGGCAAGTCTTGGTCTCAAGGAAGGAAAGTACTTGTTAGGCAAGTCTTGGTGTCAAGAAAGGAAAGTACTTGTTAGGCAAGTCTTGGGCTCTAAGGAATTGTAATCCTAGTCTACCAAGGAATTGAGTTTTGGGCTCGAAAAATAGTTTCCTAGGTTATAGGTTGAGATATGTGAGAAGAGAAGAGGCAACACTCTCATTGTTTTTGAGAGGACACTTAGAGAGAGAATTCTTGTTTAGAATTTGTGATTTTCTTTTGAGTGAGATTGAGTGTATGAGGGTTAAGGGTTGAGAGTTGAGCGTACTCTTGATACAATCTTTCTACTTGTACTATTACAATCTATATAGTGAAATCGGGCTCTCCGTGGACGTAGGCTTGTTTAGCCGAACTACGTATAATTCTTGGTGTGTTCTTGCAAATTTCTTCGTGCTTGTTTACTTATCATCACATTGTAATATTTGGTGGTTCGTGATTGGGGACTTATTTCTCAACAGATCCAAATTAGAAGCTCTCTGTAGAGTCAGGGGATTCACTGGATGATCCTACTTCATATCAATGCTTGGTAGGCAGCCTCATATATTTGACCAATACTAGACCAGATTTAGCTTTTACAATTAGTATTGTGAGTCAATTCATACATGCTCTGTAGATAGCTCACTTGGATGCAATCTATCACATTCTGCGGTACCTTAAGGCATGCCCTGGCCTTAGATTTTTCTATGCTTAAGGTAGCCAGTCTGGAATCTCCTGCTTTACAGATGCCGACTGGCATCTATGCTGAGTCTAAGACGGATAGACGATCTACTTTTGGCTTTTGTACTTTCTGTGGTTAACACCTTTTATCATGGAAAAGTAAGAAGCAGGCTGTTGTTTCCCGGTCCTCTGCTGAGGCAGAATATCGTGCTATGTCACAAGACATATGTCTGAGTTGGGATTTACTTAGATGGATTCTTCTAACTTGTTCTAGGATAACAAGTCTGCCATAGTGCTTGCTTTTGACTCAGTTCTCCATGAAAGAACGAAATACATTGAAGTAGATATGCACTTTATTCGGGAGAAAGTTCGAGCTGGTATTGTTACTCCTTTATTTGTTTCATCTTCAGAATAGACAGCAGATATGTTCACAAAGTCTGTTGGTCCATCAGTCTTGAAGTCCTCCATAGTCAAGCTCAGCTTGATTAACATCTTCGCTCCAGCTTGAGTGGGAGTGTTGGAGATCATATTTTACCCAATATAGAAGATTGTTGGAGGTCACGGGTTCGACTCGCGTGAGTGTCATCGTGCAAGAGAGTGTTGTTACATACCACTCTTGTGTTTGTTGTTGGTTCACGTGGCACTTTTAATAGGATGCGTGTTAGCCGGTAAAAGATTAAAAGTTCGCCCTCCTTAACACCAATTGGTTTTAGGTGAGATGACAGCTTGAGATTCGACAAGAGACCCGGATTAGGATTCTCTTGCAACTTGGTTTATAAGGGCGCTTAGGTTTGGAGTGTGGTATGGGAGAACATTGAAAGCCTAAGAATAGAGAGTGAGAGAAAGAACTAGGGTTTAGGGGTTAGAACTTGTAATATCCTGTTTTTCACATAGTGAAATCTTTCGCTTAGACGTAGGCTTTACGTTGAACCACGTAAATATTTGTGTTCTTTGTGTGTGATGTGTCTACTTTTCTGCTTGATTCTTGATTTGTTCTTGGTTTGCGACGTTTGTCGTAACGAAAATTATGAATCGTAATATATTTAACATGTGTATCACAAAAAAGTTACCATTTACGAGTCAAAATTAAAAAAAAAGAGAATACAAATATAAAAATTCATAAAACATAAATTACAAAGCAAAAATTTTGAAATTCTTTTGAAGTATAACATTTATGACATGTATATCACAAAAAGTTACCATTTCTAAGTGAACATTTAAAAAAGAAAATAATTTTTTAAAAATAAATCTTAAAATTAAAATAAATTAGTAAAAAGTAAAATACAAGTGAAAAAAACTGATAAAATAATGAATCATAGCAGTGATGGAAGTGACTACTGTAGCACTAAGGAATGGAGAATGGGACGTTTGCATGTTTGTACTAGTGAAGAGGAGACAACTGTAGGCTTTGATCTAGATCCGTTGTTTCTTCCAGCTCTGGTGTGGGAAAGTGATGGGGAGGCAGGGGTCGGCACTCCATTTGCAGAAGTTAGGGAGTATGGGTGGAGGACAGAAGTATAGTCCCACACATGGCTGAACCAAATAGTAATCGAGTTGTGAGAAGTGCTGAAGAGATGGGAAAGGTGTTGGGGCTCACCTATGCTGGGGAAGACGGGCTAGCCCTCGACACGTTACACTGTATTGAGCATGGGTCGGAGCTAGTTAAACGCAAGAAGAGTTCTTCTTGGAAGGGGGAGAGAGAACTTGGGAACTTGATATCCTATGTGAATTATGAATGGAGGAGGCAGCGAGCGAGCGGAGTAAAGGAGGCAGGGTGGGGGGGGGGGGGGGAGAGAAATTGTGTATCTATGAAGCTCAAAATAGTGTCATGGAATGTTCGGGGGTTGAATGACCCAGACAAGAGGAAGGTGTTGATTTGTCAGTGGGAGGCGCATGCGGTTTGCTTGCAAGATTCTAAGTTGGCAAATGTGAGAGAGGGGTTGATGAGAAGTCTTTGTGTGTGTGTGTGTTTTGGGGGGGGGGGGTGGAGGGTAGGTCTTTTGATTGGGAGGCTCTTGAAGCTGTGGGGTCTTCGGGCGGCATTGTGGTTCTTTAGGACAAGAGATGGGTCTCAAAGGTTGATGTGTGGGAAGGGAGGTTATCTATCTCTCTTTTGTTTTCTTTGGAGGAGGATGGTTTTCATTGGATTTTTTCGGGGGTGTATGGGCCAGTTGGAGGCGAAGGGAGAGGGTTGTGGGGGGAATTGGAGTCTGTTAGGTTGAGGTGGTCGGCTCCTTGGTGTGTGGGTGGTGACTTCAATGTGGTCAAGGCTCCTAACAAGAAATCTACAGGGGGAGAGGTGATGTAGGACAGAATTGTCGACGAACCAGCTTTGACTTGAAGAAATCTATATTCGATCGGAAATGACCTAATAAGCAAAACCCAGTAGCTTTAGCTACTGGCCCATAGTGTTTTCCAGTCAAATTCCATCCTCTAGGGCCTAAAAAGTGCTTTTTTTCTTCTTATAGAAGCTGTTGAATATTTCAGATATTTTGTTTATGGACTAAACGAAGTCGGATTCAGGTGAAATTTAATATTTAGTAGTTTTTAATTATTAGGTTTTTTATTTAATTTTTTCAGAATATTTGGAGAGAGTTATTTTTAGCAGTTTCCTTGTGCTGCTAGTTTTCCTTTTGTTTTTGGGTTTCCTTGTGCTGTTAGGATTATGATTTCTCTATTATAAATATATGTAATGCCATAGGGCAGAAATCAATCAATCAATTTATCAATAATATATCAATTGCTTTGCAATTTTCTTTTAACTTTGTGGATTCAAAGTTGTTCTCTTGTTCGTGCGCGGACATTCATAGCTTCTGCTTCGTCAGTTGGTATCAGAGCCTTTATTTACCCTGGTTTGATGGCAATTGGTTGTTTTGGTAGCACCTACTTTGTTGACGATGATCGCAAAGTGCAAGCCCTATGGGCAGCGATGCAAGCTTAGGAATAGCGGTTTGAACGGATGGAACGCATGTTGCGGGATCTCCAACGGTCTATCGCTGGACTTGGGATTGGTGGCAATCAGGATCGTAAATTAGTTCGAGTTTGTGTTGTGGAGGAGGGTTAGTGCTTGCTGGAGTGGGGAGGGAGTTGGAGGGTGGTTGTTTAGGTAGGTGAACTCTCCTTCGGGTATGGGGGTTTGGAAATGTATCCAGAAGGGCTGGGATGAGTTTTCCAAACACATTTGTTTCAAGGTATGGAGTGGGAGACACATCAGATTTTGGGAGGATCTTTGGTATGGGGAGATTGCAATGGCAGATAGGCTTCCTAAGCTCTTCGGGATTGCCACGGATAGACATGCCTTAGTTGCCGATTGTTATCAGCTTGATAGCAGAAAGATGACTTGGGACGTGCGTTTTCGGAGGGCGTTCCATGACTGTGAGCTTACAGACGTAGCAGAGTTCTTAGCCCTGCTGTATAGCTCGGTGGTGGAGGGGGAGGGGATGGATGAGGTGGTCTGGATAGGTTCTTCTAGAGGGACTTTTGAGGTTCGCTCCTTGTATCAGAGCCTCTTGGAGATCATGGGCCCAACTTTTCCTTGGAAGGCAATCTAGAAATTGAAGGCCCCCTTGAAGGTGGCTTTTTTTGCTTAAACTGCAGTCTAAGGAAAGATCCTCACCTTAGACAATATTAGGAGGAGATAGATTGTGGTGAATTGGTGTTGGATGTGCAAGAAGGTGGAGGAAACGGTGAACCATCTTCTTCTGCATTGCCTAGTAGCGAGGGATGTTTGGTCTATGTTCTTGGCTGCGTTTGGTATGTTTTGGGTGTCTCCCGGTTCCACGGTGGAGATGATCAAGGCTTGGAGAGGGTGTATAGTGGATAACCGTGCTAGAGATGCTTGAAGGGTCACTCCCCTTTGTTTATGGTGGGGCTTGTGGCGCAAGAGGAATAGGTGATCCTTTGATGGTGAGGAGTCTCCTATTTAGTCTTTATTTTTTTGGGTTAGTCGTTAAAATTGTAAATTTGTGGGGTGAATTGTGGATTTTATCAATATTCTGAGATTATAGTTGGCCGTTGATGGCTTTTTGTGTATTCTCTTGGGAGCACTCCCCTCTTGAGTGCCTTTAATGAAACCTTACTTATAAAAAAAAAGAAAAAAAAATCAGAAATTAATAAATTCTAAAAAATGAAAAAATAAGTCAAAAATGATGAAAAAATATAGAGAAACGTATATTACATGTTCTCAACAAATCACTTATAATTTATAATTTTTCATGAACGAATTGTATTTACCTCATTAAAAAGGGGCCAAAAATTTCAGGAAAGGCTAGATCCAAACGCTTGAAACACTACCCATGGATTAATGTTATAGATCTACAAAATGAGGTCATAAATCATTTAAAAAGAAAAAAACAGATAAGTTCAAAATATTTCAAAACTCACCAAATATTTTGAACTTTGGAAGTCCAAGATTAAACTTTTGAGCTTAAATCTTCAGTTTCTCATGTTTTTGATGCAAGATTTGGCCTATGGAAGCAAAAAAGCAACAAACCATGACTGCTGGAGAGAGTTTTGAGTGAAAAAAGAAGTGAAAATGGGCCTGACATTGCATTTTTAAGCGGTTGGCTATTCACTTGTTCGGGAACCAGTTGAACCTTTACCGAACTGGCCGATAATGTAGCAAGCCAGACCGATATTCACCTGTTTGGGAACCAGTCGAACCTTTGCCGAGCTGACTGATACTATAGCAAACCAGACCGATTCTCTCTTGAACAATATGTATGTGAACCGGTTGCACACATATGAACTATACGGTTCTCTTGTCGAACCAGTCAATTTCCCATGCAAATCAGCCGTTTATCTTGTGAACCGGACAATTCTCTTGTGAATTTCATTTTGAGCAATAAATCAGAGGGACTCCATTGCTAACTGGCCGAGCTGAACTGGCTCGGTCAAGTCTGCGAACCATCAGGACAACCATTTTTCTAAATAATATGTCTATAACTATTGACAGCGTTAGTTCCTTGGAAGATGTGTATCAATACAAGGCAAGGAAAGAAAGAGTTATAGGCTAGCACTAAAACTTGGGAACAGATTTTGCTAATGGTGGTGCCATTGATGTAGACAACTTTATATTGCTTAGGGGGAGTGTCTTGTTATTAAATGAAGAGTCAAAGTGTCAATCTTGTTTCTGGAAAGGTAGTAATCGGGGTTTGGAATTTCTAAGCAATGAAGGCAGAATGTGAAAAGAGTCGTTAATGTTGGTGGGTATTAGAGGGTGTCACTAATGTTGTGTGGAGACATTAAAGCTCTATTTATGAAGTTCTTTGTCATTTCTGATTCTGTTAGAAAAGGGATGGAACCTTTATTCCTGTGTAACAAGTTTTCTCCAATACAATTCAACTATTTTTTTTTACTAATTGAATGATCTTTAGTTCTAAGGTTTTTCTCATATTTAGAAATCAATGTTCTGACTATTATTGGAGTAATATCAGTTTTTACTTATGGAGACACTTCTTGTTGCCCTGTCGAAGATTTCTCTAAGTTTCTTTTCTTAATATTTTAAGAAGCTTTCGAAGTATTTGCGGTTTTGTGAGATGAAACAAGATACAAGAGAGAAGGAGTGAGGGACGGAGGGAATATCAGTTTCTAACTATGTTGGTGGACATTTTCCTTTTTCTATTTGCATCATGTCTCCCAAAACACTTCTTGTGGGTTGTTGAACTTTTCTACATTTCTTTTATAATGTTTTAAATTTTGTTTCGAACTACTTGAGGTTTTGTGAGATGAAACATGATATGAGGATATAAGAGAGAGGGAGGGATCTCCATTTTTATATTTTTGACTTGTTGAGTTCTATTAACAGATTAATTTGAGGTAGAGAAAGGGAGAGAGATATACTGCGGTTCATATTTATTTGATTTGTTGAGTTCTATTAACAGATTAATTTGAGGTAGAGGGAGAGATGAAGTTTGATGCTGCCACTTTTTCATTTTTGACTATTGAGTTCTATTAACAAATTAATTTTATGTGGAGAAAGAGAGAGAGATATTGCATATATATATTTTTGATCCGTTCAGTTCTGTTAAGAGATTACTTTGAGGTATAGGGAAATGGCATGACGTAATGCATTTTCATATTTTTGACTTGTTGAGTTCTATTAGCAGATTAAAATGAGTTTTCTTGAGTTGATTTATTTTTGCATTTTTCAGATAAATCATAAAAAAAGATAAATGCTGATGGATTTATCTCGATATGTTTTTATGATCTTTGTATTATTTATCATAACCCTTCATGATCCTTTTTTGTTTTTGTTTTCATGATCATCAGTTGAGCAGCTGGCAGATCCCTACTGAGGTGACAGTATTGAGAAAGAGGCAGGATAGTGATGCTTTAAAAGAACAATCAAAGTCAGTCCCAAATACTAATATATTAACTGAGAAAGGATCCTCTCCTGTTCGTTTCAGTGCTCCTGCTGTAAACACAGGTGGTCGTGATGCCACAGCTCTTAGAGCCTTAGGTATGCCAGGGTCATCATCTGCATTGGATCTGATAAAAAAGAAGTTGCAGGAGTCTGGAGCTCCTGTTACTTCCTCGCCGATTCCAGCTTTGTCTGGACAGGTGGCATCAGAACTAAATGGATCTAAATCAGCTGAGGCAATGAACAAGGGCCTGCAAAGTGAGAACAGCAAAGACAAGCTAAAAGATGCTAATGGGGATGGTAATATGTCTGACTCCTCTTCTGACTCGGAGGATGTGGATAGCGGACCATCCAAGGAGGAGTGTATCATCCAATTCAAGGTATGTTTGTTTCTTCTCTCTTCTTTTTAAGTTCTTATAGTGTGATCCATCTAAGTGGGATCAATTGTTTGTCTTGTTTGCTGCTGGTGCTGGTTGTTTGAATAAAATTTTGATTTAGGAAAAATAAAACTTTGAAGGAATTCAACTTTTGATAACTCACGGGCCTTTTAACTTAGCGTATACAAATTAAAAAAACTAGAGGTGAGAAAGAATGGGGTTTATGAGAAGATGCAGTAAGTTGAACTCTAATGTTCGAATTGAAGACTTTCACTTTGATGATGTTCCTCACTACATCTTCCTAGTTATAGGCCAAAACAGCTCTCCTTTTCTCTTTTAATTCCCCTCCTAAGTTATTTCAATCTTAAACAAAATTTCATTTTTTCATGAGTGCTTTACGTGATACATGCACTGTAACTCTTTACTGAAACCACTTTACATGGAAGTTGTAGTACAAACGTACAGTAATTTAGTTGCAATCCCATGTTGATGGCTGGTCTGTCATGTTCTTGATGTAATGCTAGGCTTTCTCGTTAAATTGGGCACCATTGGCACCTTTGGCCAGTATAAGCATGACATTCTGTTCTTCATTGGTATAACTTGGCTGTGCTCTTCATAGCAAAAGTATGTAGTAGGGGTGCAACTTGGACGAGACAACTCGATTTTTCACGGGTTTGGGCAACCATTATTACAATTAGGGGGAGACAGAGTTGAAAAATCTTGACCTTAACTGATGGAAAAAACTCAAGAACAATGGAGCTTTTAAGAGAAAACAAAAAACAAATGAAGGCCAATAATATCTTGAAGGCTTTGATTTCACTTGTATATCTTAATTTTGAAAATGGATACAAGCCTCTGTAAATAGGCTACACCTTTAATATGAATTTACTAAGATTCATCTCCCTTAATATGGTTCATCTCCCCTTACATGATTCATTGAACAACCATTATTGTAAACCAAAAGTCACACAAGAAAATACATTAACCATACTCAAACATGCATGTATGTAGGAAAACAAAAGGAACTAGCTTAACTCTCTAACTCCCCCTCTTAAGTTAGATATCTTTAACTCCAACTAAAGTCTTCATCTTGATAAGCAAGTCCCTCTTTAATGGTTTGGTGAACAAATCTGCCATTTGATCTTGAGATCTGCAAAATTAAACTTCAATTTCTACATCCTTGGCCAAATCTCGAATGAAATGAAACTTAATCTTGATATGCTTATTCCTAGCATGAAATGTAGGATTCTTTGACAATGATATGGCTGACTTGTTATCACAGAACAATTTTCTGGCTTTATCTTGCACTTGGTTCAACTCCTGTAAAACCCATCTCAACCACATAGCAACCAGCCGATGCAAGAGCAATATATTCAGATTCAGCAGTAGAGAGTGCCATAACAGGTTGTTTCTTTGACGACCATGAAACTGCACCAGAGCCAATGTTAAAAATATAACCAGAAGTGCTCTTACAATCGTCAACATTTCCAGCCCAGTCACTATCACTAAATCCAACCAAACTTGAATTTTCAACATGAGAATAATGGAGAGCATGATTTAGTGTTCCCTTCACATACCTTAGAATCCTTTTCCCAAGTTTCCAGTGAACATCTCTTGGTGATTCCATGAAGCGACTAAGATAATTTACTGCATAAGTGATATCTGGTCTTGTTGTAGTTAAATACATAAGACCACCAATGAGACAACGGAAGAGTGTTTGATCAACCATTAACTTTCCATCATTTTTTCCAATTTTTAGACCCAACTTCCATAGGAGTACTGATTGGTTTAGCATTTTCCATTCTAAATCTCTCCAACAACTCTTATGCATATTTTCTTTGAGAGATAAAAATCTCACCATCATTTTGTTTTACTTCAACTCCGAGAAAGAAATGAAGTAAACCCATATATGTCATCTCAAATCTTTGCATTATGGCCCTTTTAAAATCTTCAAACATTTCAACATTATTGTCCGTAAAAATTAAATCATCCACATATAAACAAGAAATGAGTATATCACCTTGAGAGTTTTTCTTGGTATAGAGAGTGTGTTCATACGGGCATTTGTGAAACCCATTTTCTTGAAAGTATGCATCAA
Source organism: Cornus controversa (assembly GCA_026545225.1). NCBI lineage: Eukaryota > Viridiplantae > Streptophyta > Magnoliopsida > Cornales > Cornaceae > Cornus > Cornus controversa. Next base: position 16,046,213 of record CM048848.1, read on the forward strand.
TTTGGCTATACCAAGCCCTTGGCACTTGCTTCAGTCTGTACAAAGCCTTCTTCAATTGACATACTTTTGTTTCTTCATTTTTCTTCACATAACCAGGAGGTTGGTCAACATAAACCTCTTCTTGCAAAACTCCATTAAAAAATTGCTGATTTCACATCCATTTGAAAAACTTTCCAATGATTTTGAGCAGCAAGTGCTAACACCATACGAATGGTGTCAAAGCGAGCAACGGGAGCAAAAACTTCAATGTAGTCGATCCCATGTTTTGTTTGTAGCCTTTGGCAACTAGTCGAGCTTTGTGCTTCTCAATTTCGCCTTGCACATTTAACTTGGTCTTATACACCCATTTCACTCCAATGGACTTCTTTCCTTTTGGAAGTTCAACTAACTCCCAAGTATTATTTTTCTCTGTGGCTTCAATTTCTTGATCCATCACCTTGATCAACCTTTCATCCTTGGATGCTTCTTCAAAGGTGATAGGATTGGTATCTACAAACAGGGCAAACATCATACCACCATTAGTAACCATAACATAATCATTTGCATTAGTAACCATAACATAATCATTTGATGGATACCTTTTGGATGGTTGATGCGGCCGATTTGATCTCCTTGTTGGTGGCAAATTTGGCCCTTCCAGCTCATTTGTGTCTTCAACACCCTTATCAGAATATGATGAAGAAGAAGGTGATGATGGAGGTGATGGAGATGGTGAGCTAACACCTTCACTTGGTTCTTCCAGTTCTTCGTTAAGCAAAATTGGACTTTGCTTTTCATTTTCATTCCACTGCCAAGAGTCTTCTTCATTGAATTTCACATCCCGACTAACAATGATTTTGTTAGTTAGAGGATTGAATAACTTGTATTCTTTGGCTTTCTCACCATATCCAACAAAATGTATTTCTCCGATTTATCATCCAACTTACTTCTTGTTTAATCTGGAATATGAGAGCAGGCAATGCTGCCAAATATTCTCAAGTGACTAACACATGGCTTCCAGCCACTCCAAGCTTCTTGAGGAGTCATATTTTGCACACTTTTAGATGGTGCACGGTTGAGAAGATATGCAAAACATGCCACAACTTCTGCCTAAAATCTATTAGACATTCGTTTGGCTTTCAACATACTTCTAGCCAACTCCATAATTGTTCTGTTTTTCCTCTCTGCAGCCCCATTTTGCTGTGGGGTACATCAGACAGTAAATTGATGCCTGATTCCATTTTCTTTCAAGAAAAAATCAAATTCATCAGATGTATACTCACCTCCTTGGTCTGAACGCAAAGTTTTCAACATGTATCCACTTTGCTTTTCAACTAAGGCCTTGAACATTTTGAAATGTCCAAACACTACTGATTTATGCTTGAGAAAATACACCCATGTCTTTCTACTATAATCATCAATGAAAGTGACAAAATAACGATTACCTCCAAGTGATGTTGTATTCATAGGTCCACATAGATCAGAGTGTACCAACTCAAGTGGACAAGCTGCTCTCCGAGACTTCCCAATTGGAAAAGACTCTCTTTGTTGCTTTCCAAATGCACATCCTTCACATGCCTGCACTTGATGATCAATGTTTGGCATTCGCGTCACTAATTTCTTCTTGCACATTATAGATAATGTATTAAAACTCAAGTGCCCATAACAAAGATGTCATAGCCATGAAGAATTTTTTGTGAGTGCACTTAGGCATGCAAACTTCTCATATCGAACACTCAAAGCAAACATGTTGTTAGGGGACATCTGCAGCTTCGTAATTAGAGAGTTGTTCTTGTCTCTAATTACACAAAGATCACCCTTAAAATGAACGTCATGCCCTCTTCAAAGAAGCTGGCCAACACTTAAGAGATTGTAATTCAAATCTGGAACATAGAGCACATTGGAGATCCGCTTTTGTTCTCCTTTGTTTGAAAGAAAGAGAATATCACCACATCCTTTGGCCAAAAGCTTCAGACAGAATCGTTTTATCAAGATTGATAAATACTTCTTTGTTTCCAGTCATGTGGTTGCTGCAACCACTATCACCTTGAGAATTTTCATTAGCTTTGCAAGCAAGCAAAACCATTTCATCATCCTCTTTTTCTGCATTTTTTTCGTGCATGAAGTTTGATTCCATTCCTAACTCTTTGGGCTTATTTCTGCAATACGCCTGGGTGTGTCCATATTTCTTGTACATTGAGTTTGAGATAGAGAAGAGTGGTGTCCTCTTCCTCTACCTCTCCATCTTGAGTGAACATTGCTTCTTGAAGGATCTTGAGAATTAGATTCTTTTTGGTCTTTGTCATTTGTATAGCCAGCACCACCACCTCACACATTTCTTCCTCTACCACGATTTGATTACCATCTTCCTATTCCTCTTCCTCGAAAAGTGATTTGGGATTGAAAAGCTTGTTCAAGAGGAGGTGACTCAAATTGCTTCAAGCGCAGTACATGTGATTGAAGAGAACTCATCAAACTATCTAAAGACAAAGTAGCTAAGTCTTTAGATTCTTCAATTACCACCACAATATATATATATATATATATATTTTTTTGATAAGTAAAAAATGTATTAGAAAGCACCCAGAAAAAGGGATGGGCGGCCCTTAAAACAAGAACCAATAAAGGATCCAAAACAAAGGAACCTAGGAAATCAACCATTTCTCCCATGGAGTTACAAGATCTACCATGCACCCAACAAAAAAGTGTACTAATAATTGAGAATTTAAGCACTGGGGTAGGAGTCACTTCATCGTCAAACGTTCTTCGATTCCACTCCCGCCACAAACACCACCACATGCACAGGGGGGTCACCTACCAATAGTCGCGAGCTTGGGCGTCCACTAGACCACCACTCCAAGCTTCCATCAACCCTCTAGTAGAGCTAGGCATAACCCACTAAACCCCAAACAATCCCAGAAGCAAGTTCCAATAGTCTCGAGTCTCGGGCCACTGGACAATAAAGTAAGAGATGGTCAACTGACTCCTGATATTTCTTGCCCATACAACACCAGTTCACAATGACCTGTTGCCTTTTCCTCAAGTTATCAAGCGTCAAAATCTTCCCAAGAAGTCCATCCAAAGAAGGTCACTTTGGGGGGAGCGTTGATGCGCCACACAGCCTTCCATGAGAAAGTCGTCCCTATCAACTTGGAAATGCTCCTATAAAAAAGATCTCACCTCAAAACCCTTTGGTGAGGATATCCACACCAGTGAATCGTCCCTCCCACTATTTACAACTTGACGATAAAGCATCTCCAAAAAACGAATGGCATCCTCGATCTCCCAGTGCTAAAGATTTCTTGTGAAACCAACATCCCAGATTGTTGTTCCACTATCAAGATGATAACAATTAGATACAAAAGCATGACACTTCTGCGAAATTCGATAGAGACTAGGAAATAATTATGCCAAAGGCCTGTCTCCACACCACAAATTCTCCCAGAAGCGAATATCTCCACCGTTCCCGACCCTGAATCTAATGTATTTGTCTCCACACCACAAATTCTCCCAGAAGCGAATATCTCCACTGTTCCCGACCCTGAATCTAATGTATTTGGAAAACTCTGGCCACCCCTTTCGGATTGACTTTCAAACACCTACACCCCCAGGAGTCCTTACCTCCCTAGAACACCACCCTCCCCTCTCTTCCCATACCTACTAAGGATGAGTCTCCTCCAAAGCCTCTGCCTCTCTCCCCCAAACCTCCACAACCACTTCTTGAGGAGCCCCTTATTAAAGGCTTCCAACTCCTAATGCCCAACCCTCCCAATTTGACTGGTTTGCAAACTTGATCCCAACTGACAAGGTGGTATTTAAATTCATCACCTAAACCCCCCCACAAAAAAATTACGCTGAAGCCTCTCAATCCTCTCAATTACTGAGATAAGAGTCTGGAATAGGGAAAGAAAATAGGTAGGGAGACAAGAAAGAGTACTTTTAATCAAAGTAACCCTACCTCCTTTGGACAAATATTGTTTCTTCCATCCCGCAAGTCTTCTCTCAAACCTCTACGCTACCGGGTCCCATCCTCCCACCCTTCTGGGGGAGTCCCCCAACGGCAGACCCAACTATGAGATTGGGAGAGAACCGACACCACAGTTCACAATATCAGCCAAGACAACAATATTTGGCACGTCTCCCACTGGAACCAACACTCTTCTCGACATTGATTTAGAGTCCTGATACTACCTGAAAACAAATCAACACACACCTCAGATATCTCATCTGCGACTCTTTCGCGTTGCATAGCACAATAATATCATCTGCGAACAACAAATGAGAGATCTCTTTTTGACTGGCAGCGTCTCTGCCCACCCTGAATCCCTTAATGAACCCTAGATCAACCGCTTTCCTCAACAACCTACTGAGACCTTCCATCACAATGAGAAATAATAAGGGGGATAACGGGTCCCCTTGTCGGAGCCCCTGAGAGCTACTGAAAAAACCTGATGGAGACCCATTCACAAGCACTGAAAAACGAATTGTGGATATACAGAACTCAATCCACCCCCTCCGGCTTTTCCTGAAACCCATCCTTTCCAGCAAATATAGCAAGAAGCTCGAACTTACATGGTCAAAAGCCTTCTCAATGTCCAGCTTGCACAAAATCCTTGGAACCCTGCTTCTCATTCTAGAATCTACGCACTCACTAGTAATGAGAACAGAATCTAAGATCTAACGCCCCTCCTACGAAGGCATTTTTGGGGTTCGATATGAGGCCATCCATAACGTCCCTCAATCTCATAGCTAGGACTTTAGCTATAAGTTTGTAGATGCACCCCACCAAACTAATAGGTCTAAAATCTCGAACATTAGTAGCACCTCCCTTCTTTGGAATAAGGGCGATGAAGGAGGCATTCAAGTTTTTCTCGAATCGACAATGGGAATAGAATGCATGAAAAGTGCTGATCAGCTCTTCATTAACCACCTCCCAATTTTCCAAAAGGAATCTCGATGTAAAACCATCTGGCCTTGGTGCTTTATTCGCTTTGCAGCTCTTCAAAGCCAACAAAACCTCTTCCTCACAAAAAGGCCTCTCCAACCCATCTCGACCCTCCTCTGGTAATTGATCAAACGGTAGCCCATCAAGCTGAAGTCTCCAGCTAAACTCCTTGTACAGTCTCTAGTAATAAGAAGACATCCTCGTTCCCACCTCTTCCCCTCTTCTAAGAGCATACCCGTCAACTATGATCCTCCCAATGTGGTTGTTTTTCCGATGAGCATTAGCAAGCCTATAAAAGAATCTTGAATTCCTGTCCCCCTCTTTCAACCATCGAGCGCTAGATTTCTGATGCCATGAAACTCCTCCGAAATAGTTATCTAGTAGATCTCAGCTTGACACTTCTCCCTCCTCCTTCTCCCCTCCTCCCCAAGACCTCTAGAACCATCTAAGCGATCCAACTCAGTGATCTCCAACATCGCCCTGTTTTTCCTCCATTCCAAGTTCCCAAACACCTCCTTATTCCATGTTTTGATATTTTCTTTCAGCACACGAAGTTTGCCTGCCAGGACGAAACTTGGGTTACCAAACACCTCGCGTCCCTCCCACCAACCCCTCACTCTCTCCTTGAAGTCCTTAGCTCGTAACCACATATTTTCAAACTTGAACGGAGTCCTCCTCTGTATCATGCCCCCACAATTAAAAACTAACGGAATGTGGTCTGAGGTAATTTTAGTTAGAGCCACCTGCACCCGAGAATTTTTCCTCCCAATCACCAATTATATAAGAAACCTATCCAGCCGTGACAGGGTAGGGGCCTCCCTCCCATTGGTCCACATGAAAGTAGCACCCTCTATAGGCAAATCAATTAGATGATACTCGTCAATGAATCCTGAAAATTGCTTTATAGACGGTGCCCACGCACCCCTTTGATCTCTCTGTTGGGTTTCTAATTGCGTTGAAGTCTCTCCCAATACACCGTGGAAGATGCCATCTCCTTCTCACTGATTCCAGCTCTTCTACAACAAATGTCTCTCACCATCGTCAACTGGACCGTAAACACCAGAAAAGACCAAGTGGAACCCGTTTTCCTCTATAGAAAAAGTGCAAGAAAAAGAGAACCTCCCCACCCAAACATCCACCTTAGACACCCACCGTAAACACCAGAAAAGACCAAGTGGAACCCGTTTTCCTCTATAGAAAAGGTGCAAGAAACGGAGAACCTCCCCACCCAAACATCCACCTTAGACACCCACCTCTTATCCCACATCACAAGGACCCCTCCCGAAGAACCTAAGGCATCTAGCACCTCCTACTCCACAAATCTTTACCCCCACAAGCTTCTAACCACATTATTCGTGATAGATGCCAATTTTGTTTCCTACAAGCATACCACATGAGCATTCCACTTCCTCACAACCATCTTCACCCCCTTCATTTTGTCCGGGTTATTGAGGCCTCGGACATTCCATGAAATGATTCGTAGCTTCATAATTAGACACCAGAGCTCCCCTCTCCTCTTCCTCCCTCCCTTGACAACCCCGTCTTCCCCTTGTAGTTCACATTTGAGATTAGGTTTCGTACCTCCCTTTCCCCTTTTTTAGCACCTACTCTTCTCTTCCCACAGTTTTTCAGTCTCTCGTGGAATAACTGCAGCATCCTTTCAGCCTGGCCATGGTTCTCTTCACGAGACATGCCAAGTAAGTTGCACACAGTCCCTACATTCTCCTCTACCCAATTCACCCCTCCCCCTCCATCTTCAAAAGCAAGCATCTCACCACTAACCTTGTTAGGCATCACTACCTTTAGAGGAACCACCATCTCCTCGCCGGAGGAGCTCCCTCCCTCCCATGGCATAATTTCCCACCCAATTTCCATACGATCGTTCGGCTCCCTAGTCTCAGAGCTTCCACATTCCGAATAGTCAGTGATGAAGACATATTTCTCATTCCGCGTTCTGAATATCTCGGGGCATTTCAGTCCTCTGAGTGCGTTGTGCATTCTCAGATCCCGAAAGACGGCCTCTGACGCATCCTCACTAAACTTGAGTTTCATTGTTTCAACACAGCTGTTAACTTGCTTAAATCTCGGCTGGTTGTTCTGATCATTCATGTATTAAACAAAAGAGACATTGTCTTGCCTCATGTTTCCATGTAAATCAATGTATCCAATAGGCAACTCATTCTCCGCGTTAACAACTGTAGGTTTGTAAATAGTGCCCAAAGAATCCTCCGGCCTCTCCACCAACGTTAACAGTGTATTGGTCATTCCCAGCTGACCACCATCTTTAATCTCCCCACAACATAAGCCCACATATCCAGAAGAAGGGGTAGAAGAGGGCCAGAGGTTTTCGTGAGAGATCGTACCTTTCGTGTTGTAGTTTTATGGCTTTGCAACCCATTTCATTTTGCAGCTGTTGACCATCTCTGACCTTGTTGGCTTCTGTTGTTTGTCTTCGGGACCCACTTCATTTTTTCAGCTCTAGACCACTCCAGCTAGGGAACTTCTCTTTTGAAGAGTTTTGAAATCCCTTCATATTCATACCTTGTTTCGTGCTCGTCATCTTAGCCATGGGTCAATTAATCTCGTCCTTCATTGAATCACCCTTTTTGAAGTCTCCGTTGTCCCTTTCCCACAGCGCCACCCCTCTCCAAACTACCCCAAAATCACTGGCATTCTCTCTCCTCCTTTGCAACACCTTCGCATCGCTGGCTGAGGTATTCGACCCTTCAAAGGATTGGGAGATCCTTCTAGAGAAAGCAGTGGACTTGGGCATCTTCATCTTACTTAGGTTCTCCTTTCCAATTCAATTTGAGACATTCTAATCCCTACTCAAGCGAAAAGGCCCTGATTTGCGAAAGGGAGCTTGGGTCTGGCCCAAGGGATTTCTTTCATTGGGTTGCACCAATTTACTAGCCTTGGGCTTCAGCTGAGCCCAATTCTTTAATTAACCCACTTCGCTCCTCCTCCTCTCTTTAGCACGATCAAAACTTGAGACCATTCCTCCTCTCTTCAAGCCCAAGGAAAGTGGGCTTGAGAAACCAACCCTTTCCACTTCACCAACATTTGGGCTAATTTCAAGAGGCCCAAACCGATTTTGCAACTCAATTCTCGGCCCATCGTAATTCAAATTACCCCTCTTCCTATCATGTGGTCCCTTATCCCATCTCCTAGCACGTCCACCGAAGTTATTTGACACCTTATCCCTTAAACTGCCACGTTTACTGCAAGTTGTATCCCATTTATAACGTTCACAGTCTCCCAGCTCGACATGTGTCCCTGCTTCTTTTCTCCTCTCACGCGCGTAACTCGCGTGGTTAACCATGCGTCCCTGACCTTTCGTCTTGGCTTTCCTCTGCATTTCCCATCCAGCATCAGATTTTGCCGTAGCTTTTCCAGCGTGCCGATCCTAGTGTTGCCACCACTCCTCCTCCGTGATAAGTTTACTCACATCCCGTCCAACAAGAGAATCATGTTTCAGCACGAGTTGAGGTGAAAAAGTTTCCATGAGAGCAACCTTGTAGGCCTTCGACTCATCTTTAACCAACATGAAGGTCGGAACTTCACCGCCATCAGTAACTACAAGCAGTATCCGCCATTTCATCATATTCAACCTCCAGAAATCCCCTGCATATATCACCAATGGCAACGAACAATTTTTGACACTAGAGATGGAGTGGCAGATCGTAAAGTAGAAGACGTCTTTCCTTCCTTCTCTTCATCAGTCCGGTGCAACCTACTCTAAAATACCACACATCAAGTAGGAGCACCGCATCACCCCACTCTCTCTTACCTTCTTTCAAAACCCTCCTCGCTTCCTTTGCAGATGGAAGTCAGAATAGAAGCACGCACTGAGTTTGGCAAGAGGGAAACTGTCACCCCAGTTGAGATCTTCCAGCTCCTTGATGCCCATTTGCCGATTTTGTTAAGGCAACCAACATGTCTGTCAAATCTCTCGACTAAACAGTAGCATAATGTGTCTCTTCGCAACTTTGTGTTGCGATCGTCCACCCTGAAAACATGTCCCTTATCCATCGTTTTGCCTTTGACCTCACCAGAAGTAGGTAAACAGGGCATTCTCGCTACCTCCAAGAAGGATCGCCTCTCTTGCATTGGCTGGTTTATGGTTGACTTTGATTCAGATATGCACCTAAATCGGCAGAGAGACTGAGGATCGAGATTGCCGACGTATGCAGTGTTGTCTTAGTTTCTCTCCGCCGAGTGTTGGCCAAGCAGGTTCGCTCTGACGCCCGGAGCTATTCGAGTCATCATCGCCGTCTCAAACCCGCTTACTCCTCAGATCTATTGGGAAGCATACCTAAAATTTGGTTAGTGCAATGGTAAATGTTCTCCAATATATTCAAATTTGCGAGTCATGCTACGAAGAATTTTTTGCACAACCCTTTTGTCTTCAATTTGTTCTCCGTTCACTCTCATTTTGTTGACAAGAGAGATTACCCGATTGAAATAATCTTCAACCGATTCTGACTCCTTCATTCGCAACATGTTAAATTCTCCTCGAAGAGTTTGCAATCTTGCCATTTTCACTTTATCTTCTCCTTTGTATGAAGCTTGAAGTGTGTCCCAAGCTTGTTTTGCTGATGAAACTGATGAAATTCTCTCAAAAATAAATTCTTCTACTGATTGGTAGATGAAAAACAATGCCTTCTTGTCTTTCTTACGATTTTCTTTCAACTTATTGAGTTGTTGTGGTGTGAGAGTTATTTGATCCGCTCGTTGTTTGAACAATATCCCATAAATCTTGGGATCCATACAACACCTTCACTTGGATGCTCCATTGAGTATAATTCTCCCCATTGAATCTTGGAAGTTGGGGCTGCAACATGTTGTTGTTGGTAGCCATTAATCTTGAACCTCACTCTGATACCACTTTGATGGCAAAAACTCAAGAACAATGGAGCTTTTAAGAGAAAACAAAAAACAAATGAAGGCCAACAATATCTTTAAGGCTTTGATTTCACTTGTATATCTTAATTTTGAAAACGGATACAAGCCTCTATAAATAGTCTGCACCTTTAATATGAATTTACTAAGATTCATCTCCCTTAACATGGTTCATCTCCCCTTGCATGATTCATTGAACAACCATTATTTTAAACCAAAAGTCACACAAGAAAATACATTAACCACACTCAAATATGCATGCATATAGGAAAACAAAAGGAAGTAGCTTGACTCTCTAACACGAACTTAATAAGGGTTGGGCTTGAGTTGAGGTGCCAACAACTTGTGTCCAACCTGAACCCGAATTTGAATTTTATTTTTTATATAATTTTTAATTTTAAATATATTATATATATTTCATATTATGAACACTCTTTTTGTTTCAACTTTCTTCTATTTAAATCTTAATTTATTGTATATTAATACTTTAGAGAATTAATTTCCTAAGAGTTTGTTTGCAACTTTTTAGAAATTTACACTAGGTTATTAGATTTTTTTATGTTTGGGAATAATATAATCTCAAACTAACCCAAAATCAACTCGATTTTTAGCCTGATTTCTCTTACCAAGCTCAACTCGAAAATAAAAATTTTAACGTTCATCTCTTGATCCAGTTTGACTCAATTTGATGTACTTGTCAGATCTGAAACCGCCATTTGACCTAAAACCAATTGGTGTTAAGGAGAGCAAACTTTTAATCTTTTACGGGACTCATCCTTCAAAACTGGCTTGCAAGGAGACGGTGCCCACATGTATATACACCGCACATCCCAAAGGTACCCAGGTGATGTGGGACTATACTATCACTCCACCTCAATGCTAGGGCTAGAGACATTCGGCTCTAAATAAATCCTACTCTAACAGATAGGACTCAAGCTAGCTCTTCCTAACCCGAGGTTGGGTTAAACCCGAGCTTGGGCAACATTTTTCGTAGTGGCTTGGGCTAGGGTTAACCCTTCGACCCTCCCAACCCACCCACCGCTTATGTAGTGTTATTGTAACATCTTTGGAAAAATTGATGGAGCTGCTTTAGCTTTCCTCTGCTTTGATGGACTAAGAATAGGTAACTATTAATAACTAAGGAGTTAGGGACAAACAACAGTGGAGGGTCCTAATTTAAATGAAAATTGGACAACCATGGTTTGCTCCATGAGACAAACATCTGCCAAAAAGGGTTACAATAAGTACTTTTTGCTGAAGTTGCTGTCATACAACCATCTGGGGATTTTTTAATCTAATTTATTGTAGAATAGAAAAAAATTCTTCTGACCTGATCATTGATGAAGAAGACAAAGTTTGCTTAAATAACTTGTGGTGTCCTTCATGGAGAATATTCAGAAAGATAATCTTAGAAAGAACTCTTTTCTGTAGTTGGAGAATAACTCGAACAAGAGAAATGAGCAAAACGAGTATTCTGGCCATAGTTTTATGTGATCATTCTTTAATAATAAGGCCTTTCGTTTTTCATTATTCTTTTCAGGATTTTATAATGTATACATTTTCTTGACTGATCTTTCTTTTTCCAAGGTTTTCTTTATGAGGTCTAAATTATTATCATGGTTCTAGTATGCAGTTTTTGTTTGGACCTTATCTCTCTCTCTCTCTCTGTCTAAATTTCAGAAGATGCTAGCTTCATCCCTTTATTCAAAAAGGAGTATTTTAAATTCAATATCTACCCACAAACCTCAAATTTACTCGATAAATATGCTATAATGTGTACTTATGTCAAGATATTATGGGAACACACTTGATCGACATGAATTTCGTAGTTAGTAGTCTCAAAACTAAATGGATGAATTGTGAATTGTATCATTTTAGGTATATGATGCTTATGCTTATTCCCAAGGTTTTCCATTTGTATTTGTATTTTTTTTCTTCATAAATGTGTTTTTTTGCTACTATAATTATCATTGTTCTCGACTTACTGTTGTTCATGGTGAGAAATGTTAATGATTAGGTAATTAATTATTTGTTTTTGTTTGAAATTTGTAGGAGATGCTTAAGGAACGTGGGGTGGCACCATTCTCAAAGTGGGATAAAGAACTGCCAAAGATAGTGTTTGATCCACGTTTTAAGGTTTGTTATAGTAAAGGTTATGAATTACTTGGAATTTAGAAGTCTTGCCCACAAAAATTCTTTGAAAAAAGTTTGTTGGACTCGTCTCCTTCTTCTTGTTTGTGAAAGGGTTAACTAGTTTCTGTTTGCCTATATTGAGTGACAGAGCCAGGAATTTATTTCGAGGTGGCATATTGAACATGAAAACATAATTTTTTTTTTCCCAACTAACATGATAACTAACAATTTTGCAAGACAAGCTGAAAAATAGAAGTGCAGTAACAGTGCAATAGTCAAAATTCAAATAGTATTTCATAATTCACAAAAAATTGTTGTAAAGAAAAATTCAGACACATAAAATACGGACATTAAGGGTCCATTCAGCAACAATTTTTGATTTGCGTTATAGATTTCTACGAAGCAGAAGTAATACTGTTTTTGTTGTGCTGTGATTTATTCCAAACATGAAAATGTTTGGTAACTAAATTTGTTGTACATTGTTTCATTGAAAAAAAAATGTTTGGATGATCTAAAAAAATGGCATTTACATTATATTTGCTTTTTTTTTTTTTTAAATTATCTTTAAAGTTGCTCTGTTACACTAGGAAAAAAATAAAAGCAATATATATATATTTTTGCTTTAAGATCTGGGTTTTTTCTGAAACAAATGCATTATTGTGCAAAATGTAACAAACATTACCAAACTTGCTTTCCTGACTTGTTTATGTTTTTCACTAACTTGGCACAAAAACGATTGCCAAAAAAGATCAAAGTTTATAGAATTGCAGTAATAAATTTAAAGAAGAAGAAGAGAAACAGAAAAAAGAAGAAGAGAGAAACAAAAGGTTACCGCACATACATCATACTTGAGTAAAAAAGAAATTTTAATAAGAGCAAAAAAAAAAAAAAAAAAAAAGAAGAAGAAAAGAAAAATGATGGAACTTTGAGGGGGAAAAAGTTAGGGTTTGATTTAAAGAAGGGGAATGAAAAATTGTTTGAAAGGAACCAAATTTTTTGTAGAAGAAGAGTAAAAAAGAAAAGAAAGTAAGAAGTAGAGAGATTTTTAGAACGGGGGAATTTTAGAGGTGGCATTTTGTTAAAATTACAAAATTACATTCATAAGGGGGCCAGCAGCTCGGGGGGCAGCTGTTGTCTGTCATTGCCTCTATTGTTCTCGTTGTCTTAATACTGATAAGCTCTGTTACATGTTAAGTAGATGTTTGTATTTTATTATAATGATTTTGGGAATTATAAGTTGCGCATACAATTTGTGGTTTGCTTCGCCAAAGTTGAAGGACTTTGCTGCGCTGGTGCATTTTGTGATGGAGAATAATTCAATATAGTAATAGGGAAGATGAAAATACAGTAATTGGGAGGATTAGGAATCCTAGCTCTGAGGCAATTGGTGGGGGCAGAATGAAAGGAAATGGAATAAATATAATGAATGAAGATAGTGATCATAAAAAGAAAAAAAAGAGAACAACATAGAATTCCCCCCCTCTCCTTTTTTACTGATCAATCTCAAACCCCTTCATTGAGGGAAGAAATGAACACTAAAAGTATGGATATGGAATGATAAACTCATACGAAATGTACAGCTACTTTCTAGTATTGGTGTAATTCTTGGTTTTTTGTTTTTTTTACATCTTTTTCCCTCCCCTTTGTGTCCTCTTACATTGTTAACTTATTCAATGTTCATTGTTAATTTAGATCTTACATTCTTTTTTAGTTTTTTTAATTTGAATATGAGTTATAGCGTTTGAGTTTATTTCAAGAGAGTTGTAGAAGGCATTCCAGAGGCTTGCTTAATGGTCCTTGTGTCACACCTCCAAATTTAAATTGCGAAACATCTTGTCCAATATTTAAACTTGGTGCGTGAACTAGGTACATAGTCAATAAAACACATCCATTGCTATATTGGATGATATTCGCCACCAACTAATTACTAAAGTCTATAAAATAAGATCCAGAATAAAAATCCATAATAATGATTTGAACATCATCTAGATATACTAAAAACAATAATAGCCAACTCATAATAGTAATGCAGTGGCCTGAATTTTGTCTCATCTTGGGTCGCGTTGCGACCCGGTTTTGACTCGAAAAATGCCCTCGGAAAAAATTTTAGGACCCGTTTTTTGCTTGTGGGTTTTGACTCAGATTAGGATTCTCTTGTAACTCAATATATAAGGGCATCTAAGGGTTTGGAGTGAGGAACGAGAAAGAACATTGAAAACGCAGAAAGGGAGTGAGAGAGCAAGAGCTAGGGTCTAGGGTTCAAACTTGTAATCTCCTAATTTTTGCAGTGAAATTTTTTGTCGGATTTTCATCGTGTATGTAGGCACATCGCCAAACTACGTAAATTCATTTGTTCTATGTGTTGTGCTTGCTTCGTTTTGTGTCGTGTTTAGTGATTGTGCTTGGTTCGCGGCTATTTTTCACAACAAATTGGTATCAGAGCTTCCGGTTCTAAGTTGGGATGTTTAACGGTTATGGAACGGCATGAACGACTTCAACCTGTGGCGGGTTAGGATGTAGTTCTTGTTGGTTCAACATGGGATATCCAAGGCGCTGAAGGCAAATGATGCACTGCCAGAAAAGTGGAAGGACGATCAGAAAGATGAGGCTATGGAAAAAGCACATAGTGTTATTCTGTTGTGTTTTAGTAATGAGATTTTGTGAGAAGTTTCTGGAGAGACTACGACGGATGGGCTGTGGAGCAAGTTGGAATCCTGTTATATGACGAATTTTCTTGTGAATCGCTTGTACCTAAAGAAGCGGTTGTTCACTCTTTAGATGCAGGAAGGTTCGTCTGTAAAAGACCATCTTGACAAGGTTAATGCTGTCATAATGGATTTGAAGAATATTGATGTTAAAATATAGGATGAGGATCAGGCTATTATTCTGTTGTGTTCTCTACCACCCTCGTACGAGAACTTTGTCGATATGATGATGTATGACAGAAGTAGTTGTCCATGGAAGAAGTGAAGGCATCTTTGAATTATAAGGAGTTGTAGAGAAGGACGTTTGAGGTCAATACAGAAAGTTCGGTAGAGGGCTTGGTTATGAGAAAGAGAACGAATCAGAAGGGAGGGTCTGATAGCAGACGTCGTTCTAAGTCTAAGAACAAATCGAAGGTGCTGAAATGCTTCACTTGTCACAAGGAAGGGCACTTCAGGAAAGACTGTCCGGAGCATAAGAAGGGAAATGAAAAATCCTCCGAAGCCGCTAGGGTGGCTGTTGCAGAGGGTAATGATTCAGATGGTGGTAGCGTTCTCATAATTTTTGCCCATGGCTCTAGCAATGAGTGGATACTTGATTCGGGTTGCTCATATCACATTTGTCCTAACAGGGACTGGTTTACCTCTTATCGTTCCATTGATGGACGGAGAAGTTTTGATAGGGAATAATGTGCCGTGCAAGGTTGTAGGTATCAGTATAGTTCGAATCAAGATGTTTGACGGTATAGTGAGAACACTGATTGATGTCAGGCATGTTCCAAAACTGAAGAAGAATTTGACTTCCTTGGGTACGCTGGATTCCATCGGTTACAGTTACAAGGCTGAAGGTGGAGTCATTAGGGTTTCAAAGGGTGCTCTTGTGGTGATGAAGGGATTAAAGCGACATAGTTTGTATGCTTTGCAGGGTAGCACAATTACAGGTTCTGCTGCAAAATCGTCCTCGGATCCGGATTTAGATACTACCAGGTTGTGGCATATGCGGTTGGGGCATATGAGTGAGAGAGGGATGAATGTTCTGAGTAAGCAGGGTTTGCTTGGTGGTCAAAAAATCGGAAAGCTGGATCTCTGTGAGCATTGTCTTCGAGCAACAGTGTAGAGTGAAGTTCAGTACGAGAATTCACAGGATCAAGGGCACAGTGGATTATATCCATTCTGATCTTTGGGGTCCTTCTCAGGTTAATTCACATGTTGGTGGTATATATATGATGATGTTGATTGATAATTTTTCTCGAAAAGATTGGGTTTACATTTTGAAACACAAGAATGAGGCCTTTGTCACGTTTAAGCAGTGTAAGACCTCCTTGACTCAAAAGCAAACTAGAAAATAGGTTAAACGCTTGAGGACAGACAATGGTTTGGAGTTCTGTGATGGAGAATTTAATGAGTTTTGCAAGACTCACGGGATTGTGAGACACCGCAAAGTGAGGAAAACTCCGCAGTTGAATGGAGTTGCAGAATGGATGAACATCACACTATTGGAGAGAGCACAGTGTATGTTGTCCACTACTGGGTTAGACAACGTGTTCTGGGCTGAAGCTGTTTCCACAACTTGTTTCTTGGTGATCCGGTCTCTAGCGATTGTAAGACTCCGGACGAGGTATGGTATGGTTCTCCTACTAGTTATAGTAATATAAGAATATTTGGGTGTCTTGCGTATGCTCATGTCAACGAGGGGAAGCTTGAACCGAGGGCTAAGAAGTGCATATTTCTTGGTTATGAGCCCGGGAGGATACAGATTGTGATGCCCAGATGCTTCGGGAAAGAAATTACTTGTTAGCAGAGATGTGACATTTCTTGAGTCTGCAATGCTTATCCCGCAAAAGGAGGTAGTTGATTTAGCTAGAGCTCAGGGTGTGAGTGAGTACATGGACCTTTCAGAGGTTTAGTTAGAGAGTGTTCCTGATTAGTCAAATGATGAACATGTGCAGTTTCAGGTTGAGGAAGAAGATGCACAGTTGCAGTAGTATAGCGTGGCTAGAGACAGACTGAGGAGGGAGATTAAGCCACCTCAAAAGTATGGCTTTTCACATGCTGATTCAGTTGCTTATGCACTTATTGTGGCAGAGACTATTAATGAGCAGGTACTGTGTACTTATCATGAGGCCATCATGGGTGGAGAGTCAGCACAGTGGTCTGTTGCCATGAGTGAGGAGATTGAGTCTTTTCATAAGAACCTGACTTGGGAGCTAGTCAAGAAGCCTAAGGGTCAGAAAATTGTGGGCTTTAAATGGGCTTCAAGAAGAAGGAAGGAACTACAGGTGTCACGCCCCGAAATCCAAACCACCGGGACTCCCTCGGACCAGCCCGAATCCCGAGTGTGAACCCGTTCACTCAACCCCATGAACGACCTTAACGACACTCATGCGATAGTATCAAGCTCTGATACCATTCTGTCACTCCCTGAAATATTGTGGTGACCCTTGTGGGCGGGTGTGATGTGGGCGGGTGTGAGACACTAGGCGAGCTACCACACTAGCAGGTTACAGGGTGCTCAATCCCACATCGCCTGGGTGTGGAATGGGGAAGTATTATATGTATGTTAATCACCCTTCTATGACACAATGCGTTTTAAAGCCGCGATGGTTGTGAACCCACCAGAACTCTATAGTTAAGCGTGCTTAGCTGGGAGTAGTACTAGGATGGGTGACCTCCTGGGAAGTCTCTGGTCCGGGGGAACCAAAAGCGGACAATATTGTGTTGGGATAGGGTGGGGCAACAGGAGTGGAAGATGCGAGGTTCAATGCACGCTTGGTGGCGAAGGGCTATACACAGAGGAAAGGGGTAGACTTTAATGAAGTTTTCTCTTCTGTTGTGAAACATAGCTCAATCCGAGTGTTACTTGCTATGGTTGCTCTGTATGACTTGGAACTTGAGCAGCTTGATGTCAAGACTGCGTTCTTGCATGAAGAGTTAGAAGAGCAGATTTATATGCATCAGCCTGAGGGGTTTGAGATTCTGTGGGTTGCATCATATATGTTATGGTGTGCACTAGGCCAAACATTTCACATGCAGTTAGTGTAGTGAGCAGATACATGGATAGACCTGGGAAGGTGCCAATCCCATTGGCAGGCTGTGAAATGGATATTGTGGAACTTGAGAGGAACTACAGATGTTGGATTAGTCTATGACAGAGGCAGCGACATGTCTAGGAGTGTTATTGGATATGTTGATTCGGATTATGCTGGAGATCTTGATAGGAGGAGGTCCTTGACAGGGTATGTCTTTACTCTTTGTGGGAGTGTGATTAGTTGGAAGACAACTTTGTAGTCTATAGTTGCATTGTCTACTACAGAGGCTAAGTACAGGGTAGCCACAGAGGTAGTGATGGAAAATATATGACTTAGAGGCTTGGTTAGTGATATGGGCTTGCATCAGGATGAGTTGACTGTGTTTTGCGACACCCAGAGTGTTATAGATTTTCCATTAGAAGACCAGACATATTGATGTCAGGTTGTACTTCATCGTAGATGTGATTGCACATGGTGCTATTGTAGCGAGGAAGATTGGGACAGTAGATAATCCGACTGATATGATGACTAAGGTCATTCCTACTATCAAGTTGTTTGGGCTTGATTGGTATTTGCAGTTACTGAGGCCCTTAAGGGGATGCGAAGGAGGCGAATGGAGTAGCTGCGATTGTAGAACTTGGCGGAATTCGAGCCAAGGTGGAGATTTGTTATATTGTTGCCCAAATTTGTCTCGACAACCTGAAAAATACCCTCAGGAAAAATTTTATGACCCGTTTTTCGCTTGTGGGTTTTGGACCTGGATTAGGACTCTATTGTAGCCCGAGATATAAGGGCATCTAAGGGTTTGGAGTGAGGAACGAGAGAAAACACTGAAAACGCAGAAAGAGAGTGAGAGCTAGGGTTTGGGGTTGAAACTTGTAATCTCCTAATTTTCGCTTAGTGAAAACTTTTGCCTGATTTTCGTCGTGTATGTAGGCAAATCGCCGAACCACGTAAATTCATTTGTTCTGTGTGTTGTGCTTGTTTCATTTTGTGTTGTGTTTCGTGATTGTGCTTGGTTCGCGACTGTTTTTCATAACAATAACCAATGAATCCTTAATATAAATGTCACTTGTAGCAAAATATGAAGTATCATAATAAAGCAAGTAAATTATTTAGTCTATCTTGTTCGTTGTCACGTGCCATATTAACGAGTCCATGTAAAAATTGTATGGGTGTGAGTTCACAAGCTTAGCTAAATTATAGCACAGTAAGCTTATCTTTATGTCATCATATATAGAGGTAACTCAATCAAAATAAGTGCATTAAATATTATAAAACCAGCCTCAGTGATAAGGAAATAATATCTCAATAATTATTTATTGGCGAAACTAGGGCTTGGGCGTTGCTTTTTGGAAATTACAAGGTTACCTCGCCTTCTCATTGACGGGAAAGTTAGAGTCTCGCCATCTGCGAGAGGGCATTGTTTTAAGGTTGAAATTAGGGGCATATGGAAGAGAAGGAAGGTTCTCCAAAAATGTTTTGGGGGCATGTTTGATAGAGAGTTGGGCTCTCTAGAACAGATCGAAGCTTGGGCGTTGAAAGTTTTGAAGGTTGCTTGTGGTGTTAGTGTGTCTCCCTTGTCGGATTTTTAGTTGTTTTGGCTCTCATCGCACTAGGGGGTGATTAGGTTTTGATGGAGGGGAAAGGGAGTGGGGAGTGGTGACACTGAGGTTGGATGCGTGGTCGTTTTGGGTGGGATGCTCTGGTATATTGAGGAAGAGGAAAGAGTGACGGATCTTGTTATATAGGTTGCCGTTTTATGTTTGGTGCCAACAATTATGCAAAGCAATTGGCGATGTGTGTGGAGGCTTCAAGATGGTGGAGTCAGATGTGAGGAAAGTGGTTCTTTTTTTAAACAAGTAAATTTCATTAAAGAGCACTCAAAACGTAACCTAATTACACTATCCCAAAGCCACAAAAAACTATACCCTCAAGTTATCCACAAAAGACAAAAGAAACTCCGTAGATTTACAATCCCTCTCATGAACCCACAAAAATAAGGAACAAAGTATAGAGAATTTAAACACCCTGATAGGAGTCTCCTCCCTTTCAAAGGATCTCCTATTTCATTCCCTTCACAAGGCCCACCACAGGCATAGGGGGGCAACCCTCCACGCATCTCTAACTTGGGTCCCCATTGCTCATCCTCTCGAAACCTTGAGCTTGCTCCTTGCGGTCTCCAACATGACCCAATGCACTCCAAAAATGCTATAAAATACGAGAAGCCCATCCCTAGCCATAGGGTAATGCAAGAAAAGATGATTAATCGATTCTCTATCCCTCACACACATCAATACCAGTTAACAATGGTCTGATTTTTCTTCCTCAAATTGTCTATCATCAGGATCCTTCTCATGGTTGCCGTCCATCCAGAAAAAACCACCTTTAGGGGGGCTTTAGCGTTCCCAATTGCCTTCCACAGGAAAGTCCCCACAAGCTTTCATTGATCTATTGCAGAAGAACCGCACCTCGAATCTCCCTTGATTAGAACCCGCCCTATACCACTCATCCATCCCCACCCCACTCACATTCTGAAAATATAAGGGCGCTGGAAACTCAATAGTATCCTCCATCTCCCAATTCTGTAGGAGCCTCTCGAACTGCACATCCCAGGCCAATCTTTCGCTATCAAGGTGATAGCTGTCAGCAACCAGAACCTGCCTATCTACAACAATCTGAAAGAATCTTGGAAACCTGCCAATGGCCCCTTGCTACACAACGAGTCCATCCAGAAGCAATTATATCTGCCACTCTTTACCCTAAGTGGATATTTTTTGAAAATTCATCCCAACCCTTTCGGATGAACTTTCAAAGGCCCACCTCTACCTGGGATCTGCCCTCTAAAGTGCATTAACCGCCCCTAGTTTCCCCAAACATACATCGAATAACCGTCCACCATAATTTGTGCCTTTCTTCCCAAAAAATGCCACAATAACTTGCCTAACAAAGCTTTGTTGAACAAGTCCAACCTCCTGACTCCCAATCCCTCCATTTGAAGAGGTCTACAAACCTGTTCCTGGCCCACGAGGTGATAATTAAATTCATTCCCTATACCACCTCACAAAAAGTTCCTTTGCAACTTCTCTATCCTCTTCGCCACAGAGGAAGGAATCTCGAACAGATAGAGAAAGTAAGTTGAAAGACTGGACATGGTACTCTCCAAAAGGGTTAAGACACCCCCCTTTTGAAAGATATTGCTTCTTCCAACCTGCCAGCCTCCTCTCAAACCACTGGATCCCATGAAGAGACTTTTCAATGGCGCTGCCAATGGAAACCCCAAATATACCTCTGGAAAGGCCACAACACCACATCCCAAATTGGTGCCCAAATATGCTATTTAACCGAATTCCCGCACCAGCACAATTTCACTCTTTCGAGATTAACTTTCATTCCCAAGACAACTTGAAAACACACACAGACACACCTCAGGCATCTGAACTGAGCCTCGTCCGCAGCACAAAAAATAATTGTCTTTTCGGCAAACAAAAGATGGGAAATCTCCAGCTGGCTAGATGAATCTCTATTCACCTTGACACCTCTAATGAATCCCAGCTCTACAGGCGGCCTCATCAATCTGCTGAATGCCTATATCAACATGATAAAGAGGAACGAAGACAAGGGGTCCCCCGGCCTCAACCCCCGCGAGCTACCAATAAAACCAGTTCGAACCCTATAGTATGAAAGATGGATGGAAAATTCTAGAGCATATACTTGTGGAGGATGACAGGTTGTGTCATCTAGTGTGGCATTGCTGGAAGAAAGGTTGCCGAAGATTTTTCTGATGAGTGATTCACTTTCTAGCAGAGTCAAAAGTGTGCTGACCTTCTTGGTCTTGCTTTTTTCTTGGGCTGCGCTCTCCTTTGAGTGCTCTTTAATGAAATCTTAGAAAAAAAAGTGCACTGATAGCGGAGGATGAGTGGTGACGAAGAAGGGGGTTATAGTTCAAAAGATGTTAAAATGAGTGCTACAGAGAAGGGGAGTTCGGGGAATGAGTTGTAGAGGGCGTGTGTATTGAGAGGTAAGGGACAAAGTGTTGTCCATGCGCTTGGAGCATGTGGAAGGGTGAAGAGGAGAGGGGGGACACGTGGCAGTGAAGGGCAACAGTAATGGAAGGTGGAGGACGAGTGGTTTCAAAAAGAGACGAGTCACCTGACGTAAGGAGGGGGGGAGGGGGTTTAAATTGTAATAAGCTGGGTCGTGGAGCAATGGGATTAGAAAACGGGAGAAATGGGCTGCACCAAATTGGCCAAGTGATGGAGCCAAGGGAGAAGGGGTGTCGGACTTGGGCTAATAAAATTATGCCCAATAAAAATAGGTTGGTCCTAGTCCAAACACAACAAATCAGGCTCAAAGAAGAAGATGGACTTGGGCTAATAAAAAGAAATGGGCCATTAAGTAGGATCTAGGGAGTTTGAGGAAGGGGAGGCAGTCATGGGATGTTGGAGGAGTGGGAAAAAATCTGATGGTACAGTATGTGCAGGATAGAATTGAGGATTAAGTGATGGGGAATGTAGGGGAGGTGAGTTAAATCCTGCTCGTCTATAGAAAATCAATGGAAATATTTGAATTGTGATGGTTGGAGTGGGTTGGAAAGGGAGAAGGGTAGAGGAGGGAGGAAGGGGAAGGGGAAGGGGAAGGGGAAGGGGAAGGGGAGACCCATTGTGTGCCTATGGCTCCGTATTGTGTCTTGGAATGTCTGGGCATTAATGACTTGGAGAAGAGAAAGGTGGTGAACTTGTCTTTGCAAGAGTTCAGGTTGGCTTCTTCCTCAGAGGGGGTTGTGAGGAGCCTTTGGGTGGGCGTTTTGTTGAATGGGTGGCCCTTGATGCTGTAGGCTCTGCTGGAGATATTTTGATTGTGTGATAAACTATGGGTTTCGAAGGTTGTTGTTTGTAAGGGGCAATTTACAATCTCTAGTCTTGACTTTTTTCATTGGAGGAGGATGGATCTTATTGGACTTTTATTGGGGTGCATGGCCCTTTTGAGGATGTGGAGGGGGAATTTTTGTGGGACAAGCTGGTGTATGCCCTTAGGAGGTGGAAATTACCGTGGTGTATGGGAGATGATTTCAATGTGGTTAGATTCCCTAGTGAGAGATCCTCAGGAGGTAGGTGGACTACAAGGAGTTTTCTGAGTTCATTGATATGCAATAGCTAGTTGATTTTCGATTGGAGGGTGTTTCTTTTACTTGGTCTAGTGGCAGACAGGTGCTAGCTTATCCTGCCTGGATGGTTTTTTGGTATTAGTGGATTGGGAAGGGAAATTTCCTAATGTTGCTCAAATGTCCTTGGCTAGACCAGTTTAGACCATATTCCAGTGCTGTTGGATTGTGGAGGGTTTAGGAAAGATGATCTCCCTATGGATTTGAGAATATGTGACTTTGAGTAGATGACTTCAAGGAGAAGGTCAATCATTGGTGGGATAGTGATAGAAAACAGTAGCGATATGCTGCTGTCCGGCAACTGTAACAGTGCAAAACCTCAAAGGAAAGGGATTTCTAGCAATAACAAGCAGAAAAATAGAGATACAAAGCAATAAAATCTAAGTTGGAACGTCGATAGGTGAGTTCTAGGGCAAAAGTTCCAGAGAAAATCTAAGTCTAATCTTCTGGAATAAAAAACTGCCTACACAGTCTCTTAATAGACTATTTATACTAGGTCTACAGCAGCCCCAGCATCCTAGCCCTTGATTACTTCTATAACTAATAAATCCTAACCCTTCAGAGTACTTAAAAAACTCACATGACAGTCACATGACTATTTAAAAAAAAAGACTAGGACTACAACGATCATCTACCAAATAACATAAAACATAAAACTCAAATAAGACGCAAAAAATAAGCAAATAAAAGACCCTAAGATAACTGAACCCAAGCCTAGTTGGCTAGTGGGCCCGATTAGTCTTGGAGAGCCTTGTAGATGCTCCTGCATCAACTCCATCCAGATGGGAATAACTCGACTCTGGCGAGAAAGCCTCCACAACTTCAGCATATATTTCTGGATCAATTCTTTTCGGCTCTTCTTCAGCAATCCATGTACTGTCACTAGCAGGTTTACCCAACCATTTCACTAGAAATCACCTATACTGGTTGCCCCTCCTTGATTGCACCTCTTTAACATCCAATGCATCTTCGACAACATCTGGCTGCACTTTTGGAAAGCACTTGAGTTGTGCCTTTGTTGAAACTGGTTCCCCACCAAATCCTTCAAATGAATACAACTCAGACACATTGAAGATTTGGCTTATTTGGAGGTCAGGTGGCAGCTCTATTATGTACGCATTTGAGCTAATTTTCTTCAGCACCTTGCATGGCCCAAACTTCTTTGACTTCAGTTTATGGTAAGTGCCTTTTGGGAATCTGGCTCGCCTCAAATGCACCAAAACCTTATCACCCTTTTCAAAATCTTTGATTTTCTGGTGTTGATTGGCTGCTGTTGCATAGGATTCATTACTAGCCTTTATCGCTTCCCTTACTTCTTTGTACACTCTTTTGATGTGATCTGCAAATGCCTCTTTGTCATCACTCACTCCTACCCCTTGTGGTAACGGGACTAGATCAAGAACATGCTAAGGCTTTAGTCCATAAGCAGCTTCAAAAGATGCCTTCTTTGTAGACCTATTCATCGAAGTTGGAATGTAGATAGGTGATTTCTAGGGCAAAAGGCCCAGAGAATAAGTCTAATCTTCTGGAATAAAAAAACTGCCTACAAAGTCTCTTAATAGACTATTTATACTAGGTTTACAGTAGCCCCAGCATCCTAGCCCTTGCTTACTTCTATAACTACTAAATCCTAACCCTCCACAGTACTTAAAAACTCACATGACAGTCACATGACTATTTAAAAAAAAAAGACTAGGACTACATATGTCATCTACCAAATAACATAAAACATAAAAATCAAATAAGACACAAAAAATAAGAAAATAGCTAAGGCCCTAAGATAACTGAACCCAATCCTAGTTGGCTAGCAGACCCGATTAGTCTTGGAGAGCCTTGTAGATGCTCCTGCATAAGATAGTTATGGTGTGAGGGCAGGGGTGGACCTCCATGGGAGGCCATGGCGCCCCCAAAATTTTGAATAAAATTCTACAATATAGGTGTATTATGAATGGTAAGTTCCAAAATATGAAGAATATTTAATTTTGGCCCCCTCTAAAGTATAAAGAAATCTCAATTCAGATTCTTTTTTACTGTATGTTTGGCAGCTGCCATTTCATTTTTTTGAGAGATTATGAAATACTTTTAATTTATAAATAATTTCGTATAATCACTATTTTTTTTTTAATTATGAAATATTACAGTTTTTGTATATTATTTTTAATTATATAACTTTGATTTTTATTTTCACATTACTAAATTGGACCTTGAAATTAATGTTTTTGTGTCCACCCCTGTGTGAGGGGAAATCCTAGCTTTGTTCTAGTCAACGAACTCCGTATGTTAAAGGTGGATATCAATAAGTGGAATCGGGATGTGTTTGACAACCTATAGTGTCGAAAGACTAAAATTATGATCAGTGTTGTTAAAGGGGCGCCAGGCGCAAGGATTGCGTGATGCAGAACAGATAGCTAGCTGATGAGCTTGGGACCCGTTTGGGGAATTTTATTAGGTGTCAAGACGGATTTGGAGTGCTTTGATTTTTGATAAGTAGTAATTTTTAGTAACTAGGTTTCTTACCTTATTTATAGAGAAACTTTATTATTTTTGTTAGTTTCCTTGTGCTGCTAATTTTTCTTTTGTTTTTAGGTTTCCTTGTACTATTAGGATTAGGATTTCTCTATTATAAATACATGTACTGTATTGAGTAGATCACACATTCAATTATAAATAAAATATCAAATTTCTCTTCAACTTTTGTTTTCGTTTGTCTTAACTTTGTGGATTCAAAGTTGCCCTTGTTCGAACAATTTTATAGCTTCCGTTTCATCATTTGGTATCAGAGCCTTGATTTACCCTAGTCTGGTGGCAGCAGATGGTGATGGCAGCAACTGCTCTGGCGACGAAGATCGTGGAATGCAGGCCCTTTGGGCAGCCATGCAAGCTCGGGAACAACAGTTTGGATGGATAGAACGCATGTTGCAGGATCTCCAACAAGCTATCGCTGGGCTTGGGACTCGCGGCCAATCAAACATAGGTTATGTTCTTGTACCTTCACGTAGACCTCCAGCCTATGTGGAGTATTCCAGTGATGAGGAATTCAGGGGATTTGTTCGGCGTGATCGTGGTAGACAGGACAGAAACCGAAGGAACCCGATAACTCATGACTATAAGATGAAGATGGAAGTTACAATGGACATCTTCACATTGAAGATTTCCTTGACTGGCCTACTGATGTTGAACAGTTTTTTGGGTATACGAATATACCCGAAGAGAAGCAGGTTAAGTTTGTGGCATACAAGCTTAAAGGGGGCGCTTCGGCCTGGTGGGAATAGACGCAGACTAACCGGAGGAGGCAACGGAAACAACTTGTTTGAACCGGGCATAAGATGAAGCAGTTGTTAAGGGCCAGATTTCTGCCACCAGACTACGACCAGATGTTGTATCATTAACTCCCGAACTGTAGGCAGTGGAATCGATTTGTCAGCGAGTATACAGAGGAGTTTAACAGGTTAAGTTCATGCAACAATTTGTTAGAGACAAATAGCCAGCAGGTGGCAAGGTATACTGGGGGGGTAACGATTGGTGATCCAGAATTATGTTACTATGCACACAGTCTGGAATTTATCTGAAGTTATCAATTTGGCTTATAAGATTGAGGCGCGATTGGCACGACCACCCTTGCGTTATCAGGAGTCGAACAAATCATACTCTGATTTTGCACATACTTCACAGAATACGAAGAAACAAGCTGCCACTTCGCAACAACAACCACAGCGGACCCAACAACAGTAGCGTTCCTCAAGCGCTGGTAGTAGTAGTAAGGGACAAGATCGACAACCTACTGGATATGTTCAGAATAAGAGTAGGAACGATAAGCCTTATGCGCGTCCTGGGCTAGATAAATGTTTTCGTTGCCAACAGGTTGGTAATCGCTCCAATGAGTGTCCGAACCGGAGACAAGTGAATGTAGTAGAGGCTGAAGATAACGAGCCAGACGTTAATAAAGATGAACCAAATTATGATACTCTAGATGAGTATGATGGTGCTAAATTTGCTGGATGTGACGATGGTGATCGGGTTAACTGTGTAGTTCAGAGGTTGTTGTTTGCGTCACAGCGACATAGTATCTTTCGTACTAGATGCACAGTCAACTAGAAAGTTTGTGATGTGATTGTGGATAGTGGTGGCAGCGAGAATATTGTGTTGAAGGCCTTAGTCAAGAAGCTACAGTTGAAAACTGAGAAGCATCCATCCCCTTACAAAATTAGGTGAATTAAGAAGGGTGCCGAGACTTATGTGACTAAAATCTGCCGTATTTCGTTCTCCATTGGCAAGTACTACCAAGATGAGACAATTTGTGATGTGGTTGAGATGGACGCATGTCATCTGTTACTGGGGTGTCCTTGGTAGTATGATGTTGATGCGACTCACAAAGGGAAAGACAACACGTTTCTGTTTTGGTGGCATGACTGGAAGATTGTGTTGGTACCTATGGGGGAGGCTTCTAAAGTGGATGAGTGTTCTTTTCTTATTGTCCCTGGGAGTAGTTCACCAATGCAATGAAGGAGTTAGGCGAAGTTATGGCACTCGTGGTTAAGAATGAGGGGGCGAAAGAAGATTCATCCATTCCTGAAGTGCTACGACCACTACTGGCAGAATTTCAAGATTTGATTCCAAAAGAGCTGCTAGATGGCTTGCCGCCTATGCGGGATATACAACATCATATAGAATTGGTGCCTGGAGCGAGTTTACAAAATTTGCCACATTATCACATGAGTCCGTCGGAGAGTGCAGAGTTACAGAGGCAGGTTGAAGAATTAGTTCGTAAGGGGCTGATCAGAGAAAGTATGAGTCCTTGCGCAGTTGGTGCTTTGCGGACACCGAAGAAAGATGGTACTTGGCGGATGTGTGTTGATAGTTGCGCAATCAATAAAATTATAGTGAAATACAGGTTTCCAATTCCACAGTTACATGATATGCTGGACATGTTGGAGGGTTCACAAGTCTTCTCCAAAATTGATTTGCGGAGTGGGTATCATCAGATACGAATTAGACCAGGCGATGACTGAAAACTGCCTTCAAAACGAAGGAGGGGCTATATGAGTGGTTGGTTATGCCATTCGGGCTGTCTAACGCGCTGAGTATGTTCATGCGATTGATGAACCTGGTTTTGAAACCATTTATTGGCAGTTTTGTGGTTATCTATTTCGATGATATTCTGATTTACAGTCTTAGTAAAGCAGAACATTTGGAGCATCTGCGGGAAGTCTTGCAAGTTTTGCGTGCCAACAAGTTGTATTTCAACTTAAAGAAGTTCTGTTTTCTTACAGACAGATTGCTATTTTTGGGGTTTGTTGTAGGGGCTGACGATATTCGAGTTGATGAAGAAAAGGTTCGTGCTATCCGAGATTGGCCCACACCAATGACTGTAAATCATGTTCACAGGTTTCACGGATTAGCGACATTTTACCTCAGGTTCATCAGAAATTTCAGTAGTATTGTGGCTCCCATTACCGAGTGTATGAAGAAGGGGAAATTTCAGTGGGGTCATGAGTAGGAGGTGGCCTTTGCGTGATTAAAGAGAAGTTGTCCACTACTCCAGTGCTAGCTTTGCCATGTTTTGGAATGGTGTTTGAAGTCGAGTCTGATGCTTCTGTCATGGGCATAGGGGCTGTAAATTCTCAAGAGGGCAGACCAGTTGAATTTTTCAGTGAGAAGCTTAGTGAGTTAAGACAAAAGTCGACTACATGTGAACAGGAGTTCTATGCTGTGATCCGTGCCCTGAAGCATTGGGAACATTATTTAATTCAGAGGGAGTTCGTGATGTGAAGTGATCATCAAGCCCTAAAATTTATAAACACGCAGAGCAACTTGAACCACATGCATGCTAGGTGGATTTCTTTTCTACAGAAATTTACCTTTGGGCTGAAACATAAGTCGGGGCAACAGAATAAAGTTGCTGATGCGTTGAGTTGTCGAGTTGCTTTATTGACAACCTTGAGATCTGAGGTGGTTGGTTTTGATTGCTTGAAGGAGTTGTATGAGACTGATGAAGATTTTGAGGCAATTTGGGTCAAGTGCAGTTCATGACAACTTGCAGCAAATCTTGATATTCAAGATGGTTATTTGTTTCGCGAAAACCAGCTTTGTATTCCAAAATCATCTCTACGAGAACAGATCATTCGTGAGCTGCATAGTAGTGGTTTGGGTGGACACTTGGGATGAGATAAGACAGTTGTGCTGGTAGAGGAGCATTATTGCTGGCCACAATTGAAGTGTGATGTTAGCAGATTTGTGTAGAGGTGTCCAGTGTGCCAAACAACCAAGGGTCAGGAGCAGAATACTGGGTTGTATATTCCACTGCCCATACCAGAAACATATTTGAGAGGATTTGACTCTGGATTTTGTGCTGGGACTTCCATGGACACAGAAGTATGGATTTTGTTTTTGTAGTTGTTGATAGGTTTTTGAAGATGGCGCACTTTATTCCATGTCGACCCATGTGGCTAATCTGTTCTTTCGAGAAATTGTGCGTTTGCATGGAGTCCCGATGTTTACTTCAGATCGTGATGTCAAGTTCCTTAGCCACTTTTAGAGGACTTTGTGGAAGAAATTTGATACTTCTCTGAAGTACAACAATACTAGTCATCCGCAAACAGATGGGCAGACGGAAGTGGTGAACAGAACATTGGGAAACATGGTTCGGTGTATTTTTGGTGATAAACCGAAACAATGGGATTCAGCTCTTCCTCAAATTGAGTTCTCTTTCAACAACATTGTAGCAGAAAACATGGCTGAGGGAGTACAGAAAATTCAAGCCGAAGTCAAGCACAATCTATAACAGTCCAATGCCAAGTATAAGGCTACAGCTGATAAGCATCGATGAGCCAAAGTGTTCAAAGTGGGTGACTTGGTGATGGTGCACTTGCACAAGACCAGATTTCTAATGGGAATGTATGGAAAGCTAACAAAGAGAAAATATGGACCGTGTTGCATCACACGGAGAATTAATGACAATGCATGTGTGTTGGAGCTTCTTGATGATATGTCAATTTCTAATACTTTCAATGTGGCAGACTTGTTCGAGTATCATCCTCCTCATGAGTCGCTTTATCCGCAGTCCAACTTGAGGACAAGTTCTTATCAAGTGGAGGGGACTAATGTAGAACAGATAGCTGATGAACGTGGGACCCATTTGGGGAATTTTATTAGGTGTTAAGATGGATTTGGATTGCTTTGATTTTTGGTAATTAGTAATTTTTAGTAACTGGGTTTCTTACCTTATTTATAGAGAAACTTTATTATTTTTGGTAGTTTCCTTATGTTGCTAGTTTCCTTTTGTTTTTAAGTTTCTTTGTACTTTCTCTATTATAAATACATGTACTGCAGAGAGCAGATCACACATTCAATTATCAATAAAAATCAGATTTCTCTGCAACTTTTGTTTGCGTTTATCTTAATTTTATGGATTGAAAGCTACTCTTGTTCGTGCGCGAACAATTTTATAGCTTCCATTTCATCATTGCGCCTGTTGTCAACCCAGGTTTAGTAATGTTTGGGCTGCGCCTTATACAAGGCTGTCGGGTGCGCCTAGGTGCGCTTGACTGATATTTCCTTTTTTCTTTTTCCTAATTCAAAAAGGAAACTTTTATCTCATTCAAAAGGAAAGAAGAGAGAAGCCTATTACAATCGCAAGATGTGAACAATGCCAAAACCCCACATCACGATGCCAAAAGCCTTATGTCATGATGTCAACAACCTTCGTCGCAAATAGCAGAGACGATCAGATACACATGCTCTTTTTCTTCCTCTCTCTTTGTCTACTCTCTCTCTCTCATCTTTCTCTAAATGCTATCCCGTTGTACTAATTTATTTTCTACTATTTTTTTAACAGTTTTTCTTTTTCTTTTTTGCTCTCTCTCTCTCTCTCTCTCTCTCTCCCGTCGTATTCTTCTCCTTTGGATCTTGTCCTAAATTATTTCTTGCTTTGGAAAAAGTTGGAATCCAGTTATATGAAGAAGTCTATTGTGAATCGCTTGTATTTAAAGGTGCGGTTATTCTCAAGAAGGTTCTTCTCTGAAAGACCAATTTGACAAAGTAAATGCTGTTATCATGGATTTGAAGAATAATATTCTTAAAATAGAGGCTGAGGATCAGATTATTATTCTGTTGTGTTCTCTATCACCCTTGTATCGGAACTTTGTTGGTACGATGATGTATGGCAAAATTGTTTTGTCCATAGAAGACGTGAAGGCAGCTTTGAATTCTAAGGAATTGCAGAGAAGGGCATTTGAGTGCAATACAGAAAGTTTGGTAGAGGGCTTGGTTGTTAGAGGTAGAACGAATCAGAAGGGTGGGTTTGACAGCAGAGGTCGTTGCAAGTCTAAGAACAAATTGAAGGTGCTGACAGGTGTAGGAAGGCAAGCGTAAGAGGGGGAAGGGAAAATCCTCTTAAGTCGGTGAGGCGGCTGTCGTAGAGGGTAATGATTTAGATGGTGGTAACGTTCTCACGATTTTTGTCAGTGGCTCTGGTGATGAGTGGGTACTTGATTCAGGTTGCTCATATCAAACTTGTCCAAACAATGACTGGTTTGCTTACGTCCACGGCGAAAATCCTGCGAAAGTTTTCACTATGCGAAAATCAAGAGATTACAAGTTTCAACTCCAAACCCTAGCGCTCTCTCTCTCTCTCTCTCTCTTTCTATTGTTTACGGTGTTTTCTTTCTTAATCCCACTCCAAACCCTAGATGCCTAATAAGGGTTTGGAGTGGGATATAGAGAAAACACTGAAATTCGTAGAGAGAGAGTGAGAGAGTGAAAACTGTAATCTCTTGATTTTCGTATAGTGAAAACTTTCACCGTAGAAGTAGGTACATTGCCGAACCACGTAATTCTTGTGTTTTGTGTGTGGTGCTTGTTTCGTTTTCTATTGTGTTTCGTGATTGTGCTTGGTTCATGGCTATTTGTTGTAATAGAAACTCATCTCTTTTACACTCATTTTTCAATTAATTGTACGCAAGGCACCACCATGAGGCCCATGACACTTCATTGACAATTTCACATCTTTGACGATGTCTAATCAAATCAATTACTATCTGCTGGTTATGTTTCCTATACTATTTTTTTTGTTACAGTTGCCTTCTCTTCTAGTAACCATTTGAACCCCATTGACTAAAAAAGGGTCTCGCAGAAGTATGTTAGTCAAGAACCTGATAGTCACTGCAAATTCTAAAAATTTAATTAATCTCTCTTTGTGAGGAGCAATGCAATGAGGCTACATATCTCCCTAATATGAGACGACGGAGGTGATGGCCAAAAATAAAGAAATCAATTTTATGGTATTATTTTGGAGGTTCACTAATGGAGACAGGTAAATCCCCAATTAAATGGTAGGTGGCGGCTAGTTTGGCATTGTTTTGTCTACTTGGGTGGTGGGGGATGGAATGTTGGAATTTCTAAGTAGATGCAACTAAAAGGAGGGGCTACTTGGGATGAAATCTTTTGCTAGAGCCCTCTCATCCCCATTTAGGTAGTTTCTTATTGGAACTTTTATAGGTTGAAATGTACTTTGTTTATCATATTTTTTTGAATGTTGTCTCATCCTTCTTCTGTAAACTTTTACTTTCAATAGAAGTTCTTCTTCTTCTTCATCTTCTTTTTTTTTTTTTTTTTAATTTCGCAAAAATAGATAAATGAATATGTAAATTAATGTTTGAATGGCGTAGTGCTTGTACCCCTTGTTTGCCTTTTAGACTCGGTTCTTCCTTTCCACTATATCACTTTTGTATTACCTTTGCCTTGAAGCTGTTCTTTCTATTTTAATCTTGTTGCTCTCTCTACAGTCTATACCATTGTCTCTTAATATTTCTACCGGCTTTTGTATTGTGATGTATTCATGTTGCTTCCTCGTTTATCATAGGAATTGGGGCTGTGCTTTTGTGCAGTTGTTTCCTTGCAAATGTTAGGTTTCTGGCATTCTGCCCTTTTTTGTTGGAAATTATAATTCTCTCCTGTGAATTACTTTCTTAAGGTTTTTACTTTTCTTGTTGTGATGGGTTTTTCCTGTTACAGGCTATTCCTAATCACAATGCTCGGAGAGCCCTTTTTGAGCACTATGTGCGTACACGTGCTGAAGAAGAGCGCAAGGAAAAAAGAGCAGCTCAGAAAGCTGCGATGGAGGGGTTCAAGCAGTTACTGGATGAAGCAAAGGAGGTTTCATGCAATTGCCTTTGGTGTCATGATTGTCATCTGTTTCTGTCTGTTAGAATTCCTTTATCATTGTATTTGGCTTTTGAACTGTCGGGACTGGAGATTGCTTTCTGACCAGTTTTCCATCTTTCAGGGTATTGATCAAAAGACGGACTATCACTCATTTAAAAGGAAATGGGCCCATGATCCAAGGTTCGAGGCACTAGACCGAAAAGAGCGAGAAGTTTTATTGAATGAAAGGTAAGATATAGCGAAGCGCTTGAGGTTTGATGACATGTCAGTGCTGTGCATTTGATACTTCTGCAGTTACTAGCCATAATTTAGGACAATTGTTTCATTTCCTTATTTATAGCACAAGGGGAGTGCTAGAATACAAATGTAGTGTGTGAATATTATTTTACTTCTGGAAAAAACCATTTATTATATCATTCCGTTTAATTGCTTATATAACTTAAAATCTTTGCAAAATTAACCTTTTAAACTTGGCCTATTACAAAGTAATATACTAATATTTTGAACTTGGCCTATTACAGAATCTGTAACAAATACAAGGGATACAAGCAAAACAAATTATGTGTAAAAATATTTGCAAATTTGCATAGTAAAATTAATATAGATGTAATATGCATGAAGGATTATCAAAATGGAGTTTCCTTTGGATTTTGTTGATAGCTTGAGGCTATAGGTTTTTGTACTGCTTGTTCTGGCTGCGTCCTCCTTCTGGTTTCTCTTCAATGAATACTAATAAAAAAAAAAAAAAAACAGTACTCCCTCTGTCTCAATTTCAATGTCCACCTTTCCTTTTTTAGCTGTCTCAAAATAAATGTACCAATTGTAAAGTTCATACACTTTTTTTATAACATTCCCAAAGTACCCTTCTTCCATTAATTTTATAATAACAATTCAACTTGAGGGACCACCATAAAAGGGTAAATTTGAATATTCATAAACTACCAATACAATAAAAAATATTAAATGCATACTCCCTTAGAAAGTTGGATTCCCGAAAATGGACTTTTAATTTGAGACGGAGGGAGTATTACATAAGTGCCCTTTCCATCCTCTGTTTTTTTAACTATAGAATGGAAGCTTACTCACAAGATCAAAACTCGGGTTTTCCAAAACCTCATAACCCGTCCACCTAATGGGTATAGTTAAACATGCTTAGTTACAGACGGGTATTGTTGGTTATCTTACTTTGCTGATCCTTTCGGCTGTAAGAGGCTAACAAGCTAATCCTTTTTTCTGATATGGTTTCCTCTGTTTTCTGTAACTTGTAA
The DNA here is from genome assembly GCA_026545225.1 of Cornus controversa. Classification (NCBI taxonomy): domain Eukaryota; kingdom Viridiplantae; phylum Streptophyta; class Magnoliopsida; order Cornales; family Cornaceae; genus Cornus; species Cornus controversa. Next base: position 16,080,496 of record CM048848.1, read on the forward strand.
AAATATTCAAGCCTTTTAACAGAGAGGTATTACATTTGTGTCTAAATAACTTTTACTTGGATCGATAGTCAAATTCATGTTAAGTTGTTTCTTTACAGAAACTGATTCCTTTGATTACTGTTAAGACCACACAATTCATCTAGTAGGCTAATGATCCAGAAAATCATATTCACTTGGGTGTGCTTTTGACGTCTAAAATCTTTTTGGATTTTTATGGTGGGTACACTATATCTTCCATTCACTCTATGTTGTACTGGTTGGTTAATTTTTCTGCTTCATTTTCAGGGTCCTTCCTCTGAAGAGGGCTGCTGAAGAAAAGACTCAAGCAATACGTGCAGCAGCTGCATCTAATTTCAAGTCCATGCTTCGAGACAAAGGAGATATCACTACAAGTTCTCGTTGGTCGAGGGTAAGTCCCTTTGTCTAAATTATCTTGCAAAGTAATGTGAAATGATCAATTTTGCTCTAAGAATACATTGTATAGGGAAAGGTATATTGGTGCATTCAAATAAAAAAGGTGCAATATGCATCTTTATCATCAGGCTATGGATATGTCCTCGTGTACATAGTTGCAACTTTTTGCAATCTGCATTCGTCTTGTAAAATATATATATTTTCATGTCCATGCTCCACAGATTTTCCTCTATTTTCCTGTTTTTCTTATACACTCCCGTCCCATAGTTAAAATTTAATTCTTATGGAACTTGGATTTGTTTATATTTAACAAATGTCTTACCATTTAGTGAACTGTATGGTGGCTCAAATCAATTGACAGGTTATTTTTCTGAGATCAAATCGATGTTTGCCTTAATCTTATGTTTATAGGCTTGTGGGAAATCTCAGGTCAACGTTTGTTTTTCTGCAAATTTGAAAATCCTTGGAATTCTTGGAAAATGACGAAAAAAAAAAAAAACTATGTTTGATTTTGTCGAACTTGAATAGCTTAGTTTATTTTAAGTCCACTCTATTAACCAATAGTGCCTAGGCCAATGGTAGTCCAACTACTTAGTAAATTTAGACTTCATTAATCACCCTTTAGAACAATAAAAGTTGTGCTTTATTGAGTCCCATTCATCCCTTAGTTTAAGATTGAATTTGTTATGTTGTGGCCCAAATTTTGTCTCGGCCCGAGTTGCGTTGTGATATGGTTTTGACCCGAAAAATGGGCATATATAAGGGCATATAGGTTTTGGGGTTGAAACTTGTAATCTCGAGTTTCACAAAGTGAAAACTTTTGTCGAATCTTAGTCATGGATGTAGGCATATCATCGAACCACATAAAGTTTTGTGTTCTGTGTGTGGTACTTGTTTCGTTTTCTGTTGTGTTTCGTGATTGTGCTTGGTTCGTGGCTGTTTGTCGTAAGAAACTGGTACCAAGGCTTTCGGTTCGAAGCTAGGATGGCGACCAAGTTTCTGGAAATCGAGAAATTTATCGGCCGTAACAATTTCAACCCGTGACGGGTTAGGATGCAGGCTCTGTTGCTTCAACATAGTTTATCCAAGGCGTTGAAGGGAAGGGGTGTACTGCCAGACAAGTCGAAGGAAGAGCATAAAGGGGACACTATGGAGAAAGCACACAATGCGATTCTGATGTGCTCGAGTAGTGAGGTTTTGCGAGAAGTTTTTGGAGGGACAATGGCAGATGGGCTATGGAACAAGTTGGAACCCTGTTATATGATAAAGTCTCTTGCGAATCACTTGTACCTAAAGAAGCGATTGTTCACTCTTCAGATGCAGGAATGTTCGTCTCTGAAAGACCACCTTGACAAGGTTAATGTTGTTATCATGAATTTGAAAAATATTAATGTTAAAATAGAGGATGAGAATCAGGCTATTATTCTGTTGTGTTCTCTACCACCCTCGTACAAAAACTTTGTCGATACGATGATGTATGACAGAACTAATTTGTCCATGAAGACGTGAAGACAACTTTGAATTCTAAGGGGTTGTAGAGGACGTTTGAGGGCAATACAAAAAGTTTGGCAAAGGTCTTGGTTGTTAGAGGGAGAGCGAATCAGAAGGGAGGGTTTGGTAGTAGAGGTCGTTCTAAGTCTAAGAAGAAATTGACGGTGCTGAAATGCTTCACTTGTCATAAGGAAGGGCACTTCAGGAAAGATTGTCCATGGCGTAAGAAGAGAAAGGGAAAATCCTCTAAAGTCGGTGAGGTCGTTGTTGCAGAGGGTAATGATTCAGATTGTGGGAACGTTTTCACAATTTCTGTCTGCGGCTCTAGCGATGAGTGTATTCTTGATTCGGGTTGCTCGTATCACATTTGTCTAAACAGTAGTGTTTACCTTTTATCATTCCTATTATGTCAAACAGTCACGAACCAACACAATCATTAAATACCTAAGAAGCACGGATACGGATACGGGACACGGATACGACACGACACAGACACAGCGACACGGCAGATCCCAAAAACTAGGATACGGACACGGTGGGGACACGCAACTAATAAATATATCCTTTTATATATATGAGATCAACCTAACAATGAAAAATTCACAAATCATAATAATTAATGAGCTATAAAAACAATTAGGTTATCATTTAAAGAACTACACAATTGAATCTACTCCACAATAATGATAAAAGTTGTTTTCTAAAAAAAAAATTGAAATATTATATGTTATGATTGCCATATTTTATTAAAAAACTTCAAAGAAGTCATCACATTTACATTTTAAACTATCTTTCTTTTTAAAACTTTCTAAAAACTCTCTAATGATATGACACGCGTGTCGGACACGTGTCCATGGCGTGTCTATGCCGTGTCCAAAAATAAAAAAATTAGGACACGTATTTTGGCGTGTCCGACACGTGTCGGGGCGTGTCCGACGCGTGTCGGTATCCGATACGTGTCCGATACGGATTCTTTGACCTTTTAGGTGTGTCCGTGCTTCCTAGTTAAATACAATAGAAAACAAAACAAGCACCACACAAATAACACAAGATTATGGTAACGTTATATTGTTCCATTATTGGAGGGCAATATCTAATGGGGAATAATTTGTCGTGAAAGGTTGTAGGTATCGGTATAGTTCGAATCAAGATGTTTGACAGTATAGCGAGAACATTGACTGACATCAGGCATGTTCTAGAGCTGAAGAGGAATTTGATTTTCCTGGGTTCACTAGATTCCATCGGGTGCAGTTACAAAAGTGAAGGTGGAGTCATTAGGATTTCAAATGGTGCTCTTGTGGTGATTAAGGGACTGAAGCAGCATGGTTTATATTCGTTGTAGGGTAGCACAGTAACGGGTTCAGCTGTTGTATCATCCTCGGATTCGGATTTAGATACTACCAGATTGTGGCATATGCAGCTTTGGCATATTAGTGAGAGGGGGATGGTCTCCTTGGTGGTTAGAATACTGGGAAGCTGGATTTTTGTGACGTTAGTACGAGATTTTTGTGATCTTTGGGGTCCCTCTCATGTTTCTTCACATGGTGGTGGTAGATATATGATGACGTTGATTGATGATTTTTCTCGAAAAGTTTGGGTTTATATTCTGAAAGAGAAGAATAAGGCTTTTGGGATGTTCAAGCCGTGGAAGTCCTTGATTAAAAAGCAGATTGGAAAATAGGTTAAACGCTTAAGGACAGACAACGGCTTGGAGTTCTAGAAGACTCACGGGATTGTGAGACACTGCACCCTGAGGAAAACTCCATAGTAGAATGGAGTTTCAAAACGGAGGAACATAACATTATTGGAGAGAGCACAGTGTATGTTGTCCAATAGTGGGTTAGGCAATGTGTTTTGGGCTGAAGCTGTTTCCATAGTTTGTTTCTTGGTGAACCGGTCTCCATCGATTGCTATCGATTGTAAAACTACGGAGGAGGTATGGTCTGGTTCTCCCGCTAGTTATAGTAAGCTGAGAATATTTGAGTGTCCTGCATATGCTCATGTCAATGAGGGGAAGCTTAAACCGAGGGCTAAGAAGTGCATATTTCTTGGATATGAGCCCGAGGTCAAGGATACAGATTGTGGTGCCCAAATTCTTAGGGAAAGAAGTTACTTGTTAGCAGAGACATGACCTTTCACGAGTCTATGATGCTTACTTCGCAGAAGGAGGTAGTTGATTTAGCTAGAACTCACGTTGTCAATGAGTAGGTGGAGCCATTAAAGGTTCAGTTAGAGAATGTCTTTGATAGGGTATGTCTTTACTCTTTGTGGGAGTGTCATCAGTAGGAAGGCAACTTTGTAGTCTACAGTTGCATTGTCTACTACAGAGGTTGAGTACATGGTAGCCACAGAGGCAGTGGTGGAAGCTGTATGGCTTAAAGGCTTGGTTAGTGATCTGGGCTTGCAGTAGGATGAGTTTAACTGGGTTTTGTGACACTCAGAGTGCTATACATCTGATTAAAAATCAGATTTTCCATGAGAAGACGAAGCATATTGATATCAGGTTGCACTTCATCGTAGATGTCATTGCATATGGTGCTATTGCAGTGAGGAAGATTGGGATAGCAGAAAATTCGGCGGATATGATGACTAAGGTTATTCCTACTATCAAGTTGTCTGGGCTTGATTGGGTTGCTGAGGCCCTTAGGGGCATGCGAAGGAGGCAAATGAACTAACTGGGATTGCGGAGCTTAGTGGAATTCGAGCCAAGGTGAAGATTTGTTATGTTGTGGCCCGAATTTTGTCTCTGCCCGGGTGGCATTGCGACCTGGTTTTGACCCAAAAAATGGGCTTTGTGTGGCCCAAAACAAAATGGGTTTTGATCCGAAAAAGTTTTATGATCCGTTTTTCACCTTGGGACTCTCTTGTAGCCCAGTATATAAGGGTGTCTAGGGTTTGGAGTGAGATTAAGAGAGAGAACATTGTCAATCGCAGAAAGAGAGTGAGAGAGCGACAGCTAGGGTTTGGGGTTGAAACTTGTAATCTCCTGAGTTTCACATAGTGAAAACTTTTGCCGGATCTTCGTCGTGGGTGTAGGCATATCACCGAAGCACGTAAGTTCTGGTGTTTTGTGCGTGGTGCTTGATTCGTTTTGCTGTCATGTTTCGGAATTGTGTTCATAGCTCTAAAAGATTATAGCAGCCCAATAAAAGCCCCGAAATCCTTCCTTTTTCTATTAAGTTAGGAGTAAAAACAAATTGAGCGAACAGACTCAATTTTGTATCTCAAAATTTCTAACTAAACTAAATAAACTTTTGTTTTTACAAAAACACTGCTAAAACTAATCTCGCCACTAGCCTGGTGGGTTTCCCTCTATTTGCCCAAACCTTCCCCTATCCCATTTAAAAGATTCCAGTACCAGTCACATTAGGGGCGGGCTTGGAGGGAGCCCAACCGAGGGCTGGCTTATTTGCAATCCTTTCATGGAAGCTAGTGATTTTTAAAATATTATGCTATTGTTGATTTGTATGTTTAAAGCTTAATCTGGTGGCAATATACTTATCGTGTCAGTGGGAAAGGTCAAGATGGCTAATAAGCAAATGCGCTCTATGGCACTGGTACAAACTAGAGAGTGCTTATATATATATATATATATGAGGACTGTTGCAAAAATGAGGATATTGATATGGACGAGTGACCCTACTAGAAATAAAAGATGAATGTGTTTCTAACAAATGCATTTGTAAATTGTTTAAGATACCACCACTTATAGAGAAGAAGATGGGAAGCTATCTTTGGGTTGTAAAGCCATAGGCTGCAGAAAGCGATTTATTCACTAGTGAAGAAGAATACTTCGGTTGAAGTTGGAAGTGCCATATGGGCAAGAGGAAGTCGATGCAGAGGTGTTGCATATTTCGTATCTCAAAACTGGAGTTTATACTTTTGTTTTTACTTCTAGTTTTGTTAGATACAGACTCTAGTTTTGAGATACATATTTTGTATCTCAAAACTAGAATCGTATCATGTACTTGTGTGCCTAGAGTCTCGAGTAGAGAGATTGGTGGATCAGTCTATGTGAACACATAATTGAGTGTTTCTAGCGTTCGGGAAATGTTAACCTGGTTGTAATACTTGTTTTCTCATAGTAGATTTGGTTTGCTTGGACTAGGTTCCATTGTTTTTTTTGTTTGTGTTTTCCACATTCATAGTTAGGACTGAAACACGACGCTCTGATAAAGAGTCGTGGATCTAGACTTAGGGGGGTGAATACGCTTAGTAGGGTGGATTACTGAAATTTACTACTTTTTGAATTTAAAACTAAATTTACCACCGTTCTAAATTCAATTCATAACAGAATTGTAAAAATCATTCAATCCATAGCAACAATAAATAAATAAATCGGTAAAGTAATGGGTACAGATTTTTACTTGGAAATTCCAATAGGAAAAACCACGAGACCTAGTCCAAGCAAACAAATCCACTATATGAATGAAATTTACAACCTAAGTTGACAATTCCTAAAACCTTAGAAACCCCCAGTTATTTCACTGACACAAAAAAGGGCTAGCTCAGTGCACGTGGCTCCTGCCATTCCGGGGTTTGGGGAGGGCCATATCTACACAGCCTTACCTTCGTGCTTTGCATGCAGAGAGGCTGTATCCTTGATTCGAACTTGTGACTTCCAAGTCACAATGGAGTAGCCTTACCATTGCGCCAAGGCCCACCCTCCTTGACACAGACGCCAATTTTTTTTCGAAAAGTGTCCAGGTCATCCACCCGCTCATCAACATCCGCTCCTCATACGTTTGCTTCTCCAGGAGTGAATTTGTCTTAGCCACTAGTCATCCGGAAAATGGATTGAATGTTGTGTTAAACTCTTTGATTAAGTACGCAACAACGGATATCAAAACATAGAATCACACTCAGCAATACTATGAATGATGAGTGCAAAATTAAAAGTTGATTCACTCTAGAACTCACAGTTATACTCTCACATTATGTGTTCTACATGTGTTCTCTGTATGTTTATTTTGTGTAGCATGATATATTTATATATATAAATACATATAGGCAAAATAGAATTATCAAGAGAATAGGTTGGCAAAGTTTGAACATAATTTGGAAACTACTTTTCTTTAATGCCCGATTGATTGAAATAATTGTCGATTGATCAATGTTCACGTGGGCCTCGATCGATCGAAGTTTACTGCACTTTTAAAACTTTGAAAAATTTAAAATGGATGTGTCAAGAGACTTTTTAATGCATGGTTTGAAACAATTTAGGGAATCAAATAAGATAAAATGATGTAGAAATCAGAAACCCTAGTTGTGCGTGCATGAACCCTAATGTTGGTGAGTGGATTAATGTGTTAAATTATCTTTTTACCCTTGTAGAAGAAGATTAGTCATTTATCTTTCAATGTAGCTCGAAATTCCTAGTTTGACCTCGAGTAGGATATAATCAACTAAGAGCCCATTTGGGATTGCTTTCCAACCACTCAAACATGCTTTTAATTCAAAAAGTTGCATTGGGAAGCGTTTGGTGAGAAAAAGATGCGTGTTTAGAGTAGAGTTTTAATTGAAAACGCGTTTTTTGGTGAAGCTCAAAATTGGAGCTTCTAAAATTGCGTTCGATTTACATCTACGATATTTTAGGTCATTTTATTTTTTTGGACAATATATTCCCTAGTTAGTTTTTATAAATACAATATTAAACAAACTTTGAGTCTGGGAATCTCAAACGAGCACTTTGTACCACCGATTTGTATCACTTTGTGTGAACTTGTTTTACTCAAATAATGATAAAAAAAATATTAAATTCACGTTCATAGAGCAACAATAAATTGATCGCTGGAAAAGAATATCTAATGATTATGTAATTTGTATATATATATATATATATATATATATATATATAAATCACAAAAAATAATACTAATACTAATACTAATATTATTATTTTAATTAGCTGCCTTTTTCTAGATTTCGTTTTTATTTGATTACCTATTATTTGCAATCGATATCAATATTATAATGCTTGCATTATCCACTATTCAGTAATTGGATACTCAAATTCAAGATGAGATCGATTGTTCTACTATAATAAAATGTGGTGACAGAATAGAGTGGAGCCTTTTCACTTTTGGTGCTACCCAAAGGATTAGGATTTGAATTTGTTATAATGAAATTGAACTAAATAATCAATTTATTCTAATTATTGCATCTAGACTCCTAAAAACATAAGAAGTAAAGATACTGTAGATTTTATATATTAGTCGATTTTTTTGGATACTCAATATTTAGCTCGAGTTGTTGGGACCTCCACTTTTTTTTTTTTTTTGATAAGTAAAACTTTCATAGAAAAGCGCCCAAACGGGAGACGCATCCCAGAGAACAACGCAAAAGTCAAAGCCTTAAACTATCTACAAAAGTCAACAGGGATTCCGAAGAATTACAAAAGGAACCCTCTGACCAAAAGAAAAGGAAACTAAACAGAGTATCTAAAAACTCCCCTAGGATGTTCAATATCTTCAAAAGATCTCTTGTTCCACTCATTCCATAACGCCCACCATAAGCAATGAGGAGCCACCCTCCATGAATGTCTAATGTCATGCCGCACCCAAAATCCATCCCAAGCTATAATGCAGCTCGCTACTAACTTCGGCATGACCCACTGAACTCCAAAAATAACACCAAGTAAATCCCATCCCTCCCTCGCTCGAGGGCAATGAATAAGAAGGTGATTAACAGGGTCCTCTGCCCGCTTACACATAAGCACCAATTCGCCAAGATGTGCCCTCTCTTTCTTAGATTATCCATGGTCAAAATCTTCCCAATGGACACTGCCCACACAAAGAAAGCCACCTTCAAAGGAGCTCTAGAATGCCAGATTCCTTTCTAAGGAAAGGAAGGCCCATGAGACTTCACCAACCTCCGATAAAATGACCAAACCTCAAATCTCCCATGGCTCGAGCCGGTCCAAACCATCTCGTCACACCCCACCCCAGGACAGGCCTGACCGTAAAGAAAGGCCAAAAACTCCATCATCTTCTCCACCTCCCAATCTTGCAGAAGTCTCTCAAACTGAATATCCCAAACCAGTCGTCCGCCATCAAGATAATTGCACTGGGCGACCATAATCTGTCTATCCAACTCAATTCTGGCAAGTCTCGGATATAGCATCCCAAATGGTCTATCACCACACCAATGATCATTCCAGAAACTTACAAACCGACCATCCCTCACCCTTAAGCGAATGTACTTGGAGAACTCGTTCCAGCCCTTCGCAATATACCTACATAAACCAACCCTAACTGGTGTCCTCAACATTAGGGAGCACCATCCCCCTCTATATTCTCTCCGTATTTAAGACATATAACCTGCCTCCAAGACTTGTCCCTGTCCGTCCCAAACCGCCACAGCCACTTCCCCAAAAGAGCTTTATTGAACAAATTCAATTTCCACACCCCTAGCCCTCCTCTCTGAATCGGACAACAAATCTGCTCCCAACTTACTAAATGATATTTTGGCTCCTCCCCCATGCCACCCGACAGAAACTTTCCTCGTAACCTATCCAATATTCTCAGCACAAAAACCAGCAGAGGAAATAAAGACATGAAGTAGGTAGGAAGACTCAAAAGCGTGCTCTTTATTAACGTCACTCTACCCCCTTTCGAGAGGTACTGTTTCTTCCACCCAGCTAGTCGCCTCTCAAACCATTGCACCACAGAATCCCAAACAGAGGCTCTCCGCGCCTTTACCCCCAGCGGAAGACCAAAGTAAATCAAAGGAAACGAGCCCACTCTACATCCCAAAATATTTGCCAAATAATCGATCTCTTCCACTTCCCCCACAGGAACAATCTCTCTTCCCAAAGTTCACCTGTAGGCCCGAGACTTCCTGGAAGCAGAGCAGCGTCCCTCTTAGGTATCTCAACTGTCTTCTCTCAGCATCACAAAACATAATCGTATCGTCTGCAAAGAGCAATTGAGACACCTCTATTTGGCAAGCAAGATTCCTCCCCACTTTGAAGCCTCTCTAGGAGCCCAACTCACAAGCTCTCTTCATCATTCTGCTGAAAGCGTCCATTACAATAATGAATAGGGAAGGGGATAACGGACCCCCCTGCCTCAATCCTCTCGAGCTCCCAAAGAAACCAGAAGGAACGCCATTGACCAAAACTGAGAATCTCACTATGGAGATACAAAATTTAATCCAACCTCTCCCCAACCCCATCCTCTCGAGGAGATAGATCAAGAAATCCCAGCACACATGGTCATATGATTTTTTCACATCAAATTTACAAACCACCCCCGGTTCACCAGTGCAAGAACGGGCATCCACACATTCGCTAGCCACCAAAATTGAGTCCAGGATGCAATGACCTCCCACAAAAGCATTTTGCGATTCCGAAATAATTCCATTCATCACTTCCTTCAATCTCAGCGCTAGAATTTTGGCAATCATCTTGGAAATGCTCCTCAACAAACTAATAGGCCTAAAATCCCGTATATCATCGGCTCCTCCCTTCTTTGGAATCAAAGCAATGAAAGTAGCATTCATGGACTTTTCAAACTTTCCATGAAGATGGAAAGCATAAATAGTTGCCAACACATCCTTTTTCACCACCTCCCAATTATTATGAAAGAAAGCCATAGAAAACTCATCTGAACCCGGTGCTTTATGCCCCTGGCAACACTGTAGAGCAAATGTCACCTCTTCCTCCTCAAAAGGTCTCTCTCCAATGGCTCCCTATTCTCTGCAAAAATCATGTCAAACTCCACGCCCTCTAAAAGGGGTCTCTAATCCACAGTCTCCTTATACAGCTGCTGATAAAAAGACGTCACACCTCTCGCCACTTCTTCCTTTTTCTTCAGCACAGTTCCATTAATTTTGATCCTCCCAATGTGGTTACTTCTCCTATGAGCATTAGCCATCCTATGAAAAAATTTCGTATTTCTATCTCCCTTTTTCAACCACAATGCCCGAGATTTCTGTCTTCACGAGATCTCTTCCATCTTCCATTACGGCAATCTCTTCAATTTTTGCCCTGTACTCCTCCCTTTTCAATCTTTCCTCCTCCCCCAAGCCCTCCACGCTCTCCTTCCTATCTAAGTCTGTTAACTCTCCCATAATCTTGTTCTTCCTGCATTCAAGATTCCCAAACGTCTCCTTATTCCACTTCTTCACGTTCTCCAATCTACGAAGCTTCCCCACAAGCACAAAACTGGGATTACCCCGGATCTCACAGCTGACCCACCATTGTTGCACCATCTCCTTGAATCCTTCGACCCGAAGCCACATATTCTCGAACTTAAATGGCGTTTTGGCCCTTCTCAAACCCCCACAGTCATTGCCACATCTGGAAATCTCTCCTTCCAGTCTCACGAAATCAAAAACCGATCCAACCGAGAGAATGTCGGATCTTCTTTGCCACTAGACCACGTAAAGCGAGAACCTTCTAAAGGTAAATCAATCAATCCCTCGCAATTGATAAATTCCGAGAAGGAAGTCATGGCAGCTGTCCATCTCCCCTCTGAAGACCTCTCATCCGGGGATCGAACAACATTAAAGTCGCCCCCCACACACCATGGGACACCCCATCGCCTGCGAAAATCAGACAGTTCCTCCCACAAAGCACCCCTTTCCACATCCTCCACCGGACCATACACTCCAAAGAACATCGACTCGGCTCCATCCTCTTCTAATTTGAACAAACATAAGATGGAAAATCTCCCTTTCCACACTTCCCTTCTAAACATCCATCTCTTATCCTAGATCACCAAAATACCTCCTGCCGTCCCTACCGCATCAAGCGCCTCCCATTCCAAAAATCTCCCTCCACAAACACTTCTCACAAGCTCAACTTGGTTTCTTGGAGGCAAATCATTTGAGCCCCCCACTTACGCAGTCCCAACTTCACCACCTTCCTCTTGTTCGGGTCATTGAGCCCCCAAACATTCCATGTCACTAACCGTATCTTCATAGGCAAATGATGGCTATCTCCTCCTCCCTCCTCCCCCCTTGACTCCTCCCCTCTCCGACCTACTCCTCCCTTCATAGCTAACATAAGAAATAAGATTACAAAGCTCTCTCTCTCCCTTCCAAGATGAGCTTTTCTTTCTCCTAGCAAGTTTCTGTTTCCCTTCAAGAACACCAAAAATTCCCATGCTCCTCTCTTCTTCTCCTGCATATGTCAACCCAAGCATCTGATCCATACCCTCCATATTACTTCTCAGCCAATTTTCCGCTTCCTCGTTTATAGTTTGATTCCCCTCATAATCCCCTTCTTCTTCAGGCCCAAGGCTGCCAAAGGGTGTGTCAGGCCCCAACCTTCCCCTTTCTCATCATTGTGTGTCACGATGGCATGATTGATGTCAAAAGGATTAGTAGGAAAATCTCCCTCTGACTCATTCCACACCCCCCCCCCCCCCCCCCCCCCCCAATCCCCAATCAGCGAGAACCCCTTCTCCTGATACAGGTTCAGCAGCATCTGTTGAGCTGAATTCATTCCCAAAATCCACCCCACTGTGCATCTTCATCTCATTCATTAAAGCTGTTGCAGCTTCTTTTTGAAGGCTCAACTGAATTCCTTTCCCAACACAGAATAATTCCACCGTACATTCTATCTGACTTGATTGAAAAATCTTGAGGATCATTATCTCTCAGGCTGAGCTCCCCACCCACCTTCTCTGTTGTCAGAAACTGCCTCAATATAGGCCCTGAAGCCACACCCGTCCCACTCCTTCCTCCATTAATTGAACAATCACCAGCAAACTCCCTTCCCGGTCTCCCCTTAGAAGAAAAAGAAGAAGAGAGCATAAAAGCAGGGACCAGCCTCCTGTAAACAGGCCTACCTTGTAAATCATCACTCTTTTGCCCTTGTTCCGATCTCGACTTCATAACCCACTTATGCTTTTCTTTTCTTGACCATCTCATACCCGTGGAAGAATTTTTAGAGAGAGATTGGAACTTCTTCGCAGAAGAAAAATGATCACTTTTAAGAACAGAGCTTCTACCATTTCCACCTTTATAGGGCTTCGACCTCGACCTACGCCAGACCACCCCACTCTCGTCGGCCTCCTTATGTCTCCTTTCCAACATTGCCACATCATCAACTGAGTTGCAACCATTGAAACTCTGTGAGATGCGCTGAAAGTAAGGTAGGTTCTTGTGTATATCTCTGTTTGGTCTGTTATTCTTCGACCCATAAGCCTCAGAATTTTCTCCATTTAAATCAGGCCCAGTTATCGTTAGCCCAGATGCAAGTGGCCCATGTGAAAAACAAGTATCTTTACCTTCCTTGGGCTTTCGGTGAAAATGATGCTGATGCTCCTTCGGACTCGAATGGCCCAGTCGTTCTGTCTTTTGGCCCAACCCAAACTGATTTAAATCACCATGCCCTTCCTCTTCGTTTACTGGACTTGAAAGCGGCCTAAATCAATTAAAAGATTTGAGACTAGGCCCACCTATATTTGAATTTAAATCACAGCATCTACGGTCACGTGATCGTTCAACCATGTGGCCTAATCTTCTTGCTCCATATAGCCCACCAGCTGTTTCCCACTCCCTTTGCCTGTTAGATTCAAGCGACCCATGTGCCACTTTCTTCTGCCCTCGTTTCCACGCGTCTCTAGCGCGTGATTCCCCACTCATCCCTGTCCTTGTGCCATTTCCATCCTCAGATGTCCCTTCCTCTGATTAACCCACTCGGAACCGCCATGACTGATCCGGCGAACACCCTCATCCCTCAATCTCCACCATTCTTCCTCTGTCATGAGTTCCCTTTCATCTCGCCCTGTGAGAGATGCAACAGTAGGCACCATCTCCGGCAGTTTCTCCTCTATGACAGCCACTTTGTAGCAGAGACGATCATCTTCAATCCAAACAAATCAGGGATCACGCCACCCTCTTTTATCGAAATCGTAACCTTCATAGCATCTCTTGTAGCGTCGACCTCCACCCCCACAGATCCTCCACACGCCTCGCCCACAGCAAAGAACAAAGATTCATACCAGACATGTAGCGGTAATCCAAACAGAATTATCCGGCGTTCTTTCCTCACCCTTAGACCTCCAGCCTTAAAATACCATCCATCGATTCTCAAGCTAGCCTCACCCCATGTCCTTCGACCTTCAAGCAAGACTCTGACTGCTTCGGTATGCGACGACAATTGAAATAACATAAGGGAATCCGACATCGACATTACCCTTACCCCACAAGAAATTCGACCTTCAAGCAAGACTCTGACTGCTTCGGCATGCGACGACAACTGAAATAGCAAAAGGGAATCCAGCATCAACACCACCCTTACCCCACAAGAAACTCGCCAGACCTTCGTAGCCCATTCAGCCATTCTTTCCACCGGCCCAACATCTTTATCAAATTTCCCAATGAGACATGCCCTCAACATCTCTCTTCTCTGCCATATTTCGTCATCTTCCACTTTGAGGCATATCCCTCTCGTCTCCGGCGCAGGCAACACCACAGTCTTCCCCCTAGAGAATAATTGCGGCAACCGAGCAACCTCTGCGTACGAACTCTTTTGACTTAGAACGACGTTGCTCTCTTCTCTCTCTCTCACATCTAGAATTAGATCTATTCTTCTCATCAAATACCTGATCGTGATCTCTGCAACTGCTCTGCGACCTAGGGCTTGAATCACTCACAAAGTTGCCCTACCTCAACTTAAGTGCAACCCTAATTAAGTTTGGGTTGAGATTTTTCAACCAATGCTCAACCCTAATTGTAAAAATCGTTGGCCAAACTCATAAAAAATTTGGTTGGGTTCGAGTTGGCCCTCCCAAGTTGCACCCCTAGACTAATGCACATGTTTATTACTGCATAGATCATATAATAAAATTAATAATAAAAGTGCTTTAAGCAACATTGTTACCAAACAAATTTAAATGTGCTTTAAGTTTAAAAAACGCTTTATACAATACATCACCAAACACCTAACATGCTTTTTACTCACCGCTATTTTATGAAAGCTCTACTGATAAAAGTGCTTTCACCATTACAACAACGACGCCAAACGGGCTCTAACTCTAATTAACTTTTGAAAATTTCTTCTCGAAAATAGAAATTGAAAAAAAAGTTACAGCTCTCAGTTTTGTTCTACGAAATTTGCCAACCTAAGTCCTATTGACTTAACACACTTACAATTTTGGTGTACTTTTTCTTGCTTTTTATCACTTTGATTTATTACTGTTTGATTGGTATGATAATTTGCATGATGATTTGATTAAAATTTTATATTTATTTAAGTGTGATGGATTGATTGAGATTTTTTATTTAGTTTAGTTTGAATTTAAAATTCTGGTAGTTTTAAGAATTAAAATTAGGTAAAATTTCAAGCAAGACCTACTCACTCCCCTCTAGGTCTAGATCATAGTTGTCAAAGGCGCACGAGGCGCAGCTTCTGCGCCTAGGGTATGCCTAGGCGAGGCGCTTTGAAAGAGGCGCACGCCTCAAGCACTGAGGCGTGAGACGCAGCAAGTGCATGCTCTGTTTTTTTTTTCCTCTCTCTTCTATTCTGTTTTTCTGCAGAACCTTTTCTTCTTCTTTTTCTCTTCTTTTTTTTTAATCTTTTAAGTTATTTCATATCAGAAAATCAATGATTTTCCTCTTTTATTCTTCAATTTAATTCGTCCACATTCTCTGTTCTGTTGTGATCTAGCTTCACTAATTAATAGTTTTTTTTGGCGCTTAGTATTCTACTTTCATAGCGGGGAGGTTGCCATGTAAATAGTTTGCTATGTCCAGATAATTGAATTGCAAGCATCTCCTCAGTTCTCACTTTTCACTCACTCCGGAATCTGTTTTTCTGTTTCATTTGTTATTAATTGCTATAAATATGCTTTTTATTTGCTCTCAGTTGTAATTGTTCTACATTGTTTCACTCATTCACTACAAAAATGTTATATTTTTTTAAAAAAATTCAACTTGCGCCTCACCTCAGTCAGGCCCGCGCCTCGCACCTCAGGCTCCAGGAGGCCTTAGCGTCTTAGTGCGCCTTGAGCCTTTAACAACTATGGTCTAGATCATGGACCTTGCGCAACTCTGTATCGTGATCTAGATCTAGAGGTGGGTGACTGGGTCTTGCTTGAGTAATTAATTGACTTTTGAATTTAAACTTAAATAACAACAATTTTAAAATTAAATTAACTAGTAAGTATATAAATCAATCAATTCATTATGTTGTAAAGCGTATAAAAATTTTTAAAGTAAAAATAGGCTATCACATTTACATGGAAGCCTTGAGGGGAAAAACTACGGGACCTAGTATAGGCAGAACAAATCCTCTAGGAAGAACGAGATGTACAACTAGGTTACAGTTTTCCCAAATCCCAGAAACCCTCTTAGTTAAATCCTGAGATAAATTGATGCTAAACTATCAGCTTGAGTCTTCTAACTGTCGGCTCCATCAACAGATCTGCTGCTTCTCAGGTAGAGTTTTCTTTTTGTGAAACTCCTTGTTGGCATTGAAATCTTCGCTAGGCAACACAAGTTGATGATCAACACCCAAAACACACATATTTTTTGATAGGTACACCCAAAACACATACTCACCTTGCTAGACAGATTGATGAATAAGAAAGAAAATAAAATTTTAGCTGTGAATTAGTACAATGCATTCAGAATCTGCTTTATGTGCTCTACATATGTTCAAAGAAAATATCACGTCGCTTGCATAGGTTTTCTCAGTATAGGTGGTATTTTAAGAGAATTTAGAAGCTTGTAGAGACTTGGGTTAAGAGAATATAAGTTTATAAGGAAATTGAATTCCGCGTAGTTCTTTCGATCAAGTCAAGTTTACATCTGACCGAGTTTCCCCCTCATCCTTTTGCAAAAAACACCGCTCCATGGTTGTAAAGTCTCATCTTGTGTGTTGGCCAAAGTCAGAATATTCGATCAATCCCACACAAGGGTGGATCGACCGAACACCTTCTCCTTCTCCAATTAGGATTATTTAGGTAAGTTCCAAAAATTGGAAATATAGTTTGTCTTCGAAGCTATGATGTTCATGTCACTATTTTTCTTTTCAGAAAACAAGAACTATATGATTTTGATAAAATCATCTTATAGTTAATGATCATCTTGCAGACATGTATTTAATTGAGCAATATAGACTTAAAATGAGTGTGTGATGTACCATGTCCTACTAAAGCTAAATAATCACAAGGTTTGTTGTGACAAACAGCCGTGAACCAAATACAATCATGAAACACGACAGAAAACGAAACAGACACAACACATGAATTTACGTGGTTCGGTGATGTGCTTATGTCCACGGCGAAAATCCGGCGAAAGTTTTTACTATGCGAAAATCAAGAGATCACAAGTTTCAACCCCAAACCCTAGCTCTCGCTTTCTGTCTCTTTCTGCATTTTCAGTGTTTTCTGTTATTATTTCACTCCAAACCCTAGATGCCCTTATATATTGGGCTACAAGATAGTCCTAATCCGGGTCCAAAACCCGCAAGCAAAAAACGGGTCATAAAGCCATACAAAGCCCATTTTTTGGGTCAAAACAAGGTTGCAACGCGACCCGAGCCGAGACAAAATTCGGGCCACAACATAACAAGGTTGCTATTGCATTTTGGATAATGAAGTGGTTGTTGTCGGGCACATTGCTTGTAAGAGTTCGAAATGCTTTGATATCTTAAATTTTTAAGTATCACTACACATTTATTTCCTCTTGAAGATTCATAATGGCTTTTAATTGTGTCAGGTGAAGGATAGCCTAAGAGATGACCCAAGATACAAATTTGTTAAGCATGAGGACAGGGAGTTGTTGTTTTACGAATATATATCTGAACTAAAGGCTGTGGAAGAAGAAGCAGAACGATCAGCAAAAGCTAAACGGGAGGAGCAGGTAACAGATCTGTTTTTCTGTTTTTTTCTGTGAAGTTCTTTTTCTCTGTGCTATGATGTCGATTTTATTTGTTAACACATTCTATTCTCATTGAAATGCTTCTTCTACCATCAAGATTCAAGATATATTAAGCTAGCAACGTATTTTCTTGAGTCACGTTTAGTATCTGTTTGGTTGCATTAGATATCTTTTCTTTTTCCTGATTTTCTTTGATCTTGTATTTCATTTGTGTAATTGTAATTGGCGTATGCGTTTAATATAAATTTCCGCTGCTACAAGTACTGGAGAGCATTTTTTTTTTCCGGAAACCCGTTGATACAATGATGTTTGTTGTAATGTAAACCAAAAGCAACTTCTTATTTTCCAATGTCCTTTATTTTAATTGCAAATGATAAGCATTCAGTTCCTTTTGGTTATGTTGAGTTGCTTATTGTTGAAATAACTCAATTTTTTGTTAAATGTGGCAATAAAACAGGTGGCAGCAAATCTAGAAGTTTTGCAGCCCATCCATGTTGGACTTATATGTTTACAGTAGTTTTATGTAGTTTGTAAGTAGCGTTACCTTTAGGAATTTTCCTTATTTTTTCAAACAATACTGTTAGGCTTTAACTAAGATATTCCATCATCCCTCTAAACACTTTAATCCTCAAATAGAATTTTCTGGTCCTAGCAGTGTTTCTGTTTTCACCTTAGGCGATACATTTTTTTTAAACCTTGCAAATTATTATCCAATAAAAAAATTTGTTTTCTGTAATCTCATTAAGTTATCATTTTCTTCTAAACTTGAGCTGATAATTTTAACTTATTTTCTTAAAGTAATTTTTTCATCTTTCACAATTTCCCTTGGGTTCTTGCTAATAATGTGCTTAATATGATTTAAATATATAATTTTCTTCTCCTTTAACGTACCAACTTTGTATATATGTTCTCCATGTTCTTTGTACTTAATTTGACATAAAGATCGTTATATGTTTTTACAATACTCGTCCCTTTCTCCTTTTTATCTTTCTTTGCATATTTTTATTGTCAATTTTTTACTTTCTCCATTTTTAGTTCTTTTTCAAAATTTATAGCAATATATTTTTACTTTTATTACATTCAGTCATTGTATTTGACGCTGCACGAATTTCTTCTTGTAATGTTCAAATTCCCTCTTTTAGCTTCTTTTTTTTTCAATAATTGTACTTTATCCCCTTTTAAATCTCACTGCCTCTTGGATTTCTAAACTCCTTTACCTTCGCATCTAAAACATCAGCCCATATTGTGATTTTTAGCTCCCTCCTGGAATAATCTTACAAATTTTGCATATTAGTCGGTCTATTCTTTGTATAGGAAAGAACTAATATAGTTCACTTTTAGACATGAAGGAAGTATTTGGGAGTGCTTTTGGAAGGCTCTAAACAAACTTCCAAGCACTAAAAAGCCTTTGAAAGTCGAGTGATATTCTGAGACAACAAATGGACTTTGGAGAAAGTTTACTCTTTGAAAGTCCTACCAATGGAAACCCTTGAGAGAGCTTTTAAAAACAGCTTCTCATGAGGCTGATGGATTACTTAGCTGGTGAATTATAAATAACAGTTCTATCCAATTTTATCAGACGATCTCATCTGAACAGATTGGAACATAAAAAGGAGCAGGGGAAAGGAGATATTCAAAACTTCCATTCATGTTGCTAGTCCCTCACCTACCCGTCGTGTACCCAGAGGGAAGACATTGTTCGCTCAACTAGATTATCCATTTGACTCATGTTGATTGTGTCAGGTGGAGTAAAGGTTGATGGTGTCCTTTAAGGAGGCAGGTCACTTTGAGGTCGGACGCTTGGGTGCTAATGTTGATCTATATGAAGATGAATTTTAGGATAGACTAAATTTAGGGATTCCATTAAACTTGAAATGAGGATGAAATTTGACTCTACATCTTCTTTAGTTTCTCTTTAAAGGTTTGGATGCTCTTCTTTTTATATGTAGCTTCTGTTATTTACATTGGGTACAACGAATACCTTGATATTAACTTTATCTTTTTCTTGTCTAATTTCTTTGTTTACTCACTTTTCTCTCTTTGTATTGATAGAAAAATTTTATTCTGTACTTTCTCTCCCTTGGTCATTCATGCTGCAATCAGCGATGGTGATTTGAGAATTGTATAAAAGTGGTGGTTGGTAATGGGTTTGCATGGAATGGTGGTAACTGATGAATCTGAATTGTGCAAATGGTGGTGAAATAGAGATGCATAAGGTATTCTATGGATATATCATTTGAATCATCAAGTTGGATACGTCCTACAACCCTTGCAAAGTTTTAGCTTACGGCTTTACCAATTGATGAGCATGGCATCGATGGAAATATTAGCGGAAAGTCCGTTGTCAAAAATTCACCTAAGCTTTCTTTTTCCATTTTTTTTTCTTCTCTTTCATTCTTTCTGTCCTATTATTATTATTATTATATATATTTTTTTCAAATGAAAGTGTCACAATTTAACTATCCCATTGCCATTGCTACCCCAACAGTGATGGGGGTTACTAGATCCATGGAGTTGTTGCTTAATTTTAGAGATTATTGATTTTGTAGAAACCACTATCAAGTGATCCATCATCATCATTATTCTTGCCTTTGTCTCAAACGAATGGGGTTGGCCTCAAAAATTCTCTTTCGCATTCTATTCTATTAATCCATGTCTCCTCTTATTTTTAATTTGTTTAGGTAATTTTTAATTACTTCATCCCACGTTAGCTTTAGTTGACCTTGTTGTCTCTTACCTTTTATGCAAACTAATCTTCCTTTTCTCACTGGTTGATGGGTCTACGTTCGATGTGTTTATACCACCTAGGCCTACTTTCTCTTATTTTGTCACTAATAGGTGTTATTTCTAATGTCTCCCTCACACTTTGATTAGTGAACCTCTCTCTTTTACTCATTCCTAGCATTCATTTTTAACTTTCTCATTTTCAGTTACATGAATGCATTGTTCTTGTTTTTTTTTAATGCCAAATACTTTGCTCTGTATAAGATTGTTGGCCTAATGAATGTCGTATTAAATTTCTCTAATGGTGGCCATGTTTGGAGAATAACAGAACTTTCCTAGGAGCAGATTTTAAATACCTGAGAATCCTGTGTGTACAGCAGACTCTGCATTTACAATCTCTGATTGCTTTGGTCGACTGTACAGCAGACTCTGAATGCTTCGGTCAACTGAATAGATGTTTCGGTCGACCGAAACTGGTCACTGCAGACTCTGCATTTGCAATCTCTCGGTATCTCACAATTTCGGTCTACTAATAGGGATTTCAATCGACTGAAACTTTCTAGAACCTGTTTTCCCCTGATTTTAATTCTCCACTCACCCTCCACAGGGTTCACAACTAAAGAGATCATTCAACACACTAATTCTCTATCACTCACTATTTATCATACATAATCAATTACCACATCCCTCATGCATACTACATTAAACTTATTTGTGCTTCCCCATTTCCCATCATTCACCATTAACATACATGCATATTTATGGAGTTCAAAGGAGGTTCAATTCATCATGCTCATTGTCATGCATTCAACATATTAATAACAAGTTCTTGAAATGTAAAAAACAACACATTAGGTCTAAATTTCATACATATATCAATATGCACTAAGTCCATATCCCGGACGTGCCAAATAACAAAATTAACTAAAAGAGGAGTTCAATGACTTCAAATCCATCTCATGGATGCTCAACATCCATTACTTCTTTGCCATTCTTTGCCATGCCCTGAAAATGTTAATGTAGGGGGATGAACAAGTTCAACGGCTTAAAGTAATACGTTGTGTAATCCATTCAAGTCCACATTTCATATAATTGCATAAAGGCAATACCAATGCACATTTTAGCTTCGTGTCATGCTTCCTAGCATTCTAGTCAAAAACTATAACGTTCATTTCCATGGCATACTCATCAAATACATTTAACAATCATAATGTTCACAACATGCTTCATTGCACAAATCATCATATCTATAACATATGACAACCAAATTTGTCCACAATTCCACTTAATCCAAATAAGTCATATTATCTCACATAATTCAATACAAAATCACATTGCACTCAGAATTGAACTCACACTCACACCATACACCCAAGATATGTACCGAAGTCCCACATCTTAATTCCTTGGTTATTTTGGGTTACTAACCCATCTGGTCACCACCCACTTGCGCAAGGTAGAGGTCTTTCAACCCCAAGAGGATATTTTCCTCTACTATTTTCTGTGAGTCATTTTCGAGTATTCATCACAAACACAAGGTATTTCACATTTTGCACGTACATTCCACATTTGGATGCATTGCACTCAACACATGCCCTATGTCCATTCTTGTATGTCATTTAACAATTCATAATGACAGAAGTATACATTTTATTTCCAAAATCAAGCTTTTCAATAAATTCACTAAAATTCCACATATGCAATTCATGTCCCAATTTGCAAACTTAAGCAATTCAGGCATTCATTAACATTTATCAATCATTTCCAATTCAAAGAAACATATATCATCAATTTAATCCAACAATTAATTTACAAAATCTTATATCATCATATATAACATAATACATCAATTTTATGCTAAAAACATGAAATTAAACTTGAAATGTAAGACACAACACACACCCCCTACCTCAATAGCTATAGTTTCAAGTTATTCCTTACTTCACTTGAAATCTCAACTTTCTCTGAAACTAATTCCGGGCCAATCAATCTTTAGCTTTCAACCTTGTAGACCGCTTCTCTCTTCTTCGGTGAACTCCAATTATGGACCTAAGCTCCTCAAAATCAATGGAGAAGGAAAGAAGAAGTTGCTATATATGTATATATATCTAATGACCTATTCGGCCGATGCATTTGTGAAATAAGGGCTAGGCATTCTCTCTTTCTATTTATAGAAAAATGACCTACACTTATTTACAACAATGTCATTACTTTTTCGTAACCTTCTCGGACTCATTTTCGGAGTTCTGTAACTCCGATTGACACGAAATTGATTCTGTAGTGCATCAAATATTTTATTTAAGCTATCCTCCAAATTTGGAATCATTTCGACAATTTTGGATTTTTTGGGCCCACGGGGCCCGCGCCCCTGTGTCAAATGGACCCAAAAAGGTCAACTTTTTTCAATCGTTCCGAAATTCTCTCCAAACCTCAAATAAGTTATCTAAACATGTATTTTACATTTAAAACACGTATATAATCATTTAAAGCATTAATATGACAATTAAATGAAAATGACAAAAAATCGGACAAAAGTGGTCATCGTTCTTATAGAATGTTTGAGAAAAAGAGTGTGATCCAACTAGCTCTGGTGGTATCCATACTTCTTCATGGCCTAAGTAAACCTACCAAACCAAGGTCTAGGTAATTGCTTGAGTCCATACAAGGAGTTCCTCAATTTGAATACCTTTAACTCTTTTAGAGGGATTAGCAAAGCCAAGAGGAAAGTCCATGTATACTTCCTCTAGATTTCCGTGAAGAAATGCATTCTTCACATCAAATTGCTGAAGGGGCCACTCCAGGTTTGCAGCCAAGGATAAGAGGACCCTGATAGTATTTATCTTCGCCACCGATGCAAATTTTGGTAATCTATCCCATAGGTCTGGGTATAACCTTTAGCTACCAATCTTGCCTTGAACCTCTCCACCGAACCATTTGCCTTATGCTTCACTGTGAATAACCACTTGCAACCAACTGTCTTCTTTCCCTCTCCCTCTGGTAGCTCAACTAGTTCCCATGTAGAATTCTACTGAAAAGCTTCCATTTCTTTAGTCATGGCAGCTTTCCACTTCAAGTTGTCAAGAGCTTCCTGTAACTTACCAGGCTCAGACATGGGGGGACGGGGACAACTGGTTTGCAAATATTTTATAAGATCAAGATAAACGATGTGAAGACACATAATGAGAGATGGGATATTTTACAATTGGAAAGCCATAACGAGAGGAAGGTTTTCGTTCCTGAGAGGGATAATGAGCTTGATTCTCAAGAATTAACTGAGTATCATCATGTGACTGATCAAGTTGATCAATAGGTAAATGCTATCATGTGACTAATCAAGTTGATATTGAGTTGACTCATCAATTGGAGTATCACTCGGGAGTTCAGAAGAAGAAGGAACTACCTCAGGATTACTTGTCCCACGAGCGTTTAATTGGTCATTGGGTTGATCAAGAGGTGGCTGTGTCTTCTCCCTTCTTGAGTATACCAATCTATGTGGCTCAAGGAATCCCTTTGAAGTAGGTACAAAAGTTTCAGCTGATGATGATACGTTGATTGAAGGTAGTGGTAGCACATCCCAAGTCTTCTCTTCATTTCTCAACATCTCCCCTAAAGAGAAGCATCTGAATCTCCCCTGAATAGTAAGCCTGATCTTCAACAAAAGTAACATCCATTGAAACAAACATCTTTGCTGAAGGAGGGTGATAGCATTTGTATCCCTTTTGAGTGGCAGAGTACCCTAAAAAATGCACTTGAGTGCTCTCAGATCTAGCTTACTTCGGTGTTATTTGTGAATATAAGCATAATAGACATAACCAAACACTTTGGGTGGGATGTGAAGAAGAGTTGGAATATATTGTGTTTTGGACAAGGACTAAAGAGGGGTTTGGAACTCAAGGACTTTTGAAGGCATTCTATTAATGAGATATGTTGTTGCAAGGACAACATCTCCCCAGAAGGATTTAGGAACATTTATAGCAAAGAATAATGATCTAGCAACCTCTAAGAGATGACGATTCTTACGCTTAGCTACACTATTCTGCTGGGGTGTATCAACACATGAAGTTTGATGAATGATGCCATGAGCCTAAAAATAGACACTAAGACCCTTTTTAAAATACTCCCCTCCATTATCTGATCGGAGAACTTGTACTCTTGTGTTGTACTCTCTGGTAAACTGGGTAAGAATCATTTGGTGAAAGGACTGGAAGGTGGAAAAAACATCACACTTTTCTTTTATCAACTACATGAAACACGAGTGCAGTCATCAATGAAAGAAACAAAGCATTTAGAACCTAAATGATTAGGAACACCGAGATGACCCCACACATCACTATGAACAATTAAGAAAGGCACAAAACTTCTATTAAAACTTGAAGGAAAAGAAGTTCGATGGTGTTTGGCTAACACAACTATCACAATGAAAATTAGAAACTTCAACTCTGGAAAATAGAGATGGAACAACTTAACGCAAATAGCTAAATGAGGGTTGTCGTAATCTTTTATGCCATAACCAAATATAATATTTCGATGTTGACTTGCCAACTACTTGATTTGCTTTTTCATCCGAAGCCCAATTCCTATCCAAGTAGTACAGACCACATCATTCTGACCAATCTTCGCTCCGGTAAGAAGATCCGACACAATGAGTATGAACAAAACATTTGAGGGCCTTAGTAATCTAACTAATGGACAATATGTTACCAATAAACATGGAGCATATAAGACATTAGAGAGAGACATAGAAGAAGTTAGAGGAATAGAACCTTCCCTAGACACAATAGAAGCATACCCATTTGTTGTTTTAACACTCTTTGTACTAGGATGAGTGCTATAAGAAGAAAGGAAGATTAGATTCATGTGTGATATGATCAGTAGTACCCATATCTATAATCCAAGATGGCTCGTCAAGATTAGAAGTGATCAAGGCCAATCTAAAGTTACCTGTATGGGCTAAGTTACATGATAGCTTTAGAGCATACTCTTTCATCATTTGATCTACATGGGCCTGAGAATATTGTGGCTGGGCAGAACCAGAAGATTTAGGAGGGCAACAAGAATAGGTTAGTGGTAATCGCTCCGACCAGTGATCCTTCCAGGGCAACAAGAATAGGTCTGCAGTAATCGCTCAGACCTATTGATTTTTCTCTCTTTCGTATGCTAAAAAGAACCTAAAAACAGAAGTCTACAATCTGCTCCTAAATTACACCAATCATAATAATCAAATCCCTAAAATAAAGGAGCTAAATATTTATAACTATAATAATCAAAGGAGTTGAAAAGGGCAACAACTATGGAAAGTCTAAGGTTGGAAGATATGTTATTTATATAACTAATATTAGTTGTCACAACTAACATCTTCCAACAATATCGTTATCTATCATTCCATTTTTTAGTACTATTGATCCTATATATCAATAATGGTTATTTTGAGTAATCTTTTGGTCTTAGATTGTTAGTGTCATATTATCTCTTTTTGAGACTTTATTAACTTTACATTCCATATAGTCTGTTTTGTAGTCAGACTAATTCTTAATTGTTTTGTTTCTATTGTATTTCTCCATGTTTTTAATTTTTCCTGAGGCTTCCTTAGAAGTATCCAACAACACTATGTCAGCATCAAACATGCACCATGGATTATCTTCTTGTATATATTTTGTTCTTTCGTCTAGTATGGGTTAAGTTTTGATCCTTAGTGTAGGTCCACTTTTGTAGAGAAATCATTAGTTTCTCCACATACGGTATGGAGTCTATAAACTCTAATCTTTGTTTTCTTATATATATCTTTTATAATATTTGTAACATATACAAAGACTCGTTTCCTTTATAGAGCCTACCAAATTATATCCCTTATTATTGTACCATTTGTCTTCTCTAAGTCTATAAAACTCATATGCTGATCTTTTTGTTACTTTTACAATCTTCTATCAATTGTCTAATTAAATAGATGGTTTCCATATTAGATTTCCTTCGTATAAATCCAAATTGGTTTTCTGACACTACAGTTTCAATTCATAATCTTTGTTTTATAACCCTTTTGCATAATTTCATTGTATGATTCATTAACTTGATTCTTTGATAACTACCACATTTTTGTATATTGCCTTTATTTTTGTAAATTGGTAATATGGTGCTTTTGCTCCATTCATTAGACGCTGTCCCTTGTTTTAGAATTTTATTAAATAAATTTTTTAGCCATTCCATTCCTACTTGTCCTAAAGTTTGCCGAGCTTCTGTTGCTATGCTATTTTCATTAATTCGATTCCTCGATTAACTACCACATTTTTGTATACCGCCTTCTTTTAGAATTTTATTAAATAAATTTGTTAGCCATTCAATTTCTACTTTTTCTAAAGCTCTTCGAGCTTCTATTGGTATTTTAACAAGTCCTTTTGCCTTTTATACCTATCTTTTTAAGTGCATAATCTATTTCTCTATTATTGATCTATTTATTATTCCTATTGTCAAAAATATGAGCTAAATTGAGAGAACTCTTAGGGAGAGAGAGAGAGATATACTATTTATTTCATATTTCAAAGGGTGATTACGATCTCAATATATAATGTTCTCAAGAAATAAAATAATGAAAGCTACAATATATGGAAACTGAAATTATGCCCCTAATTAAGGAATAATTGATCATGCCCCTAATCAAGGAAGAGTTGACTTTTACCTGTCACAACACTCCCCTTCAAGCTGGAGAGTAGATGTCTATAACTCCCAGCTTGAGGCAGATAGAATCAAGGGCATGCTTTGGAAGGGCCTTAGTAAAGATATATGTAACTGATAACCATATGATACTAACGATGTCACAATTTCTTTGGAAGTCACCTTTGAACGAATGAAATAACAATCAACCTCAATATGTTTGATTCGCTCATGAAAAATTAGGTTACTGGCAATGTGAATAGCTGCCTAGACGGGTCTTGAACTGAAAACCCAAATTCGTGTAACCGAGTTCTCAACCAAGTTAGCTCACATGAAGTATGAGCCATTGCGTGATACTCAGCTTCAGCTTCAACACTGGACCGCGAAATAACCAACGTCTTCTTACTTTTCCAAGTTACTAGACTGTCTCCTATAAAAGTACAATAACCAGTAGTTGAACGTTTGCCTGAAGGAGAACCTGGCCAATCAACACAGTATAACCTTCGATGCGCAGATGTCCAGATGACTGATAGAAAAGACTACGACCCGGAGCTCCTTTGAGATACTTCAAAATTCGTATAACCTCGTCCAAGTGAGAGACGCGTGGGCTGGCCATAAATTGACTCCCAACATTGACTGCATAAGCAATATCTGGACGAGCAATGATTAGGTAAATCAACTTACCTACAAGTCATCTATACATCTCTGGATCTCCAACTAAGTCACCAACCTTGAGCAATAGCTTCAGATTAGTCTCTATAGGTGTTGCTGCTGGTTTAGAGCCAAGATAACTCGAATCCCATAAGATATTGAGTATATTTTCTCTGAGATAAATAAATGCCTTTCTTTGATCTCACAACCTCAATACCAAGAAAATAACGGAGCTTGCCCAAATCTTTAGTGAGAAAATTCAAATCCAAATGATGAATCAAGGTCTGAATTCCCTTCTTGTCACTCCCAGTAATGACGATATCATCTACGTAGACAACCAAAATCACAATGTCATTTTTTGTCTTTCTAAAGAAAACTGAATGATCAGCTCAACTTCTAGTCATGCCATGAGTAACCACCGCCTTGCTAAATTTATCATACCATGCACGAGGTAACTGTTTGAGTCCTTAAATAGACTTCTTGAGGTGATAAACACAATCTCCCTTAGGAGGTTGAGCTATGTACAATTGTACATTGTCTCAGTAAGATCATCGTGAAGAAAATGATATTTGACATCGAGCTGATGGAGAGGCCAAACAAGATTGGTAGTTAGAGAGATAATTATGCAAACAAAGTTTAGCTTAGCAACAGTAGAGAGAGTCTCAGTATAGTCAATTCCATAGGTTTGAAACCCTTAGCAACAAGGCGAGCCTTTAAATGATCAACAGTGCCATTAGAATTTTGTTTCACTATGAAAACCCAATGACAGCCAACAACATGAGAACCTGTAGGCTTTGAAAGATCCCAAGAATGGTTCAATTGTAAGGCATGGATTTTCTCTTCCATAGTTGTCCGCCAGCCGGGATGGGAAAGAGCCTCCCTACATGGCTTAGGAACTGTAACAGATGACAAGGATAAAGAGAAAGCTCAAACCATCTATTTTCTATCATTTTATCTCCAATTTTGCTACTCCAACCATCTCACGAATGTGTTCATTTCTAATTCTATCCTTTCTTGTCTTACTGCACATTCATTTCAACATTCGCATTTCCGCCACACTCATTTGCTGCATATGTTCTCTCTAACTCTTACATGACCATTAAAATCACATCCATAAATATAATTTCATAGTTTGGTATACTTTTTATTGTTAAATATGGAGATTCCCATAATATCCTTTTTGTGTTCTCATCCATTGGCACTTATTATATTTAACACTAAGTATCTAATACAATTTAATCTGTCTCTTGGTCTTTTAACTTCTACACTGTTATTTCTTATGTGATGGTCTACTACTACATATAAAAAGAATGTTTGTATTCCTCACCGATCTCTCTCTCTCTCGCTCTCCTTTTCACTTAATCTCTTTAGACAAGTTATGTTATTTTTGCTCCTTGTCAATGTATCTACAAGTTCACTACACTTTTCAGTTAATGTGCCTATATTCCATGTTGCTAATCTTATTTTCTTGCCTCTTGTCACTTTTATATTACTATTATAGTAAGGATTTATCATAAGGATTTGACTTAATTTTACAATGTGTTGTTTACCTGATACAAACTTACCTCTTGTAGTGGAAAAATCAGATCCCTATTTTACAATTTATTTGAATATATATATTCTCTTTTTTTTCCTAGTCTACCAATTAGGGTCCGTTTGATGTTGCTATTATAGTGAAAAAAAAATGCTTTTATCAGTTGAGCTGCCATAAAATTGCTTCAAGTAAAAAGGCATGCTAGGTGTTGGGTGATATATTATATAAAGTACTTTTCATAATTAAAGTACTTTTTAATTTGTTTGGTAACAATATTGTTTAAAGAACTTCTATTACTAATTTTACAATAATGGCCTTTAATGGAGTGTTACAATATTTGATAATAGTAGGACTTTATAAAAGAAGGGATAAAATTGTCTTTATAAAAAATAAAAAGGGTTAAATTTTTTTAAGGAAAACTGTTACCTAAAATATATAACCTTTACTCATAACGCAGTTTTAAAAGCTAGAAATTTTAGCTTCATTCAAAAGCTCTATGGAGCTAAAATCTCTACCATTTAAAAGTGCTTTTTTTGTTACCAAACAGATTTAAAAGTAAATTTTTATATTACAAGCGCTTTTAAGTTGTTTAAGAGCAGTCCCAAACAGGCTCTTATTCTAACTAGTTGTAAGGAACATAATTATTATCATTTTACAACAAATGAACTATCTATGGATTAGCATAATAGTTATGATTAATCGAATAATATAATATGCATAAAAAATATAACATAATCAGTAATGCGAACAAATCAAATAACCAAACAACTTCAACAAAAGTAAGTCAAATGACTTGCATATATAAAGGGAGGTAGTTAGGGTTCTCTCTATTGATCTACTATAAATCAGTGTGTACCTCTATAAATCAATATATATTTCTCCATGTGACATTATATATATGTATATAGATCAATAGACATATATATATATATAGAGAGAGAGAGAGAAACTTATCAATGGAATAGAGTTCCTATCATCGATTCTTGCAAAATCATGTTCTTGATCTCGCAGGTGTATTGCAATTCTTTGATGTCTTAGATTATTGGTTGGGTTGAATTCGTAAATAAAATTTTAAGAAGAATGCAGGGGAATTTGGTAGGAAAGTGAAAGAGACTTTTTTGTATATACTATATGATAATCAAAGGGAGTGGTAAAGCTGCAGTAATTCTTTTGAAAGCCCGGTTTTCTTTGTGGAAGTTCATTATTCCTAGTCCTAATAGTCAGACATTTTCTTATTGGTAATGTCTTGAAATGAAGGAACCGAGGCCAGGGAATATTTTTTTCTCCTTCTTTCTCTGTCCTATGATTTTCTCGCCAGCGGTGAGACAATCTGGGCGATCATGAAAATCAAAGATGAGAGAGAAAGACATAAAGACTTGGGACTTCTGATTTGGGTTGATAAGACAGGAGATATAAAGAAGATGTTCTCCGGTCTCTGTTTTTTTCGGTGGTGAGATGACTGGGGTGAGACCCCAACGATTGGGCAATTGGCTGTGAGAGTCTGGTAATTCGATAGAGAGAGAGAGGTGAAAAGTTTTTTCCTGGTCTTCTATTACAGGTGAGATTTTTTTTTTTTTGGGTCATGAGGAGCTCAATGATTTTGTTAATGGCAGACAAACTTCAGGCTTGAAAAGTCCAAGTAAATCCTTGCCCAAGGCCGCTATAATTTCCAGTTTATCAAGTGACTGATAGAAGAGAAACAAAAATGTTATTGAGAGTAATTATGTAGTTAAGGATAACATTGTCAATTCAGAACTGCATTAGCTGTTAAAAGAATTTAAAAAAATGCATTCATGTGTTATTGAGAGTAATTATGTAGTTAAGGATAACATTGTCAAGTCAGAACTGCATTAGCTGTTAAAAGAATTTCAAAAAATGCATTCATTTCCTTTTTCTTTCAAATTCCTTCCATTAAAGTTCTTTCTGCGAAGACCTTCACTTCAAAGAACTTTTGCAACCTGGAAGCTCTCCCAAGCACACTCTGAATGTCCATCCAACTTTTTTTAATTGGTATTTTTGCTATCATAAGATCATATATGAACACAAGTGTCATTTATAAAATTAAAAAAAAAATCTCTATATATCTATATATATATACTTACATGAAGAGTAGTTTACCTTATTATCATCAATCCAAACTTCTGAGTTTGTGTCCACTGTACATTGTATCATACCCTCCACAATTTTCCTGTCTAACAATTATCCAATGTGGGAGTTTATATCCTAAATTTTCTTAACTTCCTCTTCTAGCCACTTAGTTTTTTGTATGCATGTTGTTCACCAACTCCGTCTCTTTACCTATTTATATTATTGTTAATCCAAGCCTACTATATTGGACTATCATCTTTTCTCGTGCTAACAGTCTCACAAAAAATTGTACAGGAACCTTATCCACATTTCACAGGATTTGGATGTTGATTCAACGTCCCTTGTTCATTTATTAAACCACCTGAGACTTGAGTGGATCGAGTGATGCAACATGTCGCTAAAGAAACACATTATTATTTGCTGGAATATGATCAGGATTCATGTTTACAAACATTGAGTGGATGCTTTCAAATTTGTATCTATATGCATGTGTATGTGATTTATCAATTTAGGATGCTGCCCCATTCCCCCATTAGTTGGATGCTTAAATGATATGTATAATTTCTTTTTTGGGAAAAGGACATCCCTAACATTTTTTCTTAGATTAGAAAGTGTTGTCTATGATATTCATATTTCATCTGCTAAGCACATGAATTTGTGGCATGCTTCACTGATTGTTCAGGAAAAATTGAAGGAAAGAGAGAGAGAATTACGGAAGCGGAAAGAAAGAGAAGAACAAGAAGTGGAGAGGGTGCGGTCCAAAGCTCGCAGAAAGGAGGCAGTTGAATCTTATCAAGCTTTGCTTGTGGAAACAATTAAAGATCCTCATGTATGATTATTTTATTGCTGATTTTACGTCGTTGTATTAGCATTGATATTTGCAGTATATTTCCATCTATATGCTTAACCCTATGTAGTTAACCTACTAGAAGCAACATGATAGTTCTGAGATCCATGTTACCGTTAAATACGTTGCTTGGGCCATTGTGTTATCGAATAGTGCAGGCTTATGTCGCTAGACATTTCTCATACAAATAATCTGAGTGCATATTGTAACGACAAACAGCCGCAGACCAAGAAACAATCACGAAATACGATAGAAATCTAAACAAGCACCACACAGAACACAAGAATTGATGTGGTTCGGCTTAAATAAAGCTACGTCCACGGCGAAAGATTTCACTATGCAAAAATCAGGAGATTACAAGTTTCAGCCCTTAAACCCTAGCTTTCGCTTTCTTTTGTGTGATTTTCAGTGTTTTCTCTTATCCCATTCCAAACCCTAAACGCCCTTATATGGGCTACAAGAGAGTTCTAAATAGGGTCCAAGTCCCGCAAGCAAAAAAATGGGTCAAAAAGCCCATTTTTGGGTCAAAGCGACCCAGGCTAAGACAAAATTCAGGCCACAACATCACAAATCTCCACCACGTTGGCTTGAATTCAGCCAAGCTCTGCAAGCCCAACTACTTCTTTTGCTTCTTCCACATGCCCCTAAGGGTCTCAGCAACTGCAAACACCAATCAAGCACAGACAGTGTTTGAACTTGATAGTAGAAATGATCTTAGTCACCATATATAAAAGAATATCGGAATCTAGTCACGCTAGCTATATTAACGACGCTATTTCCCTTTTTCTCGTCTAAACGAATAGACCTGGGTGGGAAGTAAACGACCGAACTGAAAGAAGCCCCCACCAATACAAAGGCATATGCTCTGTGCCACAATCATTGTGGAGGAAGAGGAACTCTCCTTAATAAATGTAGCAAGGACCTACTTGTGTTCCCTATCATGTTTAGGATTTCTTGCCACATTCTTTGTTGTCCCAATCATTCTCATTGCAATAGCACCGTGTGCAATAACATCTCTAATGAAGTGCAACCTAGTCTTCCACAAGGACTTCACTAGTAGGCAAACATGGTCTTCCTTTTCCAGAATCTCAAACCCCTCAAGCTGATGCATATAAATCTACTCTTCCAACTCACCATACTAGAACACAATCTTGACATCAAAATACTCAAGCTCTAAGGCATATTGAGCAACAATAACAAATAACTCTCTGATTGAGCTATGTTTCACCACAGAAGAAAAAAATTCATAAAAGTCTACCCCTCCCTTTGTGTATAGCCTTTCTCCACCAAGAGTGCCTTGAACCTTGCATCTTCAACTCTTGGAGTTCCTTTCTTCTTCTTAAAGATCCATTTACAACCCACAATCTTCTAACCCTTAGGCTTCTTGACTAGCTCCCAAGTCTGGTTCTTATGAAGAGACTCAATCTCTTCACTCATGACAATAAACCACTGTGTTGACTCTCCTCTTGTGATGGCCTCATGATAAGTACGCGGTACCTACCCATTAATACTCTTTGCCACACTAAGTGCATAAGCAACTGAATCAGCATGTGAAAACCATACTTTAGAGGTGGCTTAACCTGCCTCAACCTGTCTCTAGCCACATTGTATTGCTTCAACTATGCATCTTCCTTCTCAACTCAGAACTACACCTGCTCATCATTCGATCGATCATTTTTTAGCTGAACCTCTAATAGATCCACATGCTTGCTGACACCTTGAACTCTAGTTGAATCAACTACTCTTTTGCAGAGTAAACATTACAGACTCATGAAAGGTCACATCCCTGCTAACAAGTAACTTGTTTGTTGAAGCATCTGAGCACCACAATCTGTATGCCCTGACCCCGATCTCATAACCAAGAAATATGCATTTCTTGGCCCTCGGCTCAAGCTTCCCTTTATTGGCATAAGCATACGTAGGACACCCAAATATTCTCAGATTACTATAACTAGTAGGAGAATCAAAGTATACCTCCTTCAGAGTCTTACCGGTAGCAGTTGATGGAGAACGGTTCACCAAGTAACAAGTTTTGGTAATAGCTTCAACCCAGAACACTTTGCTTAACCCAACATTGGATAACATACACTAGGCACTCTACAATAGTGTTCTGTTCGTTCGTTCTGCAATTCCATTATGCTGCGGAGTTTTCTCACTGTGCAGTGTCTCACAATCTCATAAGCCTTGCAAAACTTATTAAATTATGTGTCACAAAATTTCAAACCATTATCTGGCCTCAAACATTTATCCTGTTTTTGTGTCTGTTTTTCAATCAAGATCTTCCGCTGCTTGAATGTGACAAAAGCCTCATTCTTGTGTTTCAGAATATAAATCAAACTTTTTGAGAAAAATCATCAATTAGCGTCTTCATATATCTAGGGTGCACACGGTTCAGTTCCTTACGGTTCTTAGTGGAACCGGAACTGTTCGCAACGATTCCTTAATATATGATATATCTAGCACCACCATGTGAAGCAACCTAAAAGGGACTCCAAAGATCAGAATCAATGTAATTCATTGCACCCTTGGTCCTTTATATTTTCGTATTGAATTTCACTCTACACTGTTTCCTGAGACAATGCTCACGGAAATCTAGGTTTTCGGTTTTCTGATCACCAAACTGACCCTAATTACTCAACACATCAATCCCCCTCTCACTCATATGCCCTAACTGCATATGCCACAATCTGGTAGTATCTACATTGGATCCGAGGACGATACTAGAGCTGAACTCGTGACTGTGCTACCCTACAGCGCATACAAACCATACTGCTTCAGTCCCTCATCACCACAATTGCACCCGATGGAATCTAGCGTACCTAGGGAATTTGTTATTAAAAAACTGCAAACCAAGCACAATCAGAGAACATGACACAATACGAAACAAGCACAACACACAGAAAATAAAATTTACGTGGTTTGGCGATGTGCCTACACCTACGGCGAAGATCCGGCAAAAGAATTCACTATGCAAAAATCAGGAGATTACCAGTTTCAACCCCAAACCCTAGCTTTTGCTCTCTCTCTCTTTCTGCGTTTTTAGTGTTTTTTCTCATTACTCACTCCAAAATCCTTAGATGCCCTTATATATCGGGTTATAAGAGAGTCCTAATCTGGGTCCAAAACCCACAGACGAAAAAAGGGTCATAAAACCGTGCCACAACCCATTTTTTAGGTTAAAATCGGGTTGCAACACGACTTGGGCCAAGACAAAATTCGAGTCATAGCAAAACAGAAATCAAGTCCTCTGCCAAACTTTCTGTAATGCCCTCAAATGTCCTCTGCAAACAGAATAATTGCCTAATCCTCATCCTCTATTTTAACATCAATATTCTTCAAATCCATGATGACAACATTTTTTTCGCCAAGATGGTCTTTCTGAGATGAACCTTCTTGCATTTGAAGAGTGAACAACTGTTTCTTTAGATATAAATGATTCGCAAGAGACTTTGTCATATACGAGACTACAACTTGTTCCACAGCCCATCCAGCGTAGTCTCACAAGAAACTTATTGTAAAACCTCGGTACTCAGGCATAACAGAATTGCACTATGTGCTTTGTCCATAACATCATCTTTCTCCTCTTCCATAAACCTTTCTAGCAGTGCATCCCTTCCATTCAGCACCTTGGCGTGTTAAACTAACAGGGCTTGCATCCTAACCTGCCTCTGGTTGAAATCGTTCTTGCAGTTAATCTTCTCGATTTCGAGAAACTTGGTCGCTATCCTAGTTTCAAACCGAAAGCTCTGATACCAGTTTGTTATGACAAATAGTCGCGAACCAAGAAACAATCACGAAACACGATAGAAAACTGAACAAGCACCACAGACAGAACACAAGAATTTACGTGGTTTGGCTTAAAGCAAGCCTACATCCACGACGAATATTCTGCATAATATTTCACTATGCAAAAATCAGGAGATTAAAAGCCAAACCCTAACTCTTGCTCTCACTCTCTTTTATGCAATTTCAGTGTTTTTTCTTATTCGACTCCAAACCCTAAGCACTCTTTTATATTGGGCTACAATTGTCCTAAACAGGGTCCAAGACCCGTAGGAGAAAACGGGTCAATTTTTTTCATTTATCGGGTCAAAACTAGGTCGCAACACAACCCGGGCCAAGAAAAAATTCGGGCCACAACATGAAACCTCTTAGGTGGGTTTGGCTCAGTCCGTGTCTGATCACATTCTAGTGTCATTGCTTTGTGCAATGTTAAAAACTTGGGCCAACAAATAAAAAGGTTTGAGTTCGAGAATCAAAGCAGGCACTTTATAAAGTTCCATTCACTAACTTTAAATAAACAGTAGGAGATAGAAAAAATAGATTAAAGGCATTTGGAGGCATTATGAATGAAGTTAAAATTGTGTTACAGGGGGGACTTTGTCTGCAGGGTGAAGAGTTGTAATGGATCTCAATAATGCTCCTCACAGAGCTTACTATTAAGAGTTAAGATAGAGAGAACACTTGTTGAGTGAAGGAGAATAACAGAAAATAAAAAGCGAGTAAAAAAAAAAAACTATTAGTTTAATTGGTTTTTACATGTCCCTGTGGTTAGAATTTTCACTTCTTTGTTTATATTCTTGTACTTAGGCATCTTGGACGGATTCGAAGTCTAAATTGGAAAAGGATCCTCAAGGACGTGCAACCAATCATTTTTTAGATCAATCTGACCTAGAAAAGTTTTTCCGGGAACATGTTAAGATACTACATGAGGTAAGTTTACACTTTCCTTAATAATGCTTGTTGTTCAATGGTATCTTGTTGAATGCCTTTTTTGTGTATAAAAACGGTTTGATGTAACTAATTCTTGTGTATATATACCAGCTTTATGTAACTAATCTCTTGTGTGGTTTGCTTTTTTCTAGCGTTGTGTACATGATTTCAGAGCTCTGTTAGCTGAGGTTATAACAATAGAAGCAGCAGCGCAAGCAACGGAAGATGGTAAAACAGTTCTTACTTCGTGGTCGACTGCTAAACGTCTTCTGAAGGCTGATCCTAGGTATGCAAAGATGCAAAGGAAGGAGAGGGAATCCCAGTGGCGTCGATATGCTGAGGATATGCAGCGGAGGCAAAGGTTAGTGCTTGATCAAGAGGAAGAGAAGTTTCCAGATGCAAGAAGTAGAAGTTCTGTTGATTCTCGTAAATATCTGTCAGGATCAAGGCGGTCCCATGAGCGAAGATAGCTTTTTGCAGTGAGATACTAAACTTTCAATGTTCTTTTCCGAATTTCTTAGAATCTACCGACTTCTTTTATTTTTATCCGACTACTGTAAGACAAGACATTTTTTCCTGGCAAGTAAGAACTCAGACACCAAACCACACACTCACCCACTTTGCCCCAATGGTGACTCAGAGTCTCAACCTCCCAACTGGGGGATGAGGAGATACCACTTGAGCCAAAGGTTCAGTGTTGTAAAAATTAATTTTTTTCAACAGTTTTTCAGGTACTTATCACCAGTTTTGCACCAAATTTGTTTACACGTATTTTTCATGGCTGATTTCCTTTGCCAATTGGCCCCAACCTGGGCTTCTTAACTGATCTCTCTGTCTGCCTGAACTTTACCCGATCTAATGTATATTCCTTGTACTCTATGTCTGCCTTAACTAATGGGTGAAATGCATTTAAGCTTTTTATTTTAATCACATCCAAAATTGCATTTGGTGATCACTTTGTTTCGACACTTCTGCTGAAAATGTTGTCAGCGATCTCAGACATTTGGTCTCTTTAAGGAGTTTTGCTGAAATTTTTGGGGAACTGAATAGAATACGATACATTGAGTGCCTGAGTGGTCCTTTGTGTAGATAATATGTATCGTGTTCTGTATTTGAATGCAAATATGTCTATTTATTGTTCATTATTAAATATTGTTTCCAAAATTATTCTCCCTATTCTGTTTTTCCTTTACCTGAAATTGCTTATAGGTTGATTTTCTCTTCTTTTTGCTAGGGAAGCTAGATTGGAGTGAGCCTTGTTCGTTGTTGATTTTCTCTTTTCTAGGTAAGCTTGATTGGGGAGAGCCTTGTTCATCTAGGTAATGTAGAAAAATGACGAACAACCTGGCTAGGAACTGGTGCTTGGTTTACCATATACCTAGAATGTTTGAGAATTATCAACTCTGAAAATTGCTGCAGGAATCGGATTTGTTTGGGTGGTGGGATCGTCAACCGCACTTCACTAGGTCACTTAGCTAACAATATGATCATTTTACTTGTATGCTATGCCATTCAGAAGCTTCTGCATATACTCTGAAATGGGAAGTGCCTCAGTAATTTGTATATACCAGAATATTTTTGTACCCTTCCAAAGGTTTTGATTTCTTTAATGCTTAATTACATGCAGGTACATCAATAAGCTCTTTTTTTTTTTTTTGGTTAGATAAATACAACCACACACCCAAAAATGCACACTATGGGACTGGAACCCTCACCTTCCCATTTGAGCGTGGGGAGTTTATAGCAGCTGGGCTAATGACCTGATAGGTTACATAAAATAAGCACTTTGAGAATCTTATTAGCATGTTTCATTTATACAAATACAAATTAGATTTATTTTTATTAGCATACTTTGCTTCTTCCACCGTTTGTGTATTTGGTACTTAATGAGCACAATAGCCAGTACTTCGGTTGACATGTTTGGTCTAAACCAATCTTTTATTCTCTTGAGCTTTTGAGTGACGATATATAAAGAATTGAAGAGAACAATTTCGTTCCAGAGCTGAGAAGCCACGTCAACATGTGGCCCAAAATTGGAGAAATTATTGGGTACTCTGATAATATAGCATCCAATAAGAAACGATAATTTCCTACAAACAAGTGAAACAGAGAGTATTTATTGGGTACTCCCAAGGTGAAAGAAGTTTAGAGCGGCAAAGGGCAATACCAGTTTGGAGAGGGGGCTCGGTAAACTGGAGTAATGCCAAAATAAAATTATAATTCGATGTCACCGACTGATGCACTTCGAAGGATTTGACTTGTTTGTATTGGCTTCTAAGTAATGGAATCATAAGCTGGGGAATAAAACACAAATAAATAATGGAATAATCATGATCCTAAAAGAAAATAAAAATATCATCCTATCCTTAATTTCACTGCATACACACGCAATGGAAGGGTTTCTCTTGATGAAACGAGTAAATCGGCCATTATATTTTCAAGCTGCAAACATAAATTTTAGTTAATATTATCATTATATGTATAGCAAGCAATAAAATTGGAATGAATGCACCCTAAGCTAGGAAGCACTGACACGAGACACGGGTACGACATGAACACGGTAATACGCAAAATTTTAAAAAATCAAGATACAAAATAGAACACGGACACGGCGAGGATACGGTTATAAAATAATAATATAATATATTAATTATTCAATAGAAAAATTACATTACAAAAATATTTTAATTCATCATTAACCAATTAAGAACCAAACGAAGTTATAAATAAAAATAGACAAATAAATTAAAATAGATTAAAAAATCAGATTTATTTAGTCATCTACTTATATTTAGCTTAGATTTTTAATCATAACTTAGTTGTATATAATTTTCTTTCAAAATACTTGAATATATATCATTGTTACAAAGTGTTCAACCCATGTTTGAGGAATTGGACAATGTGTTCGAGAAGTGTTCTAAAAAGAAATATGTCAGGAAACTTATGTGAAGTGTCTGAGTGTTCGATACAGTGTCTGAGTGTCCGACACGGGTACGGCACCATTGCTGAAGTGTTTGTGATTTTTAAACCCTAAGTTTTCAAATGCAAGTTTTAGGGATGCAAGGGACGAGGATAACTTGCTCATTCCACTGAGCTAATAAACAGTTAACAAAGAGTTGGGAAACGAGGTTGGTTTTTAAAGAATTACTAATAAATTTTGAAATTTAGGTTTAATATGATGGGATTTCATCTTTAAGCTAGGGGTGGCAATTCGTGTTTTCATTTTTTGAAACAGCTCAACCATAACCCAATTCATTTAATAACCCTCAACACTAATCCAACCCGTTTATTAAACGTGTTAGACGTATCGATTCATGTAACCCATTTAATAAATATGTCTTATAATAGCACGTTATTTAATAACCTTTTTGACTCGTTTAACTTATCTGTATGAGTTTTTCCACTTCTAAAACTCTCTAAAGATCATATAAAAATAAAGTACACATAAATCCTAAAATCAAACTATATTATAAATTTTGTATTTATATATACACTCCAAAAACATACTAAGGTGATTCAACATGTCACACCCCAAATCCGAGTCACCAGAATCCCCATTCCAAGCTCAAATCTCAAGAGTGAACCCGTTCATTTAACCACATGAACTATCTCAAAAATTTTATAACCATGGAAGCAATATTGTACACACGTATTTATATGCGCGTACACTCATTATTCATCCTAGTGGGCCCCACAATGGTCTATACATTTATCCTCATTGTTTGAAGTCCAAAATCAATCAAGTTCCAACTCAGTCTAGTTTCGGTCGACTGATGGACTTCCTGTTAGCTGGCTGAAAACTAAGAACATCATCGGTCGGCTAAAGAATTTCTTCGGCTGGCTAATGGACTCTTTTCATTCGGCTGATAAGATCTTTCAACCGGCCGAAACATGTTCTTGCTGAGTCTGTAGAATCCATCTCTCAGGACTTTTGATGTACCAGTTGGATGATGGACCAACTAATCGACCAAAAGTCCCAAAATCCTGATACTTTGTCATTTCAAATCCCCAAAGGTTTTCATGTACGAACCAACTCATATACTTGGGTCGAAATCATAATTACACATACTAAAACCATTCATTTGCATATAAAAGCATATAAAAAGATCCTTATACATTCATCCTCTATAAAAGCACGCTCTTCAAAGGTTTAAGTACGCATACTCAATTACAAAACATCCTTGTCCCATATTCGAATTACAATATATCGATAAATGACTAAACATGGCATACAAAAGCATAAAGTAGATAATCTCAAACAAAAGATCGAGTACTCCAATCCCAAGTACCTCAAGCTCCGTTAACCACCGGTGCCTTATCTGTAAATTGATTGGGGAAAAGAGGTGAGCGCCAACATGCCTAGTAGAAATATCCAAACCAACTTATGCATCGACTCGACGCGACTTACATGAAATGCAATCATGACATTCCTATGTACTACATAGCATACTTTCAATGTTCGTGAGATGCTATCATGACATTCCTACACACTACGTGGCATACATCAATTATCATGGAACCTGAATTCAATATATGAGTGGGTCATACATTCAACAATGCTCAATTAATAGAAAGTCACACAAGCACCAACATGAATTTCATAATTCAATAATAAGACTTAAACTCCAAGTCACGTAAATTTCAAAATCACATAAGATGGAAGTAGTCGTAGATCCACGGGTTAAGGAATTTTTAAGCCATTTTCTCAAATATTGTACTTTACAGGTAGTTAACCCGAGGGTCCTGATGTAGTAACTAAGCCAACTGTAACATAATATCGGGTCTCGATGCAATAAGGTATAGAAGGCTTCCTATCATGGACCGGTAAAGTGTATTGTCAATGGGGTCAGTGGTACTCTTTGGACAATTTTGTGGTGACACACATTGGAGTAGACATTTGTTTAGAATCATCCATGTTAAAAAATTTTAAAATTTCTTTTACATACTTCTCTTGAGATATGAAAATACCTTTAGCATGCTGAATAATTTGAAGTCCTAAGAAGTATTTCAAAGTGCCTAACATGGACATCTTAAACTTAGATTGCATAAATGCAGCAAATTGTGTGGTTTGACTGGAGTGTGAACCACAAAACATGATATCATCCACATAGATTTTCAAAATTAAAAAGTTTGAGTTGGAATGCCTCACATAGAGTGTGTCGTCGACTTTTCCTCTTTGGAAACCTTGTTCAATAAGAAAGGAGTGAAGTTTGTCATACCATGCCCTTGGAGCTTGCTTGAGTCCATAGAGCACTTTTTAAAGCTTGAGAACATGTTGAGGATGCTTTGTATCGACAAATCCTTCAGGTTGCTCAATGTATACTTCTTCGGATAGGTCACAATTTAGAAAAGCAGACTTGACATCCATCTGATAGACCATTACTCTCTTGTAGCATGCAAAAGAAAGGAGCATTCGGATGGACTCCAATCGAGCAACTGGGGCGAAAGTCTCATCATAGTCCAATCCAGCGATTTGAGCAAATCCTTTACAAACTAATCGAGCTTTATTTCTGATAGTTGTCCCTTTCTCATCCATCTTGTTACGGTAGATCCACTTGGAGCTAATAACATTCTTATTGTTTAGCTTGGGCATAAGGATCCAGGTATCATTCTTCTCAATTTGACGTAGTTCTTCTTGCATCATAGTTATCCAATTAGGGTCATCTTTTTCTTTAGAGTAATTCTTTGGTTCAATGGAGGATAACATAGCAAAGTAACTATGCTCATCCTCAATTACAAGTGGTAATGCTTTCTTCTTAGCTCTTGTGAGAGCCCTTCCTTCATTGTTGTCCAGAATATTTTCTTGTTGGACTTCTTTTTGTAGATTCAGATATCGAGGTTCTCTTCTTTCTTCTTCAACAGTAGTGGAAGAGCTAGGTTGCTCATTTTCCTTTTCGACTTTTGAAGGAAGATTCTTCTGAGTCTTCCTTTGGAGTGGTGCTTTCTTCATCAATCTTCATATGGATGGATTCCACCATTTTTTTAGTCCTCAAATTGTAACATCTGTAGGCTTTACTCTTTGTAGAATATCCCAAAAATATT
This sequence comes from Cornus controversa, assembly GCA_026545225.1. Lineage (NCBI taxonomy): Eukaryota > Viridiplantae > Streptophyta > Magnoliopsida > Cornales > Cornaceae > Cornus > Cornus controversa. The sequence goes on from CM048848.1 coordinate 16,123,482, forward strand.
CCTTCATCAGCTCTTGAGTCAAAGTTTCCCAGATTATCATAGTTATTGTAGATGAAGCATTTACTTCCAAATATTTTGAAGTAATGCATAGTTGTAGGCCTCCCAAACCACAAGTCAAAAGGTGTCTCTGTCAAGTTTGATCTCAGAAGAGCTCTGTTGATAATGTAAACTGCTGTGTTTATCGCTTCTGCCCAAAAACCCTTGGATAGATTCTTCTCAAACAGGAGTGTTCTGCCCATTTCTTGAACTGTTCTGTTTCTTCTTTCAACTACCCCATTTTGTTGAGGTGTTCTAACTGCTGAGAATTCTTTCTTGATTCCCTTTGAATCACAATAATCATTAAATTCTTTCATGATGAACTCAGTTCCAAAATCATATCTAGGTCTCTTAACCCTGCAACTTTTCTCATTTTCAACAAGGTTAACAAACTTTTTGAAATGAATTATAGCTTCAAAATTTTCTTTCAGAAAATAAATTCAAGTCATTTTACTATAATCATCAATGACAAGCATAAAGTACTTGCTACCACCAATATTTGTGGTCCTTATGGGTCCACACAAATCCATATGCACAATATCAAGTGGTTTAGAGGTATTCACTTCCTTTGTTTTGAAAATTTTTGTTTGCTTACCTTGTTGGCAAGCATTACATACTTGGTTTTCATTCAGAAACAAATTTGGAAGACCTCTAATAGACTTATGCTTGAGATTTTTTATGTTCTTGGAATGCACATGCCAAAGTGTTGAATTTTTCATGTTAGTAAAATTGCAAATAGTATGTGAGGAGTCTTCATGAATAGTGTAGACATTTCCTGGAGCTCTACATGCTGCAAAAAGAGTTTTACCAGATTATTTATCAATAACATTGCAGTTTTCTTTGTTAAAATTTACTAAGCTACCAGTGTCACATAATTGACTCACACTTGATAAGTTATGCTTTAACCCCACTACATAGAGCATATCACTTAGCATAGGCATTTCTTTGGTTTCAGGTATTATGCATTTTCTTACAATTTTGTCTTTCTTATTATCTCTAAAAACAATAGAACCACCATCAAAATTTTCAATGCTAGCAAATTTGGTCTTATCTCCTGTCATGTGTCAAGAATAACCACTATCAATATACCACTTGGTATTGACATTACAAGCTTTCAAGGCAGTGTAGACAAGCATGCTTACAAAGTTTAATTTTTTAGGAATCCACATCATTTTAGTTTTAATCAACCCTTTTGAAGTTACAGATGCTCTGTGCTAGTGTAGATCTATCTTCCTAACGTACATGGATTTTAGCTTTACATAATTGGGACATGCAATTCTAGCAGATGCATTCTTAACCCTAAGTTGATGATAAGTATTATATAGAATTTCATATTTTAATCTACTAGCTGATCAACAATAGGATATGATGCATATATATTATCATTCATAGCTCTAACAAAGGTTGAGTGGGTTTTGTTTGATATCACCTGAGTGGCTTTATCGTCAAAGCCAATACCTATTTTGCCCAATTGCTTTGTAGACTTTTCCTAAATTTCATGCATCTTTTGAGATCTCTCCTCAAGGAATGAACTCAGTTCTAGTTTGCACATTTTGGTGCTCCAGTTTAATTCTTGAGTCTTGTATTTCGTTAGATAGCACAAAGTAAGTGAAATAGCACACAAGGTAGATAATTTTACCTTTAGGTGCTTCATAAACAACTCTTTTGTCTTTTGCATCTTGGAGTTGACCTTCTTCAATTGCTTCTTTTGTTCATTACACTTCTGTGTCAACCTTTCACATTCAGCAGGGACTTCATCAACATCGGGTTCTTGTTCACTTTCAGAACTTGAACTTGCCACATCTGATTCTTGTAAGGCCATAAATAAGCAAGCCTCTTCATCATTCTCATCAGATGATTCTTGTTGTTCTTCTTCTGAGCTTGAATCCCAACCGGTGTAAAAGGCATTTTTCTTGCCTTTTCCTTTATACTGCAGAGCACCGAACCTCTTGTGTTTTTGTTTCTTGGGAGCAGTTGAACAATTAGCTATGTAGTGACGTTGCTTTCTACACCCAAAACAGCCTTGTCCTTGTTGTTGCTTTACTTTTCTCCTCATCTTGAATTTTTTGAACTTTCTTGCAATCTACACCATTTCATCTTCAGAGTCATCAGAGTTTGATTCCTTTTCAGTTGGAACCTCCACTTCTTTAGCTTTTAGAGCTGACTCCCTCCGTGTTTGATTATGAGGTCCAATTCTCATCTCATAAGCTATAAGTGATGACTCCAGCTCATCAATGCTGAGTCTAGAGATATCTTTGTCTTCTAGAATGGTGACTTTGGGATTGAACCTATCAGTCATAGTGCGCAGTATCTTTTTGCACACCGCTTTGTCTTCAATCTGTTCACCCAAAACCCTCATGTCATTTACAATCTCTTTGACTCTGAAAAAGTAATCTGCCACATTTTCTCTTTCGTACATCTTAAGACCATCGAACTTGACTTGATGAAGTTGAATCTTATTTTTCTTGATGGTGTTACTTCCTTCATGTGCAATTACTAGAGAATCCCAAATTTCCTTCGCAGTTTTGTAATTTTTGACTCTTGTAAATTATTGTTTTTGTAATACTTTGAATAATGCATTTCTAGCCTTCCCATTGAATGATTTGGCAATCTTGTCAGCTGCTAAGAGGTTTATAGGATCAAGGATGACAACCCCTTCTAATGTAGTGTGCCAAACATCATAGGAGATGGAAAGTAAGAAAGCCTCCATCTTAATCCTCCAAGTGTCAAAGCTGGTGCCGTCAAAAATAGGAGCCTTGTGAGTCGAACTATCTTCAGCCATACTTAGGATCTTTGCTACAGGTGGTTAAACCAAGAAATGTAGACTTGTGCTCTGATACCAATTAAAGAACCTAGAGGGGGAGGGGGTGAATAGGTTCTTCGATTTTTTATCCTAATATGCAAGTTTGGTTGGCACATGCAATCATATAATTTGATGGACACACAGATTTATAGAGGAAACCCCAAGGTGGGGAAAAACCTCTTCGAACTGAGCTCCACTATGTCTGAAATGATAGTACAGTAATTCTCTCAATCACTCTCTCATTCACCCAACTCACAACATAGTTCACTCTAGCACTCACCCAGTTCACAGCCTCCCTAGGCCTGAACCACTCTCACCAAATCTCACAACAGTTTTTATGCTCTCAATCCCAACTTAGGCTTCCCAAAGCCTAAGCTATCTCACCTCAATCTCACCACAATCACTCATACTCCCCCTGTCCAAAGTATCCCAATACTTGGACTATGCATAGTGATAGTGGAGTCAGTTTGATGTCTTGAGCAGCGGTAATGATCTTCAAGCTTTGTATGTTGGTCTTCAAAATTAATCTTCAAATCTTCAAGCTCTGATAGTTTGTCTTCAAAGTTCAGCTTGATAATGATATGGTCACTTGACTTCTTGGCAAATAATGATACTCGAGCTTTTTCAAATATGGGTCTTCAATAAGTACACCTTTGAGGGTGTAGTTGCAACGGACTTGTAGAAGACACTCTTTCAATTATTCTCAATCTCAGCTTCTTGAAAACTCTTCATTAGCTTGATATTCTTTATGAGCAAATATTCTTGCTATTCTTGAATTTTGAACATGTTCTAATGATTTACTCACAACTGCAACTAGGATAGAATTTAGTAGCATAAGCAGTTTAAAAGATAAGCAGCATGTGCACTAATTAATGGACAGCAAGTTCAGTAATTTGAACAATAATTTTCAGCATAAAAAATCGGTAAGTGAACAATAAGTTTCAACATTAAAATCAGCAAGTGAACAGTAACTTTCAGCATTAGAAATCAGCAATTTGAATAGTTGAAATTTCAGCACATTCATTAAACAGTAGATTCAGCAACATAAATATCGAACCTCATAAAGCACACACTCATGAATTAGCAACACAACTAACACCTTGAGATTATCAAATTAACATAATAATTTTGAAACTCAAAATCTAAAAAAAAATAGTACACAGAATTTCAGCATCAGGATTTTCAGTTAAAATATATTTTTGGAGCCTAAAAAAGAATAGCAGCAAATAAAGATCATGTATGTATGATATCATCCATTGAACTCAAACTTAAGATGATTGAAAATTCACTAATAACCAAAAAGGATGTTGCTCTCAAAGCTCAAATATCATAATACCTAAACAGATACACAGTATACATATATGAAGTTGTGCGCTTGTGATCAGTGTGTGTCAACAAGAAAGCCCCAACTAGTGTGCCTGTGAGAGTGTGCATACATATATGTAATAGATCAAAATTTTGTGCATCTGTGCGTTTGTATAATGAAATATACCCAAATCAAATTTAAGATCATACCCACAGAGAGGAGAGTTGCAATAGAATCCCGGTGAAAAGTGTGAAGCTAACGATGTCGACACTGTTCTGAGATGACTGGGACTCGTGTTGCTTTGAGAGTTTCTATTTTAATCAAATCTTCTTCACTTTAAAACCCAATGAAGCTTGAGCCCGAAAGTTCCTCTGTGTATTTGCAGATTTTTCAACGGTGTGGTTCAAACACAAATTTCTCCTCATCTTCAGTGTCATCGTCAGTCGACTTTTGTAGCAGTGTAAGTGAGATCTAGAGAGTGAAACCCCATTTGTATTTTGTTCACTGTGATGTCATTCCCTTCGATCTCCTCTATATTTCTTCATAACTAGATCAGCTCCGGTCTTTTTCACGGCTAGATGGTTTGAAGACTGAGCCGTCGAGAATGACCATCGGTTAAGTTGCAGAAGGTACTTCGAACTGCTTTATGACGCCGGCTAAGATATTCAGGCCATCTATGAATCACTACTGTTGCTAATCTCTTTTTGCCCTATTTTTTATTTTGCTCTCTCACCGTGTCTCTCTCTATATCTCTTGTCTCTCTTATATCTCTTGTTATCTCTTCTATTTGAATTCAGTACATTTTTCTTTTTATCACACTTTTCCCTCTATCAGTCCTTTTTCTCTCACCAAGCCACATAATATCTATTTCACACCCTGTTATGTCGAAAGTGATGATATATTTTTTTTATATCATCCTTTTTCTTTTCTATTTTTAAAAAAAGACAAAAAAGTTATGAAACCCTAATGTTATAAATTCCCAAAATACCTTTGCACTATTGATGCCTTAGAAACAAATTCCCCTAATGCCCTTTCTTTGAGAAGTTGACAGAATTGCCGCTACAATTTGGTTAGTGCAAATACATAGAGAAATATAATATAGTAGGGCAATTAATTAAATAATAAAATTATGTGAAATGACACAAATGCCCTATAAATCCTTTTGACATTAAAACATGGGCAAACATACTCATGGGCTTATGGACCATCACCTTCAATTTCGTGGTAAGGGTGTTCTTTCTTTCCTAGTTGTAGATTTTAGGGTTTCGGTGGATTTGGGGAGGTTTTGATTGATTTCGCATGTGAGTTAGTGTGTTAGGGTTTGGTGGTTTATTCTTTCCCTCTCATAATGTGTTTATACATGCTAGGAAGATTCATATTATGATGCATTGTGTGCATACATGTGCTATTGGTGATATAGGAGCATGTCTAGCTAAGATGTGATTTTTTTTGCATATATGAATTATGTGCATAGTTGTGAGCATATAGTTGTGTATATGTTGGTTGTGGAGGTATATGAGGATTGAATGCATGCTAGATTAACATAGCAAGTACATGCATTATACAAGCATGAATAATATATGCTAGGTTATGGATTGTATTCATATGAGAACGATATGCATGTCTTGTAACATATATGTGGCTATATGTGGTATCTGATGATGTATGAGTTAAATGCATTTATTTGTGACTTGAATTTGTGTTAACTTGACATGAGAACGTGCAACATGCCATGTAGTGTAATGACATATATACTATATAGGTCGGTGTCGAGTCAATGCCTAGGTGGGTTGGGGCATTCCTACTGAGCTGTTGAGTTGCTCACCCATTTTTCTTCAAAATTTTTACAGATAAGGTACCAATGATGGATGTGACTTGAGCATCCAAGTGGAGCTCCCTGTAGCGTTTTGGCTATTTCTTTTGGATATTGTATATATGCATGGCTATCCATGCCGGCTTGTGTCATGATTGTTTTGTGCAGTTGTAATCATAGCCGAATTATTAGCATTTTTGAACCATGTGCATGTAATTCATTTGATGACTATAAACTTGGAAGGCCACGTGTATGGAAATGTAAATTTGAATCAATTGTATGGATTTGTGATGTATGGATTCATGAGGCCATGACTTCTAATCATGTTATGATCTTGTATGGATAATTCTAAATGATTAGAATGTGGTTAGACATGAATGGGAAATTATTGGGATAATTTGAGAAGAGTTGGGATAAATGTATGTTTTTGAATTACAATTATGAGATGTATGGATTGGGATATCAATGAATGATGAATGTATGAGTTTTATCAAGTTTTAATCAAGTTTAAGCTTGTGTATGAATTGGTGAGGTGATGGAATGCATATGGATTAGAATTATACAGGTTTTGAGAGTTTTGGACACTTTCAGTCGCCTAGCTCTCTGCAGTAGCATACTAAAAGTGTGAGATCCCGAATATTGTAAATTGGGGACCTGTTTCGGATGACTGAGGGAAGGCTTCAGCCGGTTGAAAACGTTCTTTCAGCCGACCGAAGTTGCTCTCCAGCCAACCAACATAATTGGTAACTAAAGGTCAGCTGAACTCAGGTTTTAGTCGTTCAGAGGGTAGTGTCAGCCGACCAAAACTGGGGCTGGGATGAAATTTCATAATTTCTAGAATAGGAGTGAACATGTATGGATGTATGAGTTAATGTGTGGCCCATTGGGGTGAATGGTGATGAATATACGTCCACGAAATCGCGTATGTATGGTTACCTTTCATGGTTGTATGGTTTTAGAGTGATTACACGTGAGAGGTGATGACATGTGATATGATCACCCCTCGACTTTTCAGGAGTCAAAAATTGAGGATTCACAGCTTGGTTTCAGAGTGATGGCTTGAATACCTTAGATAAAGAATGAGAATTTGAATGTTTGTTTATTTGAGGTTAAGGATTGGGACATAAGGACTTAGACTTGGAGTGTATAAATTGCTTATATGTAACATGATTATATGCTTACGCTTTTATAAGATGCTAATTGTGGATTGAATTGGCATTGTGTCGTGTAAGCTTGGTGAGAGTTGTATGCATATATTTGTACTTGGTGTTGAATTTTCTTGTTATATGTATAGCAAGATGCCACCAAGGATAGCACGAAGTAGAGCATTGATGCTCCATAGGATCCAATTGACGGAGCATAGTTCATGTAAGACATGGTAGATACCATGAAACAAATCGCAAGAGAAGCTCAATAAGAGGAAGTTCAAGCGCAACCTAGGGTTACGATGAAAGACAATGTGAAGTTCAAACCGCCTACATTTGCAGGTGGACGTGATCCACTAGAGACGGAAGGTTGGATAAACCAAACCTATAAGCTCTTGGTTGCTCTTACAATCGATGAGGACTTAAGGGTTGGAGTGGCGGCGCTTCACTTGCAAGGAGAAGCAGATAGATGGTGGTAGTTTATTGGGAATACACACAACACTGAAACTATAGAGTGGGAAACATTCAAAAGACTTTTCTTCGATAAGTTCTTTCCAGCCTCGGTGAAGGACCTAATAAGACAAGAGTTCATGAACCTAGTCCAGGGGGACTTGGATATTATGGGGTACGAGACCAAGTTCACATCCTTGGCTTACTTTGCCCCAGAGATGGTGAATGATGAAGAATCGAGGGTGAAGAGATTTGTGAAGGGGCAAAAGACCTACATCAGAAAGAGGGTGTCCATTTTAGGTTTAAAAACCTATGATGAGGTGGTTGACAGGGCTTTAGTGGCAAAGGATGATGATAGAGAAACCCAAAGGATATGAGACTCTAAGAATCAAGCGAAAGGTGTTGGCGTATCTTCGGGTAATTAAGGGAGGAAGAGACACAGAAAGAGTATGTTAGTTTCTCAGGGGGCAGCAGCAGGCTCACCCGATGCCTTCATTGACATTGCCTACCAAATTTTCACAATCCATGGTAGTGTGCTATCATTGCTAGTAGTCTGGCCATTACAAATATGAGTGCCCTCAGAGGCAAGCAGTGGCACCAGTACCAGTGGTATTAGCAGAGGAACGAACATACTTCCATTATCGTCATCTCAAACATGTTAGGGCAAACTGCCCCTAGAGGCAGAGTACATGGTTCAGGGTCTCAGCAAAGGTCCGTACAGGCTATCACAATTTAGTTCAACTTTAGGGCTTTGCCACCACCTCAGTCAGTTCAGTCAGTGCATGGTTCTCGGGCAGCAAGAAGGTCTACACCTGCTTCTAGTCAGCAGTCGAGATTATAGGGGACTGGCCAGTGGGGTCAGCAGACACAGGGCCGTGTTTTTACACTTGCTCAGGAAGAGGAGATACCAAAGCCGTTAATGGTCAGAGGTATTTTCTTGGTTTCTAGCTCGTGGGCTAAGGTGTTGATAGATTCAGATGCATCACATTATTCATATCTGTTGGATTTGCTTGTGCCTTAGGTCTAGAGGAGTCATCATTGGAGCCACCATTGTTCATTGATATGCCTGTTGGGGGTAGAGTTACCCTGGGTAGAGGTCGTCAGTCTTGTGAGATCGAGGTTGCGAGACATCGACTTGTGTTTGACTTTGTGCTACTAGATATGACCATTTTCGATGTTATTCTAGGTATAGATTAGCTATCTACATTTAGAGCCATAATCGATTGTCTCCGTAGGAGAGTGACAGTGTGCACACCAGATGGTGACTGGTTTTATTTTGTGGGAGAGCGTGATGATTTTTATATACCGTCATTGCGTAGTTCTGGTGCTCGTAGCAAGATTGGTTATTTCCTAGCTAGCTTGTTAGCTGAGGATGATGAGGTTGTGACTTGTGGAATGTTTCTATCAGTAGTATGTGAGTTCTTGGATGTGTTTCTGGGGGACTTGACATAGTTACCTCCGATGAAGGAAATGGTGTTTAGCATTGATCTTGCTCCCGGTACCGCGCCCATCTCTATGGCACTATACCATATGGCTTCGACAGAATTGAAGGAGTTAAAGGATCAATTGTAAGAGTTGATGGATAAGGGATTTGTATGACCTAGTACATCACCTTGGGGAGCTCCAATCCTCTTTGTTAAAAAGAAAGATGGATCTTTGCGATTGTGTATAGACTACCGGAAGTTGAACGATTAAGAATAAATATCTTTTGCCAAGAATAGATGAATCAACTTAAGGGTTCAACTTATTTTTCGAAGATCGACTTGAGGTCAGGGTATTACCAATTGAGGGTTTGGGAATAGGACATTTCGAAGATAGTTTTTCAGACTAGATATAGCCACTATGAGTTTCTAGTGATATCATTTGGTTTGACGAACGCACCAGTGGCATTCATGGGCTTAATGAACCAAGTCTTCAGTGTGTACTTGGACAAATTCGTGGTGGTATTCGTGAATGATATTCTTGTGTATTCTTCTTCTATGGAGGAGCATGAGATCCACTTGAGAACTGTATTGCAGATTTTGAGGGAGCACCATTTGTATGCCAAATACAAAAAATGTGAATTTTGGCTAACAGATGTGAAGTTCCTAGGACATGTGGTGTCAGAAGGAGGAGTTTCAGTGGACCCTTATAAGAGTGAAGTGATGATGAATTGGGAAAGGCCAAAGAACGTATTCAAAATACATAGCTTTTTAAGATTGGAGGAATATTATCGGTGTTTCATAAAGGAATTTTTGAAGTTAGTAGTGCCGATGACAAAATATACTCGTAAAGGAGTTAAGTTTGTATGGAATGATGCTTGTGAGCATTCTTTTATGGAGTTGAAGAGTAGATTGACTAGTGCTCCAATATTGATTATTCCCGAATGTGGTTTGGGTTATGTGATCTACTGTGACGCTTCACGGGATGGATTGGGATGTGTACTAATGCAAACTAAGAGGGTTGTGGCATATGGTTCCTGATAGTTGAATATCTACGGGCAAAATTACCCAACTCATGACTTAGAGTTAGCGGCGATAATTTTTGCATTGAAGATGTGGAGGCATTATTTGTACAGGGAAAAGTTTAAAGTTTTCTTTGATCACAAGAGCCTAAAGTACCTTTTTAAGCAAAAGGACTTGAACATAAGGCAAAAGAGGTGGGTGGAGTACATGGAAGACTACAATTTTGATCTTTAGTATCACCCGGGGAAAGCTAATGTAGTTGCCAATGCTTTGAGCATAAAATCATATGGTACCTTGGCTCGTATCACCATCCGAGAGTGGAAAATGATGGAAGACATCTCAAAAATGAGATTGTACTTTAGTGAGGGTGGTGAACCGATAACTTTATTCACACTCATTGCACAACCAACTCTAGTGAGAAGAGTGGTTGAGGAACAAAGAAATGATAGTGAGATAGAAAGCATTCGCACTCGAATTTCAGGCGAAGTGGTGGAAAATTGGAGTGTGCATTCTGATGGTGGCATAAGGTTCAAAGGCAAAATGGTTGTACCATTGTCTTGTAGGGATGATGTTCTTAAATAGTTTCATAGCTCTAGACTTGTAGTGCATCTCGATGGTACTAAAATGTACCACAATCTATGTAGACAATATTGGTGGAAGGGTATGAAAAAGGGCATTGCATAGTTTGTGGCGAGGTGCCTCACTTATCAATAAGTGAAGGTCGAGCATCAGAGGCCGGTAGGTTTATTACAGCCATTATCAATGACTATGTGGAAGTAGGAGCACGTCACTATGGACTTTGTGACAGGGTTACCAAGGACGAGGAAGAGTCACGACGTAGTTTGGGTCATTATGGACCGATTGACTAAGGTGGCTCATTTTCTTTTGATTCGAGTGACGGATGATGTGGATACTCTTAGTTGACTATATATTAATCAGATTTTGAGACTGTATGGAGTGCTAGTTTCTATTGTGTCTGATAGAGATTCAAGGTTCACGTCATGATTTTGGCAGAGTTTTCAGGCTACATTTAATACAAACCTCCATTTCAATACAAATTTTCATCCTTAGACAGATGGTTAGTCAGAGTGTACCATATAGATTTTGGAGGATATGTTTCAGGTATATGCACTTGATTTCTGTGGTAGTTGGGAGGATCACCTTCCATTGGTGGAGTTTGCATGCAATAATAACTATCAAGCTAGTATTAAGATGGCCCCATTTGAGGCCTTGTATGGTAGACCTTGTAGGTCACTCGTGTGTTGGACAGAGGTTGGAAAGACAGTGGCTTTGGGGTGTGCTATTGTCTAAAAAACTATAGAAAAGATAAAGATTATAAGACAATGGTTACTTACAAGGCAACGGCCTTTGGCATTTGAGGTGGGAGACCATTTCTTCCTTAAGGTCTCGTCATGATGAGGTTTTATGAGATTCGGGCGTAGCGGGAAGCTAGCCCTACGATTTATAGATCCGTTCGAGATATTGGATCATGTGGGTGAGGTTGCTTATTGCTTGGCATTGCCACCGAAAATGTCAAGTGTGCACAATACTTTCCACGTTTCTATGTTAAGAAAGTATGAGCCAAATCCATCACATGTTCTAGATTGGACAGATCTTGAAGTGGAGGAAGACGTGTCTTATAAGGAGAGACCGATACAAGCTTTGAATGCTAGAGAGCAAATGCTTCGGGGCAAAATCATCCATTCGGTTAAAGTACTTTGGAGGCATCATGGAGTCGAGGAGGCTACGTGGGAGCGGGAACAAGAAGTTTGCTCAAAATACCTTGAGTTGTTCACTACTTGAGGTAAGTTTCTAATTTCGAGGACGAAATTCCTTGAAGGTGGGGAGGTTGTAGAGACCGAGACCAATTTTGATCGATTTTCATTTTATCCATCATAATTGCCATAAATGCATTTTAAATGGTGTTTAGCATGTTTTGAGTGTGGGAAACATGTTTGGGAACATCTTTAGAGGTTCTGGAAAATTTTAGGAGCGTTCAAGTAAGTTTAAGAATTTTGGGTTGGCAGGGCCCGAGAAGCGAGTAGGGTGGGCCCAGGAATCCAAAACATTTTTAGAAAATATTTATTCTTGGTTTTAGACCAAATGAGATATTTAAAGAGTTAAGGAAGTAATTTCGGAGCCGTAGGACCTTCCAAAATGGAAAAGAGAGGTCAGGAAGGTACGTTAAGTGGCCCGAGGGCATTTTGGTTATTTCACAGCCCTAAATGTTTTTAATATTTGAAAATGTAGAGAACCACTCATTCTCTCTTGACCAAGCTCTTGCCTAACTCTCTCTCTTCTCTCCCACTTCATCTCTCTTCATTTTGGAAGCCTTCGGCTAGGATTTGGGAGTTGCCAAAGAAAGACAACCTGTAGCACGGGTCAAGAGCTTCAGTTTGAACTGAACAATCTTGGATTTTGGCAAGGTAGACCTTGGTCAAATTCTTAGAGATTGCTTGGAAAGCCTTCATTTTCTAGGTAGGGGTGTTATTTCTCTCCTAGTTGTCGATTCTAGGGTTTTGGTGGATTTGGGGAGGTTTTAATTGAGTTAGCATGTGAGTTAGTATGTTAGGGTTTGGTGGTTTGTTCTTTCCCTCTCATAATGTGTTTATACATGCTAGGAAGATTCATATTATGATGCATTGTGTGCATACATGTGCTATTGGTGATATGGTAGCATATCTAGCTAAGATGTGATTTTTTTGCATATATGAATTATGTGCATAGTTGTGAGCATATAGGTGTGTATATGTTGGTTGTGGAGGTATATGAGGATTGAATGCATGCTAGATTAACATAGCAAGTATGTGCATTGTACAAGCATGAATAATATATGCTAGGTTATGGATTGTATTCATATGAGAATGATATGCATGTCTTGTAACATATATGTGGCTATATGTTGTATCTGATGATGTATGAGCTAAATGCATTTATTCGTGACTTGAATTTGTGTTAACTTAACATGAGAACGTGCAATATGCCATGTAGTGTAGTGACATATATACTATATAGGTCAGTGTCGATTTGATGCCTAGGTGGGTTGGGGCATTCCTGCTGAGCCGTTGAGTTGCTCACCCCTATTTCCCCAAAAATTTTACAGATAAGGCACCAATGATGGATGCGACTTGAGCATCCAAGTGGAACTCCCTGTAGCGTTTTAGCTATTTCTTTTGGATATTGTATATATGCATGGCTATCTATGCCGGCTTGTGTCATGATTGTTTTGTGCAGTTGTAATCATAGCTGAATTATTAGCATTTTTTTACCATGTGCATGTAATTCATTTGATGACTATGAACTCGAAAGGCCACGTGTAGGGAAATGTATATTTGAATTAATTGTATGGATTTGTGATGTATGGATTCATGAGGCCTTGACTTCTAATCATGTTATGATATTGTATGGATGATTCTAAGTGATTAGAATGTGGTTAGATATGAATGGGGAATGATTGGGATTATTTGAGAAGAGTTGGGATAAATGTATGTTTTCGAATTACAGTTATGAGATGTATGAATTTTGATATCAACGAATGATGAATGTATGAGTTTTATCAAGTTTTAATTAAGTTTCAGCTTTTGTATGAATTGGTGAGGTGATGGAATGCATCTACATTGGAATTATACAGGTTTTGAGAGTTTGGACACTTTCGGTCGCTTAGCTCTCAGCAGCAGCTGGCTGAAAATGTGAGATCCCGAACATTGTAAATTGGGGACTTGTTTCGAACGGCTAAGGGAAGGCTTCTACTGGCTGAAAGCATCCTTTCAGCCGACCGAAGTTGCTCTCCAGCCGATTGACAGAATTGGTAACTGAAGGTCAGTTAAACCCAGGTTTAAGCCGACCGGAGGGTAGTGTTAGCCGACTGAAACTGGGCTGGGATAAAATTTCATGATTTCTAGAATGGGAGTGAACATGTATGGATGTATGATTCAATGTGGGGCCCATTGGGGTGAATGGTGATACATATATACGCCCACAAAATCATGTATATATGGTTAGCTTCCGCCGTTATATGGTTTTGGAGTGGTTGTACATAAGAGGTGATGACGTGTGATTGGATCACCCCTCGGCTTTCTGGGAGTCAGAAATCGGGGTGTGACAGTCCCAAGGTCTAAAATCCAAATATGTTAAGTGTTGGTTGATCATGTGCTTTGGAACATGCTCCCAAGATATACATCTATGCTAGCTAATTTATTATAGCTCGATTAGTTTAATAAATGGTAAATCCAAGCGCTTGGTTCGACTTTAATAAAATGGGTATACATCTTGGCAAAGTGCATATGTTTTATTAATGGCTTATTAATTAAATAGAAAATAATCAAGTGACTTAATAAATATTTAATTGTTGATTTGGATTATTTGGCAGTTATACATCCATATCCAATTGTGAGTAGAGGGGTAATTTCGTATAATTAACATGGGTGTTTTGTGTTGAGGCAACACAAGGTTTAAAGAGAACACATGGTTCAACCATTCTCGAGTTAGAGTGCAACCATACTTATATAGTGGCATTAAGTTGTGGTTAATGGATTATTAAAATTTAAGGTCATGGGATGACTGGGCCAATTTATAATCCATTGGAGCCAATAAGAGTTTGGGCCCTTAAATAAGATCCTCACTTCTAGTCTACTAGGTTGATTTAAAACCAATTGGCTTGTTAAATATGAATTGATTTAATGTGCTAGGGATATTTGTAATTTCATTACATGCTAAAGACACAAGTGGAATTATATATAAATATATATTAGATATTTTAATATCCTAGAATATATATTAATATATATATATAATTTAAATATATACATAATATCTTATTTTGCGTAGGAGAACATAAGATATGGAATGTGTATATACTTTCCTTTTATATGAATATATGATTTATCATATCTTGCATATATGGAAAGGAAAAGTTGACTTGGGAGTGTAAGGGCCGTGACTATTTTTAGTCGATTTTCTTGAATTTTTATTTAATTGTCATATTAAGACATTAAATGATTATATATGTGTTTTAAATGTAAAATGCATGTTTAGATAACTTATTTGAGGTTTTGGAAAGTGTTCGGAGCTTTTGGCAAAAGTTAACTTTTTCGGGTTCGGTCAACCCAAGGGCGCGGGCCCCGTGGGCCCAAAAAATCTGAAAGTGTCAGAATGACTTTAAATTTGGAAGGTAACTTAAATAAAATATTTGACGTGCTACGGAATCAATTTCGTGTCAATCGGAGTTACGAAACTCCAAAAATGAGCCCGAAAAGATTTAGTGAAATGGTAATGGCATACTTGTAAATATGTGTAGGTCATTTGGGCTATAAATAGCAATGAGAACTTAGCCATTCTCACTATCTTCTCCCAACATCCATGTAAGCATCTATACATATATATACATAGCATCTTCATCTTCTTCCTTTCTTCATGAATATTGAGGGGCCTTGGGTGAGAATTTGAGTTTACCAAAGAAGGAAGAAACGATCTACGTGTTGAGAGCTTGAGATTAATAAGTTCAAAATCAACTTAGGAGAAGGTTGATCTTTTGGGGTGAGATTTGGGGAAATTCAATTGGAAGCTCTTCCAATTTGAGGTAAGGATGTTTAACTCATAAAATTCAGGATTCTTGTAAATATATTGGTTGTCTACGATAACCAATTGGTTATGTGGAGTAATTAGATGTTCTTCAATGCTCAAGCATGCTATTGATACCATTAAATGTGCTTTTAATGTTGGTTGATATGATTGTATGTTTATAAATGCCTTAGAGAAATTTATAAGCATGTTGGAATTGATTTGTGAATTTATTTTGGTGGGCTCATATATAATTGTGAGGGTGACCTTCATATGTTTGATAAATTGCTTTAAAAATATTGTGAAGAATATGTGGTTATGTGAAATGTGGAGGTGTGAAGCATGTTCATTGTAAATACATATGATGCTTAAATGAGAATTTGTTTAAGTGTGATTGTTAAATGCCTCATTGGTTGCAAATTATGAATGTACATACATAAAGTAGTGGGGTTCATCTTCATTGGTATGGTGAGGGAGGTGAGCTCAATGTGAACAGTGGAGTCCATTCGGTAAAACGGCGAGATATTCCGGTAAAGGTAACCCTCAAGAGGTATTCCGGTAAAGGTAACCGTCTATAGGTGGGATTGGTTGTTCACGGGAATTGGAGACCAATATGTGGGAAGGATGAGGGAGTTGTGCATATCATGTTGCATTCTACCTTGTTTATGATATGGTTGTGTTGTGTGAATAAATTTTTAACATGTTAAATGCAAATGTATGTTTATGTGATATTCACGGAATTGGTGAAAGTGTGTTTTAGACATTTCTACTGAGCGTGTGGTTGCTCATCCCATGAGGATTAATATTTTTTAGGAAATGGAAAGGAGGTGATGGAGTCTCCCCAATAGTACATTGGCGTGGAGCAGTTTTGGTCCCTTTAAAGACTTTATGTTGCCTTATTTGAACGCATGTCCGGATTGTGGACTATATGCATGAAATGAACATGTAAAGACCATTTATGTTTCGAGAACATGTATTGTTTATGCTTTATGATTTTATGCACTTAAATATGAATTTTTGGTGTATGTGATTCATGACTTATGATTTCAAACGTTAAAAGTATGGTGTTGAACATAGAAAGTGCTTGATGATACGAATGATGGTTTCATAGTTTCATTAATGTTCATTTTAGCATGTTTATGATTTAAGGGTTAATTATATGAGATGGATGAGATTTTGACACTCCTTTCATAGTTTGGATGTGGTTGGAAGAGTTTTATGTGTTAGAGATGTTTGGATATGAGTATTGGGGTGAATTTTGGTTTAAAAGGTGTAAAATAGGATTTTCAGGTTGTATTAGTTGACTTACCTCCTTTTATAAGTTGATTAACATTGATAGAGTGTTTTATAGCTTTCTAGAGTAGTAAATTAGTCAACTGATTGATTCCATAAGTCGACTGATGCACTTATAAGTCGACTGATAAGTCGACTAATGCAGATTTTTAAAATCTTGAAATAGACATAATTTGGTCGTTTCAAACCCGAATTGTAAGGGCCAGAAATTATTTTGACCAGTTCCAAGTGGATTTGGACCGGATTGATTTTTTCGGATTAATTAAATTTCGAAAAGGGTGTGGATATATTTCCATATAAGTGGAAGGTGTTTGTATGTGTATATATATATATATATATATCTAAATATATATATATATACATGGTGCCTATATTTATATTCAATTATAAATATATGGGGGGCTTTTACGCAATTATGAGGAAATGTGGGTGCCTATGCATGATTACATGTATTTTGTGTAGGGTGTAGTATATTATATATATATATATATATATATATAATATATATGTAATATGTGTGGCTGTGAGTGTTGGACCAAATAAGAGAGAGACCACATATGGGTCAGCCGAAAAAAAGGAGAAAAGAAAGAAGAGAAAAGAAAAGAGAAAAGAAGAAAAAGAAGAAAAGAAAAAGAAAAGAAAAGAAAGAAAGAGAGAGGAGAAGTCGGGGAGAGAGAAAGAGAAACCGAGGAAGGGAGATCGGGAGTCGTGAGAGAGGAGGAGCACCGGCGGCGGTGACTGGGGGCTGCCGACCGCTCACAGTGGAGGTGGCTTGCGGCGGCGATGGTGGTGGAGACACGGTTGGGCCGTGTTTGGCGCAGCTGAAGGCGGTCTCTCGGGTGGTGCGACGAGCGGCGGTGGTCGTTTTCGGCAGGGGGTTCTGGTTCACGGCTGTGGAGCGGTGGATGCTGGCGGTTGGAGGAGACTGCCGGGGTGGAGAGCCTTCGGTTGCTCACGGTGGATCTGGGTTTTCACGGCTGTTTGGACAGCTTATTGGGGTGGTTCACGGTGGCAGTGGACAGTCCTCTTGGCCAGAATTGCTGGGTTTTTGGATGAATTCCGGTGAGACTTGTTGGGTTTCGGCTTGGTCGGCTAGCTATGGGCTTCAGTTTTGTGTTTGGGTTGGTTGTGGTCGTGATGATCTTACTGCTGAGTTTGGTTGGTGATGAGGCTGGCCGGTAGTGGAACTTGGGGGTTTCGGTTATGGCTAAACAGTGGGTCTCCTTGGTGCCTCGACGGCTGGGTTTGCTCATGAATTGTGACTGATTGTGGTGGTGTAGCCGCGACTCGGGTTGGCTGAAGTTGGTGGTTTTGAATAGTTGTTTCGATAGCCGGCTGTGGCTGGGTATGCTGGCCAAACATGGTGACGGTTGTGGGTCTTCGGATTGTTGGTTGGTGTTTTGGTAGTAAGCGAGAGAGGTGGAGAATGGTGACTTTAAGGGTGAGAACTTGGGGCTGCTATGGATTGATGGCTCAATGGTGGGTTTGACTTGAACATTTGTTTGAGCTTGGATTAAAAATAGTGGTAGCTTAGTTTGGCACAAAGAAGGTGAACATATATATATATATATATATATATATATATATATATATATATACGTGTGCGATAATGGATAGTGTGGGGGCTTAGACTTTTAAATTAAAGATGGGCTTAACATTTGGACCTTGATATTGGGCTTGCCAAATTGATTGGGTTGAAGATAGTTATGATTATTCTTGGGCCTAATTAAAATGGTCCAAGAATGGGGATGAAAGGGAACGAATTAGCCCAATGGAGTTGCTCGTGTTAACTTTGACGAGGGACTAGACCGGATCAGGCTTGGAAACAGACCGATTTGCAGGCACGGACCGGTTGAGAGCGGGACCTAAGGCAAGTTGATTCTTGCCTCTATCTCTTACGTACATTTTATTTACGTTGAGTAATTTACATATGTTATTAATTTGATCATATGTGGTATGTGTATATACATGTATATGTAGGCGCTTATATATATATATGTGTATAGGGAATGTGGTACATACATGGGATGTGAGAGGATATACATGTGCGTGTGTGTATATATATATGTATGTGCGGGTTGGGAAGGGATAACATGTTAAATTCATCGCCTGTTTGCATTGTGATATGCATGTATGTTTAGATCAAAGTCTATGAAAAGTATGCTAAATAATATCTGTTTAGCTAGGTGTCGTCTTGTATGCATATGTGGCTCTTATGCATGAGGTTCAGTATATATATATAAGTGAATATATATATATATGGTTGCAGCGATTGAAATGCATGCTAAGTATGAATTTAACTTTTGGCAAGTATTTGAAAAGCATGAAATGTGCTAAGTGCTTTATATGTTCTTGATACATATGTGGGTGATGTAACGTATATGTGTGTATATATATATTGTGATTGGAATGCATGTTAGCTACTTGTAGTGAATACATGCATTGAATGAGAGCATGACTGTATTTATGCTAGCGTAGGTGCATATGTGATTTATATGCATGATTTGACATGTACGTGATTACATGTGGGGTTACGGGAATGAAATGCATGCTATCTGTTTATAGGAAATGCATGCATGGGTTATAGCATGATAAATAAGTGCTAGGGTTGAAATTGTTGGCATATGTGATGTGTTATGCGGGTATTGAACATATATGTGTTATATGTGTTGGGATGTGATGAGAAGCATGCTAGATACTTCTTTTTAGTATTCATAAGCATGGGTTGAAGCATGAAAGTATTATGCTGTGTATATATGCATCCATATCGCATGTATAGGAGGGAAATGACACATACGAGGTTGTACGTGGGTTTACATGTATAGGTAATTATATGTGTGGTTATGCGGAGACGAAATGTACACTATGTTTTCTTAAAACTAGCTTGTACATTGTGAAGCACAAAATTGAATGTTCGGTAGCTATATGTTCGAAATGCATATATGGTGCCGTTGTGAGGAAACGGGAAAGTGTGGTTGAGTAACCTAGAGTAGGTCAATACTCGGTTGCGGTTGTGGTCATAAAGTGGGCAAGTCACCCAGAGTAGGTCAATACTCGGTCACGGTGAGGGCACTGGAGTGGTTACGTCATCTTGGAGTAGGTAAATACTCGGTGACGGTGGTCTACTCACCTTGGAGTAGGTAAATACTCGGTGGGGATTCCAAAAAGATGCCCAATCACTTTGGAGTAGGTAAATACTCGGTGGTTGTGGTTTGCTCACCTTGGAGTAGGTAAATACTCGGTGAGAATTCTAGACAGGGGCCAAGTCATCTTTGAGTAGGTAAATACTCAGTGACGGTGGTCTATCCACCTTGGAGTAAGTAAATACTCGGTGGCAGAGTTGGAATGGTGTGGGAAAGGTCTCAGTTACATGATTTGGTTAAAAATCATGTTAGGATATTTGGTTGAGTCCGGGAGAGGGACAAGTGCGTGAACATGCTGACATTTTCTATTGTGAAGTATGCTATGTGTTTAACGCATTCTTATATATGCGTTGTTTGTGACAGAACATGATACATGTTGGATATCTATTGCTTTTGAGCATGTTATATGGTTTAAGTGCATCTTTATTGCATTTGAGATTGCTACTTGTTGAGTAGGGAATGTGGTAGTTGATTTACATCGGTTATGTAAATGTGTTGACATATATGTTCTATATACATATTGATGCGGAATGTTTACTACTTTCAAGCATGTTGAAAATGATTTCTAAAATCATGTGTTGTGGATTTTGTATGTTCATATGTGCTAGAGTAGCCATATACATCATTGGTTCATGCATGCTAGGTGGGGCATGGTCTTAAATATTGTGATATATTTGAGTGCATGTATATTTTTGAGAATATGTGAGGATCGACCTGCTGCAGCGGTGATAGTATGGTTCTACATACCTTGTTGGGCCTTTGAGCTCACCCCCTCCCAGGTTTTGCAGGTATTGCTGATTTCGAAGTCAGTTAGGGGGATCGGTAGTTCCAGTTGCAGAGGTAGTAAGTAGATTCCTTAGAATCTAATGTATGTCCAGGATAGTGGATAGATAGATGCTTTACGTTAGATTAAATGTATAAAGCGATCGTGTAGATTCAGTTCCTTCAGATGTATTTTATTCATGTAATATATGTATTTAATACGGACATTCAAGGACTGAGGCATGTATATTTATGATTGTATTATGCATGTTGTAGAAATATTGGGGGGACACGGGCCCAGAAGTGTCTATTTTTATTGCTTAGATATGAATGCTGGGGGGACACGTGCCCAGAAGTGTCCATGTAAATTGTAAAGCAGGTATATCATGCCAGGAGCTGATTATTTAGAATGGGTCATGCCCGATTTTCGTAAAAAAATAACAAGAAATTGAATTGTATGATCAGGTGGAGGTTATGTCGTGAGGGTGATCTCACGGGGTTCACACCTCGGTTTCTGGGCCTCGGGAATTAGGGCGTGACATGAATCAAGTGATTCTTTTTTTGAAATCGAGTATTTTGAAACCATCTTTCCAATGGTTTCATTCCTAGCCTATGATGATGGACATACAAGGAGTTATGTATCCGTGCTTAAGTGAGGAAATTATTTGGAGGGTGTATGGTGAAGGCCCACTGGAATTAGTTGATGTTGAGTTGTGCGTATATACATATGTGTGTATATATATATATATAGGTGTATAATATGATTAAGCTTTCGCAATAATTAAAGGTAAATGGACGGATGTCACATCGAGTTTTCGGCCGATGGAAATCGGGTTATGACAGATTGGTATCAAAGCTTGATACTATCGCATGAGTGTGATTAAGGTTGTTCACGGGGTTGAGTGAACGGGTTCACACTCGGGATTCGGGTCGGTCTGGGGGACTCTCGGCAGTCCGAATTTCGGGTTGTGACAGGGAGAGACTCTCTTATAAATATGTCATATTCTCTCTCATATCGGTATGTGAAAATCAATTCACAAACCTAAGGTTTTCCCACAAGAAATAGGTTTTTAGAGAATCAACTTCAAGGGTCATAACAGTGATTCTTACGAGCAGTACACCAAGGAGATCGATTGTTTCACCAATTGTTGAAGACTACGGGGTTGGAAAATTATCCCCATCAGGTATATGATCTCTGAATCCCATATTCTCCATGCAATCATATTTGTGTTCAAGAGGAAAAATTTTTGTTGTTTACATAATCTTTCATACATCAAGGGGTTCAATTATTTTTGATGAACTATGCTTTCGCAAAAGAAAAATATCCCTTCCCCATCATGTATGATTTCTTCGGGATTTGAATCCAACTAAGATTAATGTTCTTTGATGTTTCCTTCATTTATACATGTTATGGGAGGTGTTAGACGAATTTTAGGCACTTTATGGAGGTTGTACGGCCAAAAATTGAAGAATTTCAATCCCAAACCAGCAGGTTTTGATACTTGGTTCAATACATATTCAATTAATCGTAGTTTCAATTAATCTAAACCCCATTTTTTTATTAATCGAACCTACTATTCATAGCAAAGTAAAAAATTGATCCAAACTTCGAACGGGCATAACTCTTTCGTTTTAAATCAGAACTAAGTATGTTTTTTTTTATAAAAAAAATTGAGTATTTTTGAGCCCTCATCTAATGGTGTAGGTTTCAGTTTGAAATTCCAAACACAGAAGAAGTTGAGTTCTGGAATTGAGGGGTTCATAAGTGAGAACCGGTTTAGCTTTCACTAATTGTTTTGATTGGTCAACAATTGAGGGGCCCATGGATAGGGAATTATTTAAAACATGATTTGGTGTTAATACACTTGAGTATGATCCCAAAAATGTGAGACTAGAGATTTAGGTGGACTAGTCTTGGATAGTATTTTCGGGTAGGAAATTGAGAGTGTGATAGTTAAGCTTTCATAGTGGTTACCTCGGTGGTCTAGACTAGGAATTGAGCGTGACAACATTGGTAACATCATGGTATTATGAGGTCACAGAGTGTCAGCTTGATGGTAAATGTAACACCTCACCTCCGAAGTTCGGGATGGGACCGAGGGATTTCAGTAACTCAGATTTTGGGGTGTGACAGCTTGGTATTAGAGCACCTAGGTTCAAATACCTAAGGACGAAGGGTAAGAGGGCAAACGGTGATTTAATTGATAGCTTGTTGTCAGAGCTAGCTAGGTTTGCATACTTTGGGAAAGGTTAAATCGTGTGGATTCAAAATGGTTAAAGTCTATGGGTTTGAAAACCTAAGGACGTTGGGTATATGTGACTTAGTTAATTTGAGACTTAAAATGTACACGTTATATTATTGTTAGATAACATGTTTAAGTGTTATGTTTATGTGATAACATGCTACGTGCTATATGTTATGTGATAACAAGTTATTATGATAACATACTTATAATGTTATGTAGTATGTTAGTTATGTAAGGTGCATAGCATGAGATATTTGATTGTTATTAATCTATCTCTTGGCTATATAGCATTATATCTTCTAAGAAGAATAGTCAGGACAAGAAAGATGCCTGGAAACATAGTAAGGATATAGGTGATTCTTCTGAGGGTCAAGCAAAGAAAAAGCAAAAGAGTGATCCTTCACTATCATTGGGATCAGTAAGGCGGCAGACAATACATTCTGTACCTGTGACTCCTGTACCATTGGGATCATCCAAGATAGGGGTGATATGTTATAGGTGCAGGCAGCCAGGGCATATTAAAGCGGGCTATCCTACGATTCAATCTAATACTAGAACTTGTTTTAGGTATGGTCAGTTAGGACACAAAGTGAGACATAGTCCACAACAAAGAGGGATTGCTAGTAGTGGACAAAATTCTTAACTCGAGCCAGCTCAGTACAGTTACGTCTCAGAGTACTACCCCCACCACAACCAGTTATATTTATTGAGAGTGCACGACTTGTTGGGGGGGTCTGCCCCTAGTATATCTATGCAACAAATTAATTTACATGGTGGTAAATAGCAGGAGTAGAGGACTCAAGTCAGGGTAGACATTGTTACTCCTGCAGATGTTTCAACTGAACCTTCAGTGGTTCGAGGTATATCTTTGGATGATAATTTGTGGTTTATAAATTGATTTATTTTGGCACATTCTAATTATTGCTGTATCATTTGCACGAGCATTGGGGTTAGGGATTTATTTATTGAGTAGGGCTATATGCATTGATATATCAGTTGGTGGTATTGTGGTTTTAGACAGGGAGTGTTGGGGATGTGCTATTGGAATGGCCATATAGACACTTAGATTCAATTTCATCTTCTTTTTGAGATAGAAGATGGGTTGATTGTGTATGTCAGAGAGAGACATGTTTGAGTTATATGAAATAGACTATAAGGTAAATGTTAAGTATTAGACACGATGTTTAAATAGATAATGAGTTGTATAGTGGGGGAGAGTTTAGACAGATAGTATCAAATTTTGAGGAAGAGAATGGGGTATAGTTATTTTCTAAAATAATTGGTGAGGCAATTGATGTGTTTGATGGGATTGTGAAATCGGTAGGGGGTAAGGCCCTAAAGGTGGTATTGGATTTTATTAGGTGGATAGTCTATGAACTGGACAGAATTGCTTGGCTTGTTTTTGACAAGTACACGAGAAATTGTGTGGCTTATTTTATCAAATGCACGAAACTATGTGGTTTGCTTCGGCAAATGCACATAACGGTGGATTCGCCCAAAATGGAATGTCGGTATTGTGATTTATATATATTAACAATTATGGATTTTGACGCTGATTTATATAAGTATATTAAGTTGTATATCATGAGTTATGTGTTGCAATTAATGCAAGCATAAATTTGATAATGGTTTTATGAATGGATAATTTGTACTTCATTTATGATTGAAATGCCCAGGTGAATTGAAAGCATGAATGGATGGGTATAAGTTAGAATTATAGGGAATTGAGGACTTCAGCAAGAAAGACTACGATTAATCGAAACCATAGTCTCGATTGATTGAACTCCTTCGATTGATCAAAAACTAGGACTGAATGGTAATTTTCACATTTACTTGAGGACATGGAGCTCTCAGACCGGGGTGGTTCCAACGAGGCAAATTTTGGGGCATGATGTGGCTATACTTTGTATTTAGAATGTTTTTAGTATATATTGCATGCCTAGTTTTTAGTTTCTTAGTTTTAAGGATCTGGTATATCTCAACGGAGATTTGAATATAGGTCAATTCACGAGGTTTAGGGATGTGCAAGTTATATTAGACTCAGGATATGTGAGCCTAGAGTTAGTGGGAAAGTTTTGGAATACTTTAATATTTTTCCATGTCAAGATTTTTGAAGATGGTTTATAGATGGATATATTAGTCCTTGTAGATATTTCAGGACTTAATATATATGGTCCATGAGTTTTAGGCCAGGATGGGCAATTGGGACCGAGAGTATGAGGGACAAGAAAGGCAAATTGTCAGAGTTGGGCTAGCGAGGAGAAATGGTATGGTCAGACATTTTTTTTTATTACCACTTCACTTACAAGATGTTTGATCTATGTAGTAGTTGAGTTGACTTGTGGTATTGGCAAGCAAAGATTGAAATATTGAGATTTTTTAGTGCGAATGATTTTCACTCATAGATTGGTGTAATATGGCAAAGATCTTTACCTTGGATTACAAGTTTGGATAGGCAGACATGGTGCTTATCACAATGTTCATGAGAATAAGAGTAGGTTAGTTTTGAACCACTCTTGATGAGACGTATTTTAGTACTTGTTAGTGATATTGAGGAAATAATTTTTATCCTCGAGAGACTTCAGAGGTTAATTGGTTTTCATAATGGGTGTGATTCTGAATGCCAGATTTGTCTATTGCTTAACTCGTGGGATCAAAAGTGGTCATTTAGACGCGATTTTGTCTATTGACGTATATTAGAGCAATCATCTCTAGATGCTATTTTGTCTATTCATTTACTAGTTTGGGGATGGATTTTCCCTGGGAAAAGTGAATCAATTTTTACGAGAATGAGGAAATAGTTTTTTAGATTTACGTTAAAATTGGCTTTCTCGACATGACAAATTTTAATGTCATCGTTGAGGTGAGAGGTGGATTGATTGCCGCTTCTGTTTAGATTTTTATCGAATGTGGGTTGAGATATCCTAGGTGTCGAGGTGTTTCACATTAAGGTTTAGGGTGTGATAGAGGCAGGGATGCAGGATAGTGAGTTAGAGATTTTTTCACTCACGGATCGCTAGTGGTATGACGGTGATAGATTGTGCCTGGTATCACTCTATAATGGCTCCAATCTTAATTATTCCAAAATATGGGTTGGGGTAAAAGATTTATTGTTACACTTCGAGACTTGGTTTGGGATGTGTATTGATGCAAACCGAAAAGGTTGTGGCATATGGCTCACGGCAGTTGAAGACACATGAACATAATTACCCGACTCATGGCTTGGAGTTGGCAGGGGTGATTTTTGCCCTTAAGGTATGAAGACATTATTTGTATGGGAAAAAGTTTAAAGTGTTCTCCGATCACAAGAGTATCAAATACCTTTTCTCACATAAGGATTTGAATATGATGCAATGAAGATGGATGGAGTACATGGAAGACTATGATTTTGATTTATAATATCACTCAGGAAAGGCTAATGTGGTAGACGATGCCTTGAGCAAGAAGTCGCATGGTAGCTTGGCGAGCATTGTTATACGTGAGTGGAAGGTAATGAAAGATATCTCAGAATGGGATTATATTTCAGTGAGGATGGTGAATCAACAACTTTATTTACCCTTATTGCTCAACCAACTCTAGTGAGTGGAGTGATTGAGGAGCAGAAGCAGGATAGTGAGATAGAGGCTATTCACACTCAAATATTGGGTGGCGAAGTAGTGGAAGATTAGACAGTTCATTCTGATGGGGGCTTGAGATTCAAAGAGAAAATTTTTGTTCCTTCGACTTGTAGGGATGATGTCCTTAGAGAGTTTCACAGCTCGAGACTTGCAGTACATTTTGGTGGTACCAAGATGTATCAGAACTTATGCTGACAATATTGGTGGAAGGGTATGAAGAAAGATGTGGCTCAGTTTGTGGTAAGGTGCCTCACTTGCCAATAAGTGAAAGCTAAACATCAAAGGCCGGCGGGGTTGTTACAACCATTACCTGTAGCAATTTGAAAGTGGGAGCATGTCACTATGGACTTTGTGATGAGATTTCTAAGGTCAAGAAAGAGTCACGATGCTGTTTGGTTCGTTGTTAACATATTAACCAAGGTAGCTCATTTTCTCCCTATTCGAGTGACTGATGATATGGCTACTTTCAGTCGGTTATACATTGAACAAATTCTTAAGCTTTATAGTGTATCAATTTTTATTATGTCAGATAGAGACCCACGGTTTATGCCATGATTTTCGTAGAGTTTTCTGAAGGCATTTGGTATAGATCTCCAGTTCAGTATAATATTTCATCCTCCAACGGATGGTCAGTCTGAGAGGACTATACAAATTTTGGAGGATACGCTTAGAGCCTGTACCTTAGACTTTCATGATAGTTGGGAAGACCATCTGCCATTGGTGTAGTTTGCCTATAACAATAGCTATTAAGTTAGTATTGAGATGGCTCCATTTGAGGCATTATATGGTATGCCTTATAGGTCACCTGTTATTGGACCAAAGTCGGTGAGATAGTAGCTTTAGGCCGCATATAGTCTGAGAGACTACAAAGAAAATAAAGGTGATACATCAACGATTGATTACAGTTCAAAATCGCTAAAAGAGCTATGCAGATAGAAGAAGACGTCATTTGGCATTTGAGGTGAGAGATCATGTTATTCTTAAAGTCTTGCCACACAAAGGGTTGATGAGATTTAGGCGTAGTGGCAAGTTATCACCACGATTTATCAGTCTATTCAAGATTTTGGATCGAGTTGGTGAGGTTGCATATCGCTTGGCATTGCCACCACAAATGTCAAGTGTGCA
Source organism: Cornus controversa (assembly GCA_026545225.1). Taxonomy (NCBI): domain Eukaryota; kingdom Viridiplantae; phylum Streptophyta; class Magnoliopsida; order Cornales; family Cornaceae; genus Cornus; species Cornus controversa. The sequence continues at coordinate 16,151,224 of CM048848.1, forward strand.
CAATACTTTCCATGTTTCTATGTTGAGAAAGTATGAGTCAGATCCTTCACATGTGCTAGATTGGACGACTCTTGAAGTGGAGGAGGATGTATCATATGAGGAGAGGCCAATTCAGATTTTGGACACTAGATAGCAAGTGCTTCTGGGCAAGACTATTCCATTGGTCAAAATACTTTGGAGACATCACGGGGTCCAAGAGGCTACATGGGAGTGGGAACAAGAGGTTCATTCAAAGGATCCTGAGTTATTCACCACTTGAGGTACGTTTTAATTTCGAGGATGAAATTCCTTAAAGATTGAGTGGTTGTACCAGGTCCAATTTTAATCGATTTACTTTTTATTCATCATTTTTGTCATAAATTGATTTTTAATGATGTTGCATATATTTTGAATATGAAAAACATGTTTGGAAACTTTTTTAGAGATTCGGGGAAGTTTTCGTGCCATTTGGCTCAATTTGAGATTTTTGGGTCTAGTGAGGCCTAGGACGCGGGTCAGGTGGACCCGGAAGACTGGATATGTTTTTGAGAAATATTATTTTTGATTTTGGACCAAATAAAATGTTAGAAGAGGAATGGAATTGATTTTAGAACCATAGGTGCTTTCAGAATCAAAAACGGAGGTCGAGAGGGTGCGTTAAGTGGTGTAAGGGTATTTTGGTCATTTTACAGTGTGGAGGCTATAAATATCATATTTTTAGATATTTCCTCATTATCTCTTAACCAAAATAGCTAGCTATTGAAGCTCTCTCCCTCCTCTCCATCTTTTCTTCTTTCTCCTTTGATTTGGGAGCCTTGAGGTAGGATTTAGAAGGTGTCGAAGACCAATGGTTTGTTCTACTCGGCAAGGGCTGCATTTTGAACCAAACAAAGTCCATTTTAGTTAAGTTGTAAAAGCTAGAATTTCTAGGGCTTGGCTAGAAAGGCTTGAAATTTGAGGTAGGAATATGAATTCCTTCTTAGCTTTGATTCTATAGGTCCTTTAATTGTGACATCGAACCTTTGCACGAGTTGTATATGTAAAAGTTTATTTATCTTTAGTATTTAATTTCTCTAGCATGTTCTAGGTGCAAATTATATGCCATATACTTGTTGAATGATATATATGTGTTTAAGATGTCCTATGTGAGTTTATTATATATTGACTGTGTAAATGAAGTATACTAGGATGTTGTGCATTTAAGTTTTTGAGTCGAATTGATGTTTGCATTAATGTTGAAGTATATGTGTCTATTGTGAGTCATTCGTATTTGATTGGAAGTAAATATGAATTTGACTTCATGTATGATAGATATTGCATAAAGGAGGTTTTCTTGAAAAATGCACAAAAATGAATTTTTCATAAGTTGATTGGAATTGCATTGTAACATGATTGAGTTGAGTTGATATGCATTAGCCATATGAATGTAATGTATTGAAAGTGAGCTTTGTGAAATTCTTAGTTTTGTGTGTACTTGTGATAATTGTACACTTATATAATAATTGTTGATTTTGGAAAAGTGTGTGAGAAGCAAGAAGGGCCCAGAGCCCTAGGGTGAAAGACCCAAAACTTGGCCAAGCAGATGTCACTATCGTTGGGTTAGCAACTCGTAAAGTGTAAGCAAAGTATGTGGTCTCTCAAGGACAGTTACTATGATTGTGATAATCGAAAATCCCCATATGTTTGATTTCAAATGATTCATGGTGTTGAATTTAATTATGAATGTGATTTCATGTTGAACTACATATATGTATTTGAGATAGGTGATATCATACTTGTTTAAATGTTGTGTAAGAATTGAACATGAACATCTCGAAGTATGCCATGTAATCGGATAGAAATTTCATTTGCATTTATGCATGGCTGCCTGAGTCATTGTTGAGTTGGGAAGATCGTCTATACTAGGCTTGTTGTATGCTCACCCCCTCCCCCAAACACTTTTACAAATAAAGCACCGATTATGGAAGACGTGTGAAAGTGCTAAGGGTTGGAGCACTTGGATTATTTTTGGAGTTTTTGTATGTCTATGTTGATATATGTTTATGCATGCCATGTTGGTACATAGAGAAGATATGTACTCGAGTTATGGAACAAGTTTATTAGTACCATGAGCATGTGTACTTTATTATTTTGGTTTTCGTTCCAATGTATTTTCTTTCTTTTGGACATTAAAGACGTTTCTGTATATTGGGCAGATAAACTTGCATTATGAATTCAATGTACACATTTCATTTTCACATGATGGAATTATAATTTAAATGTTGTATATGTATACTATGGACCATTCTAGATGTGTGTTAAATCAAGGAAATGTATGTATGCTAAGGGTTGAGAATTGGGCATGAATTTGATTAAGTGTGAAAAGTTAGAATTCCTTTGTCAAGGATAACTTCGATTAATTGAACTCCCCAATTCGATTAATCAAAGCCATTTGATTAATCGAACCTCTAATTATGATTAATCGTGGTCTTATTGAGGTTTTAGAGCCAAAAGGTGAAGAATTTGGACCCCAAACCTGCAAGTTTTGATACTTGATTCCATACATCAATGATTAATCATAGCTTCAATTAATCGAAACTCTATTTTCAATTAATCGAAGTTATTATTCACAGCATGTTCGAAAATTGGTCCAAACTTTAAATGGGCATAATTTCTTTGTTTTAAATCAGAATTGAGCGTGATTTTTTTTAAATTAAGTATTTTTGATGGACTAAGAATAAAGTTGATATTCTAATTACAGAAGAAATTGAGTTTTGGACTAGAGGAGCTCATGTGTATATGTTAGTTTAATATTCATTAATCACCCTTGTTTTCCTCGCTCTTAACTGGGTGTTAGAATTCAAGGAATGACAATGTGATATCATAACGTGTTGTTGTTGCAAGGTGTTGAGATGTCATTTAATAACCTCTATTTCCCATGCCCTTCTCGGTGTTGGAATTTAGGGCGTGACATGTGTGATACGTCAAATTATGGAGTCGGGGTTGTTTTAGGGCAAACAGTTGATAAAAAAACCTATGCCATCTATTATACTAGCAAGACCCTCAACAATATGCAACTTAACTACTCGACTACGAGAAAGAGTTGTTAGCGATCCTATTTTCCTTTGACAAATTACGCTCTTATTTAATTGGATCTAAGGTAAGATCTGTACTAATCATACAGCATTGTGACATTTCTCTTTAAGAAAGATGACAAACCTAGGTTAATACGCTAGATCTTGCTCCTTTAAGAATTTGACCTTGAGATTCATGATAAGAAAGGCTCAGAGAATGTAGTCACTAATCATTTTTCCTATCTTGTTGCTGATTCGATTATTGACTCCCTTCCTATATCTGATTATTTTCTTGATGAGCAAATTTTTGAGGTATTTCTTACACCATGGTATACAAATATTGTCAATTACATTGTAACTAGTCAAATCTTTTCAAATTGGTATAAGCAAGAGAGAGACAATATCCTAGCTAAGGCTAAGAAATATTTTTGGGATGATCACTACCTATTTAAGTATTGTCCAGATTAGATCATCCATAAGTATGTCCCCGAGGTGGACCGAGAGTCCATTATTTCCTTTTGTCATGATCAGACATGTGGTGGCCATTTTAGCTCTAAAAGGACCGCAGCAAAAATCTTGCAGTTGAGATTTTATTAGCCCACACTTTTTAAGGACACACACATCTACTGTGTAGTTTACTTGTCATAGATGTTAAGCATAATGAGTGGCCTCAACAATCAATTCTAGTTATTGAAATCTTTGATATTTGGGGTATTGACTTCATGGGACCCTTTCCCTCCTCATTTGGGTATATTTATATCCTTCTTATAGTTGATTATGTATCCAAATAGGTAGAAAAATTAGCCACCAAGACATCAGATGTAACGACCGTGACCAATTTTGGCCGATTTTCTTTTTTCATCATTTTTTGCCATAAATGCATTTTAAATGATGATATGGATGTTTCGAGTGTGGAAAACATGTTATAAGGTTTTTGGAAGTTTTCGGAAGATTTGGAGAAGTTTGACTTTTGGTCAAACCGGGGCCCGGGACGCAATCCGGGTGGGCCCAAAAATCTAAAAAAATTTGAGAAATATTTAATTTTCAAATTTGACATAACGAAATGTTAATGAGTTAAGGAAGTGATTTCGAGACCGTAGGAGTTTTCAAAATAAAAAACGGAGCCCGGGAAGGTACGTTAAGTGACTTAAGGGCAAAAGGGTCATTTACCCTTGGTGAGGTGTCATATATACATATATGTATTGTTGGGGCAGAGGTGATACATACAAATTTCAGCCATTGAAGGCTCTCCTTCTTCCCCAAGCTTCCTTCTTGGTTTTCATCACTTTAAAGTGTGATTTGGGGCTTGTCTCAAGAAAGAAAGCTTCTTCTCTCTCCTTCTTCTACACATTGGTGGGTTTAAAGTCCCCCAAATGAGAGTTCTAAAAATGGAGAGTTACTAAAGTTTGGATTCGGGCTTCGTCCAAGAAGGAAAGTGTGTTCTCCTCGACCCGATCTACGGTTCTACGAAAAGAAATCATAATTTGGACAAACTTGGAATTTGGTGGTTTTTGGAGATTGCTTAGAAGGCTTCCAAACTTGACATAGGGGTATTCTCTCCATCTTGTCATCAATTCCTTAGGAATTGATGTGGGTTGTATTGTTTAGCATGTTTAGAATTACTAGAATGTGAGTCTTGCACTTTTAATTGGGTCAATTCATGATAATTGATGGTGTTGTTGAATTCATGTGTATTGAATTGTATTTATATGCTTAAGTGTTGCTAATTATGGAGAAATGTTACTTTATAACATGAATTATAGTGTAGAGACCATGTTGTGTATATAATGCATGTTATGTGTTTGATAATATGCATGAGAATGATCATTTCCTTCAAATGTTGCATTATGATATGCATAGAGTTACATGTTTTAGAATGTGAATTAAATGGCTTATAATGCACTTACATTATAGAATTGTTGCATTGTGATATGCGTGGAATTGCATGTTTTAACATATGGGTTAAATGACTTATGTTGCACTTGAGATTGTATGTGTTACCATACTTGAAACCGATGTGATTGGTTGTTGATTTTGGGAGTAGGTCAGAAATGAAAAAGGGCTCCAAGCCCAGAACTTGGCCAAGGGGGTTTTGTCTATACCTTCGGGTTAGTAGCCCGTAAAGTAGACCTTCGGGTTGATCACCCGTAAAGTAGAATATCAGGTTTTGTCTAGACCCTCGGGTTTTAGCCTGTGAAGTAGAATATTTAGAAAAATTGCTCGAAAGGCTTTTAACCCGTGACCTATGACTACTCCCACACTAGTGTGATTTCGAAACTTACATGGTTTGGTGCTTAAGTGCTATTGTTGAATTACGATATTCATCTTGGATATTGTGTGGCATTTTTCTTTGAAATTGAGTAATGTTGAGCATGTTTTTCATTTAAGCTTTGAATTGAAACTTCATTGAGCATGTACATTGTTGTATGCCATGTAGTGCGTAGGAATGCCATGATAACATCTCACATGCATTGAAAGTATGTCATGTAGTATTGGAATGCCATGCTTGCATTCATATAGGTCATGTCGAGTCAATGCATAGGTTGGTTTGGATATCTCTACTGAGCCGCCTTGGTGCTCACCCCTTTCTCCCCCAACATTTTTCAGATAATGCTTGAGGACGTATGGGAATGACATAACCAGTCACTTTGAACATTTTGATACATTTTGAGATCTTTATGTATAGGTTGTATACTTGGCCATCTATGCCGGCATGTGGCATGTGAACTATGTAGACTTGGTAGTTACATTCTTATATATATAACTCGTATTTATCATACGGAGTTCATAAGTAAAGACAATGGATTCATTTATGTTTATTGTGAAATTTTATAGAAAAGGTATAAGGATTGTGGGCTTAATTATTATTATTTCAAATGCATGATTTTAGAATATGTGCATGATGATTTAGTATTTATAGATGTTATAGGTGTTGTATGAATGATCCTAGGGTGTGAAGATGAGATTTGGACACAACAATGACCAATGTATCAAGTTGAGTAAATACAGCAGAAAATTCAGGCCCAGACAGTTTCAGCTTGCTGAAAGTTCACTTTGAGCTTGATGAAAATCGACTTTGAGCTTGCTAAAAGTCAACTTTGAGTTTGCTGAAAGTTCACTTTGAGCTTGCTGAAAGTCCACTTTCAGGCAATGAAAGTCCATTTTCAGGCGACTGAAAAATATAGAATGAAACAAGCAATTGTAGAGCACTTCTTCAGTCGACTGAAACTTTATTTTCAGCCGAATGAAAGAAGCTAATTCTGAATACAACCCTTAGCTAACTTGATAAATAGAATGAGTAAGGTTAGGTGTCTGCATGGTCATGTGTGGGCCCATTGAGATAAGCGTTACAGTGCTGTGCACATGTAATAATGTGATTAAAATAACTTTTCGCAATTTTGAGATGGGTTTGTGACTTAATCACCCTTGGTTTCTAGGAGTCAAAAATCGAGGTGTGACATCAGATTATAGGGTTATGGTGAATTTCTTGAAAGACTTAATTTTTTCTAGGTCTGGTATACCTTGAGCCATAATCAATGATAATGATTCCCATTTTTGCAACAAAGTCTTTGCAAACTTAATTTCCAAATATGGAATCACCCACAAGGTAACCCTATCTTATCACCTAGAAACCAATGGTCAGTCTGAGATATCCAATAGGGAGATCAAACACATCTTAGAGAAAATGGTTAACCCCATAAGGTAAGATTAAAGTCTCCACCTCCAGGATGCTTTGTGGGTATATCGAACTGCTTATAAGAGTCCTATATAAATGCCCCCAAATCGATTGGTATATTGCCTGTCACTTGCCTGCCGAACTCGAACACCATGCTTATTGGGCCATTAAGGCCATAAATTTTGACTATGATAAAGTCGGAGAGTGTAGGTCACTTCCACTCGTTAAGTTAGAGAAACTCAGATATAGTGCCCACGAGAGTTCGAGAATTTATAAAGCTAAAACCAAATTGGAACATGACAAATAAATTCTAAGAAATGAGTTTTCCCTAGGACAAAAGGTTCTTCTGTATAACTCCCGTCTTGAATTATTTCCTGGGAAATTGAGGTCACAATGGTCTGGTCCATACTATGTCCACCATTTTGCTGGTCATAGTGACATTGAGGTATAAGATCCCAGAATTGAAAGTTGTTCAAAGTCAATGCTCAATGTCTAGAGCATTTTCTTGAGTTTGAGGCTCACAGAATTAAAGACGTTTTCCTCGTCGATCCAGTCTATTGGAATTGATCTTTTTGGGATACTATCCCCTTTGAGTCTTGTAGAAGATGTTAAACTTAGCGCTCTTGGGAGGCAACCTTGCTGGTTGTGTCTATTCTGTTACCTTGGATTGATCTCACTCCTTCTCGTTAACTCCATAATTGTTTAGCTGCTTAAGTTAAGATTTCTTTTAGACTCTATTTGGATATGTTTATATTCTGTTTAGGAGTGCGGTCTTCGATTAATTTATGATTTTTATCATTTAGTCTATATTATGCATTGCATCTTTACAAGGACTGTACTTCTACCTCACCAAACTAGTTGAGGTAATTTGTTCCAATGTTTCTCTATCTCTAGTGGTACATTATTCATTCTGCTACTGTACTTTTAACTCTAGGGACATTGTTGTATTTTGTTTGGGGTGGCGTAGATTTATCAAAACACGTTCCTCAATTGAAAATCTTTTGAGCTAACATAGTCATTTTTCAATTTATCCAAAAAAGAAAAAAAAAAGTTCGTACAAAAAAAAACATTGTTTTCTCATTGTGTTTTGCAGTATAGTACCTTTACAATGATGAGATTGGATTACCTTATGATATGTTTCTTGAACTCCAAGAGATATTAATGTCTAGATCTAAATTTAGCTTGTTATTAGGGTAATATAATGATATACAATGCACCACGAGCATTTAAAAGTAGAAATACTTTTTGCACAAAAGTCGCATTTTGTAATTCAAATTGAAAAGTGAGTAACCTCCTGATAATCTAAAAGATCTAATGGTGGAGACTTAGACATTGTGAGCTTTTGTGCCTTTCACCGTTGTAGAGAATTTTTATGCTAACTCCGAGTCACAAGATGACTAAATTTCCTTAGATATCGCATTAAAAATTATTGTTAGTCTCATTATCTTTCATTTTGGTTGATCATTGAGAATGAAATCACTTTAAGTTAAAAGAAACATAGGTCTTGTAGTTTATTTTCTACTATCATACTATACCATAACCCTTGTTTTGATAGTTAGTTTCTGAGAAGTGTTAAGGATGACCTTACGTACAAAGAAAAGGGACCAAGAAAACCATCATATTCTTTTCACACAAAAAAAAAGGAAGAAAAAAAAAAGAAAATACAAGTTTCTCCATTGAGATATTTTGAAGACACATCACTCTCAAAAACACTTCACCAATAACCTTATCATAATCACCACTCTTATGATTTATGGAAAAATATGAAATTGGGTAATAAGTGAGAAGACACTATTGTAAAGCCTTGAATTGTTATTTTTATTTTTATTTTTAATTACAATTAATTATGTTTTAGTTGTCATAAAGCATGAGGAATTGCTTAATTATGTGTTTTGTGAGTTATAGGACTTTTCTGGATTTTGAGTTCGAGTTCGAGTTCGAGTTCGAGTGTGGGGCTTAAGATGAGTCGAATAACCCAGAAGAGTGTATATTCGGGTTACCTCTTGTAGACCGAAATAGCAGAAACAAACGAACCGATAGCTTGTGTTACGAGCTGTCCCTACGGTAACGTAATCCTCGTCAATAGAGCGGCTACTAGAGTCCTCTATATGTATTCCACAATCCAAGTCATATTGGTTGATGGCTACCAAAGAGAGAGATCCAGATAGAGAGAGAACTCAAAAAGGAAGAACACCAGAGGGAAAAACTCAGAGAGAATTATGTTTCTCAATCATCGTCTTTTTTTTTCTCTCTCGTTATTCTCTTTTATAAAGATTATGCATTGCATAATTAGAGATACACTTCACATAGGAGTCTATAGTGGATGAAACACTAAATGGGGGATAACGTGTTATCCTCATCCATTTATCTTATATCTTCCACTCAGCCACATAGGCGAGTTCTAAATTTTTCATATCTCTCATCTTTTTTCTCATCTCTATATAAGAAAATGGATCATGCAACTGGACGAGAAAGATTAGGTAAGAGTACTATATTAAGCTACCATCAAACTAACATAGTACCTCACTACGAACTAGTAATCTCATGTATGCCCCAGATTATTTCGTTACACCTAATTCAGCATCTGTTATCCTATTTGAGACTCATTCTCAAAGCTATGCTTTAATCCCATAATCTATATTGTGATCAAGACTATGTCTGGAAACAAATTTTAACAGAGTCGCCTGGGCTATGAGTCACAACACAATAGTATATTATCAAATTATCTTCCCTAACTACTCATGTTAATCTAATTGGACCTAATCGCTTTCCTAGATATGCCCTGCCGAACAGCATGATTCATGGTCCTTTAGGTACATACTAAAGTAGCGACATTATGTCTTTTATTCATAACATAGTCGTAGGACATAAGGGTATAAGTGGAACCAAAACTATATGGTTCTAAGATCTCACATAGTGACGAAACAGGGATATTTTCAGTTACTCTTTTTTAGTGACCGATTAAATAACACATACAATATGTTACTTATGCTACGACGAGTCTCCCACTCAATTGGGCATGTCATGCTCATAGAACGTCGTACGAATCTTATTCTATTCGCTATCTCAACGCCTAACTCGATCATTCCAACACAGTCACTCTATTAGCGCCTGTTTGAAGTTTTGCATTCGGCTAATGCTAGGCTAATGAAGTGTGTGGTATACCATCATGTTCAGTTCTCACAAGAACCTCATCTTGACCCTGTCAAGGCGACATATATAAAAATCCTCCTACTCACAAAGAATTTTATGTCTCATCTTGCATACTATCTAAGCACCAAGGCAATTGCTCGTGAGAGAGCCAATCCATGCCTGATGATATTTTAAGAAATGTATACAATCATCTCAATATGAACATAAAATCATATATTTATAACAATGAATAGAAATGTCAACGGTGTCTAATATATCAAGTCCTAAATAAACCTAAACTTCTAACATGGGATGTAAAATCTAGGTATAGGTTTAGTTATTGGTCAGCCACCATACTAGCTATGGATATATGTTTCAGGACTACCTCTCCTTGCGCAATCATATCTTAAATGTAGTGATAATGAATATCTATGTGCTTGGTCTTCCCATGATACTTGGGATCCTTTCCATATGCCAAAGTTACCATACTATCACAATGGATGACTACTGTCTGCTGATTATTTGGCGTTATGTCAAATCGCTGCAAGAATCTTCTCAACCAAACTGTCTCCTGCACTGCAACTGAACAAGCCACATACTCTGACTCCATGGTAGACAGAGCTATTTATTTATGTTTCTTGCTACACCAAGAATAGCCCCTCCACAAAAAAGAAATGCATAACATAAAGTGGACTTGCGTCCATCCCTATCACCAGCCTAGTCAGCATCATTGTATCCTCTCAATCTCAAGTCCCCACCTTTATAACATAACATAAGATCGGTGGTACCTTGTAGATATCGGAAAATCCTCTTTTCTGCTTTCTAATGAGCAAGTCCAGGATTACTCTGGAACCTACTAACCAATCCGACTGCGAAGCAAATGTCTGGTCGAGTACACAAAATAGTGTACATCAAACTACCAATTGCACTTGCATAAGGAGTTTTGGACATCTATTTCTTTTCTTCACCTATCTTAGGGCATTGACTAAGATGTAAATCGCATCCTTTTTCTATAGGAGTGTCAATGGGCTTGGAGTGATGTATCCAGAATCGTTCAAGGACTCTCTTTATGTAAGTCTCTTGAGACAAATAAAGAAGCCTCTTTGAGCAATCTCGCACGATCTTCACCCCTAAAATAGTACTAGCTAAGCCCATGTCCTTCATCTCAAAAGTAGAAGACAGTCACTCTTAAGTGGCGACAATCTCTTTCATATTGTTCCCAACAAGCAAGATGTCATCAATATACAATGTAAGGATAAGAATACTTTTCTCGGATCATTTTACATACACAATGGTCTTCCTCTATCATCTCAAAATGATGAGATAAAATGGCTGTTTGAAACCTTTTGTACCACTGACTAGATGATTGTTTGAGACCATAAATAGAACGCTTGAGACGACATACTTTGCGCTCTTATCCTTTTACTACAAAACCCTCTGGTTTAGTCATATAGATTTCTTCGTCTAGTTCTCCATTGAGAAATGCAGTCTTAACATCCATCTGAAAAAGTTCTAAATCCAAATGTGCGACAATTGCTAGGATAAGGCGAATAAAGGCAAATCTCACCACTAGAGAGAATGTCTCTTCATAGTCTATACCCTCCATTTGGGTATAGCGTTTCAGCACAAGACGCGCTTTATATCCGTCAATTGATCCATTTACTTTGCATTTTACCTTTAAAACTCATTTGGTTCCAATGGTGTTGCGCCCATTTGGAATATCAGCTAACTCCCAAACATGATCCTTATACATTGAACTCATCTCATCCTCTATAACAATCATCTATTCTTTACAAGCTGGGAAAGAGAGTGCTTCACTAAAAGAAGCAGGCTCATATGTATCCAACAGAGTACATAAGAGTATGTCCCCCTTAATCTCAAAACGACAACAAAGAACTACTCCACGTCCACTCCTACGAATTTAAGTCTCATGCGAGTCTAATTGTGGACTCCCACTGGATTCCAACTGTGAAATGGATTGAAGATTACTATTATCCTCTTTGGCGATTTCAAGATGAGAAATTAATTCCCCACCCTCGCTAAAAGGAAAAGAGTTATCTTCCAAACCTATCATATCATAGAGTTCAAGATTCATTTAGCATCATCAATGATCGGGAAATCATCCTCAATAAAAGTGACATCTCGTGACTCAACTATAGTCATTCCTTTGTTAGGTTGTTCACTATACGTCACATAGCCTTTTGAGTGTTCGGAATATCGAATGAAAATATTCTTATTAGCTCTTGGGCATCTTCCCATACTTATGAGAAGTGTTGTGAACATAACCTGCTGACCCCCATGGACGTAAATGTCCCAATTCTAGCTTCCGTCCATGCTATCATAAGGGGTCTGAGGAACTGACTTGGAAAGCACACGATCAAGAATGTAGGCAGTAGTCATTAAAGTACCCCCCCAAAAACTAATCGAGAGGTTAGCTTGTGCCATCATTGACCTAACCATGTCTAATAATGTATGATTCCTTCGCTTTGTAACACTATTTTATTGCGGCGTATGTGGAATTATCAAATCCTGCATATCCTCTTTTCTTCGCATAGTTCCTTGAACTGGTCTGATAGATACTCGCGTCCACAGTCAGTGCGAAGAACCTTTATTCTTCGCTCTACCTGATTCCCAACCTCTATCATAAATCGTTGGAAGCATTCTAATGTCTCACTTCGGTGAGAAATCAGATATACATAACCATATCATGTATAGTAATCTATAAAAGTGAGGAAATAAGAGGCATCATTGCTTGCCTTCACATATATTGGTCCACAAATGTCTGAATGGACTAATTCTAGAGGACAAGTAACTCTTGTAACATTTCCAAATGGATTTCGGCAACTTTTGCCAACCAAACAAAGCTCACATGTTACAAGGTTAACATTAGTGAAAGACCCCAATAGGCCTTCTCTAACTAATATGGTCATCATATATCTTCCAATGTGACCTAGTCTCGTATACCATTTTATAGAATCATGATTATCAATATCACATGTCAAATATTCAGATGAATAATTATAATCTAACAAATCCAAATGATATAGATTATTTAAAAGAAAATCATGTCCGTAAAACACATCATCAAGTTACATATCCATTTGTCTATTACTTATTTGAAAAGAAAACCAAGTTCAACTAATGCTGGAATTAAAACTAGATTATATCGGACACTAGGTACATAAAGCACATCATGTAGAAATAACACATGCCCTGAGCGTAGTTTGGGTTGATAAGAACCAACTCCTAGAACTGCTTCATTAGCACCATTGCCCATGAAGATGCTCTAGCTCCCTACTAGTATATGACGATAATCTACAAAATCTCCTCTATTCTGCGTCACATGTTTGGTTGCTCTTCTATCTAATATCCACAAAGGAGATGAATGAGCAACTAGTACATGTGAGCAAACTAATGTAAATAGAGGATTTTGTTTAGAGAATACCTTCTTCAGCTCAGTGCAATCACGAGTGAAGTGTCCCAAGTTTCCACAATTGTAACATTTCAGCTTGGATTTTTCTTTCTTGCCACCACGCTTACCTCTTTTACGCTTAGCAATATTGCTAGCAGCATTTTCAGCATTTGGTGCTAAGTTTCCAGCTATACCCTGCTTATTATTACCACCTCGTCTTTTCTGATTAGGCACACATGTCTTATCTAGGTCTATTTGGGCGACAAGGACAGTTGAGCGAATCGCCTCTTGGCGCTCCGCTTCCAGTTCCAAATGACGCAAAATATCAGAAAAGGTTTTGATATTTTTATTATGAATTAATATTTGCTTCATTTGGTTTTAGGAATCTGGTAGAGAACAGATAACTGCAAGCACCTGCTGCTCATCTGTAAAATCATTTCAGGCAGACTTAAGATCCTGGATCATTGCGGATATCACCCTAAGGTGTTCAGCCATAGTCTTCTTAGAATCCATCTTATAGCTTTCAAACTTAAGCATTAAAGCACGAAGCCTTGTGGCAATGGTTCCACCGAAAGAAATTTTCAGTTGGTCCCACATACTCTGGGATGTGGAGCAATTTTTAAATTTTCCAATTAGATCGTTATGCATGCTGCTTAATATAGTAAAGCACGCACCACGATCTTTTTTAACCCAGTCTTGATAGACTTCCATGTTTCGACAATGCTAAGCCGTATTGCCCTCCTCAGGTGGCGTCATGCAATTGGTCAGGGTTTCTAGGACTTCTTGCTCATTAAGTAAGTACTTAATTTTCCTATGTTTTATGTTATAGTTGGTACCTACTAGCTTTTCACTGTTTGTGAGATCAACAATAACGTTCTTAGAGGCCATCTACATTCAAATTGCGCCAGGTGACATTAAGCATACATTCTTGACTATTTATTATTTTACTTCCAGAAATTCAAGTACAAATATTTTATTGTTCAATATAATGAGATTGAAAATTTCGTCATACTCATAATCATCACCCAATTGTATTAACAAAAAAAATATTTGCAATTGATTTTGAGCAAAATAATTTTGAATTAGAACGTATCTAATCCATCCACACAATAAATAATCATACATTCATGTGAGCTCCACTTAAGCTCAATTGGCATTTTAGTACCTCGTGCCAACACAATTATAAATATATAAGTATTATGTGTAATTATATTCCCATATAACTTTTTGGAATTCTCGGAGGTTAATACTTGCTAAAACTACAACCAAGTAAGTTGTAGAAAAGACTGGAGGGGTCACATCGGTCCCACTTAAAATCCAATCTCCTAAACTTACTTAGACATTGTATTATTTTAATAGTGTCACATATCCAAGAAATAATAACTCATTCATGAAGATGTCGCACCAAAAAACCCATATATCTAAAATTAGGTCTTGTTATAACACTACAACTTAAACACGTGCACTAGAATATCAATATAATAATCTCATACATCTATAATATTACAAAAATATAAATGGGCTTTGGTTGATGGAATTTACCATACTCACCATAGTGGGTGTAGGAATTGGGTCTTCACATATAAATGATCAATTCAATAAGCAAAATAAAAATAATAAAAAAATAAAAATGATCCATATAAAGCCCAATGCAATTACTTATGGATATAATGTCAATAATTGCAAATGCCTAAAAAAAATTAGGATAAAGCTCTAGGATCATAAATACCACAAATCGGATCATCAAACAGTTCCTTACTCGCCTTCATGCACACGATAAAGTCTTTTCCCTTTGGAATTTTATAATTTTATCAAATAAAATTTGCAAACAAAAAATCTGTTTGAGAACAAATTTTGCAAAAATTATAGAAATTTGTAAAATTAAATTCCAAAGTTACTGAAAAAACAGCATCCCAAACGAAGCCCTACAGAGGTATCACGCGCCCCCACACGCCACTAGGTGCAAGTGGGTGAATTTTTTTTTATAAGCAGTGCGTCACCGCACCGAGAGGCTCGTGGGTGACATGCGCCTCCTTCCCGGTGGCTTTTCGAGCTTCTGAGACCACTATTGTTATCGTCTCACTGTTCCAAACAAAATGGTGCTTCCGTTGGTGTATTCCAAGCTTCCTAACTATGAGGGTGAATTACACTTTCTCTCGGTGAGAGTGAAACATGAAAAAAATTGCTATATTTTTCATTTAACACTTATTTTCGACCTGAAACTTCTCAGATGAATATCTCACAAACCGGACATCGAAAAATTGCAAATAATATATGCGCGGAAAGCTTATGAAATAAGGAATATTTTGATATAATTTTCATGCACCAAAACTCAATCATGAATAAGAAAAAGGCCTAGCAATTTTCTGCCATATCATCCTTATTTTTAAAAATAAAAATAAAACACAGTGAGTTTTTGTATAAAAATTTTTAGATCTATATATTTTCATATTGGCTACAACATACTGAAAATTCAACCTCATACGATATCAATTTCATAAGAAACAAATTTTCATAAAATTTTAAGCATATTTTTATATAATAAATTTGCAAAATTTATTCTAAGCATGCTCATGAAAAATTAAGTGAACAACAAGCATAAAGGCTTTGATACCAATGTTAGAAAATTAATCTCAATTATTGAAATATTCGGGTTACCTCTTGTAGACCAAAATAACGGAAGCAAACAAACCGATAGCTTGTGTTATGAGCTGTCCCTACGGTAACATGATCCTCGTCAATAGAGCGGCTACTAGAGTCCTCTATGTGTATTCCATAATCCAAGTCCTATTGGTTGATGGCTACGAAAGAGAGAGATCTAGATAAAGAGAGAACTCAAAAAGGAAGAACCAGAGAAAAAACTCAGAGAGAATATATTTCTATCATCATATTTTTTTCTCTCATTGCTCCCTTTTATAGAGATTATATCGCATAATCAGAGATAGTCTCCATATAGGAGTTTATAGTGGATGAATCACTAAATGGGGGATAACATGTTATCCTCACCCATTTATCTTATAGGGAGTATATGAACAATTGAGAGGTCTAAAGGATAAGTTGGGAGAAAGAAATATTAGTATGTTATGAGTAAAGAGTTGATAGTAACAAGAAGCAAATTAAGAGGAAGAGAGGGACTTAGTTGCAAAAGTTGTAAATATAAATAGATTATGACATTTATTTCATTCCAAAAATCTAATTTCCTCTTCTCTCTCGCTCTCTCTCTCTCTCTCTCTATAACTTCACTCCAACTTCTCTCTAGATTTTAAGAGGCTTGAGGTGGTATTTAAATATTGTTGTAAGAGGAAATATTGTTCTCCTCATCATTCTCTTCGATTTGATCAGTTCGAAGTTCGATTTAGTGAAGTTTGAAAAGATGGGTGAAACTAGGTTTTGGATTTGGGGATAGCTCAAGAAGAGAAAATTGTTCTCCTCACTACAATCTACGATTCTACGATTTGAAATTCAAATTCGAAGGAATTTGAAATTTTGGTGATTTGGGACTCTTTGAACTCAAAGCTTGGAATTGAGGTAAGGGTTTTCTCTCCACCTTATCATCGATTCCTTAGGAATTGATCTTGATTTCAGATGGTTTAGCATATTTAGAAGTATTAGGAAGTAGTAATTGTGAGTCTTGCATCTTTTCTATTACTTATATATATTAATTGAGTCATCACATGACAATTATGATGGTATTGATGTGTATTGATATTGTATGCATGTCTTGATAAATTTTGTTGATTGAAAGTATGCTAGAACATATGCAATTCGTGTTCCCGTGTCGTGTTCATGTCGTGTCGATGTATAAGTATTCTACAAAACAGCTCAACCCTAACCCGACCCATTTACTAATCGTGTCAGAGACCCTCAACACTAACTCAACCCGTTTATTAAACGTGTTATTCGTGTCGACCCGTGTAACCCGTTTAATAAACATGTCTTATAATGGCACGACTTGTTTAATAACTTTTTTAATCCGTTTAACTTATATTATATGAGTTTATCCACCCCTAAAAATCTCTCTAAAGATCATATAAAAATAAATTACATATCAATACATAAATCCTAAAATCAAACTATATATATTATAAATTTTGTATCTATATATATATCTTAAAAACATACTAAGGTGATTCAACAACTAGAAAGACATCATAACAATCTCATCCTTGTGTTTTATGGCTACATTAGTCCTGTAAATAAACAAATAGATTACAAACAATTGCAATATATATGACTATGTATATATATGTTTGTATCAAACCATAATATATGAATAACTCATGTCGTAATCGTGTTGTAATCGTGTCGTAATCGTGTCACGGGTTAGACAGCTTAAACCCAAACCCAACCCAATTTTTGCGTGTCGTGTTCGTGTCGACCCATTTATTAAACGTGTCAGCTTACCTCAAACCCAAACCCGCTTAATTCGTGTCGTGTTCGAGTCGTGTTATCGTGTCGTGTCCAATTTTGCCACCCCTAGAATTGTGCATACATGTTACATATGCTAGCAATTAAGGATGCATGTCGTTCATTAAAATAATCTATGGTTATGAAGACTATGTGTTATATGTTGCATGCCACGTGTTTGA
This sequence comes from Cornus controversa, assembly GCA_026545225.1. Lineage (NCBI taxonomy): Eukaryota > Viridiplantae > Streptophyta > Magnoliopsida > Cornales > Cornaceae > Cornus > Cornus controversa. The sequence continues at coordinate 16,169,065 of CM048848.1, forward strand.
TAAAAAATATTAGAATATTTTTTTTTTATAAAATCACATTTTGTGAATGTCTTGTGAGAGAATTGATATTGCAATGATTACATACATGAAAATGACATGTTTTAGCATGGAATTAAGTATTTTATGATGCACTTGAAAATGTGTGATACATTTGAAATTGTATGTGTTGAGATACTTGAAATCTATGTAATTGGTTGTTGATTTTGGAAGGAGGTCAAAAAAGTAAGAAGGGTTCGGAGCCCTAGGGTGCAAAGCTCAAAAGTTGGCCAATGTGATTTTGTCTAAACCCTCGAGTTAGTAGCCTGTAAAATAGAATATTTTGGATAATTGGGCTGGTTGGCAGTTATTAAGTGGATCTACGAATACTCCCACTCTTGTTTGATTTCGAGATTTATGTGACTTGGTGTTTAAGTCTTACTACTGAATTGTGATATTCATGTTAATGCTTGTATGGCTTTCCATTAATTAAGCATTGTTGAACATATGATTCATTCATGTTTTGCATTGAGATTCATGGGCATGAGAATTGAAAGCATGCCATGTAGTATATAGGAATGTCATAATGGCATTTTATTTATGTCGCGTCGAGTTGATGCATAAGTTAGTTTGGGTCTATGTATTGGGTATGTTGGCACTCACCCCCTCTCCCCAAACATTTTTACAGTTAAGGTACTGGTGGTCGACGAAGCTTAGAGATGCTAGGATTGAAGCACTCGATTTATCATTTGAGATTATCTTTGTTATATTTACATATCCCATGTTTGGACATTTATTGAAGTTTTGTAATTTGATTATGGGATAAACATTATCGTCATCATGGACACGAGCAAATTGTTATTCCGAATATTATTGTAATGAACCTCCTTATCGTTGAATTCTAAAGACGCTTATGTTTAAGTGTTGGATAAGTTGTTAATGGACTCGACATATGCGTTTTAGTTATTTCACACGTGAAATGATAAAACCATGTATTAGCCAGATTCATGTATATCATAGTTATTTTTGGGTTTGCATGTGAATATTGGGGATGTAAGCATGCTAAAGATTGAGAATTAACATAATATAAAAAATTAGGGAATCCAGGAATTCACCCAGGAGGAATTATGATCAATCATAATCTCTATTACGATTAATCATAATTCCAAGTTAAAATGGAAGCCAATTCAAGTGTGTTACGATGGATGGTGCGCAGTATCTACGATTACTCGTAAATTACAATTAATCGTAACCTCAATTATGATTCCGTGTAATGAGAATTACGATTAATCATAACTTTAATTATGATTAAGCGTAATGTGGAGTAGACTTGTGGATTTGAGGATGGGACTGAAGTACACATATACCCTAATGAGGGACCCACTTGTATGAGTTGATATATATATATATATATATATATATATATTGTATATATAATTATGACTATACTTCTACGATTATAAGATTTCGAATTGATTAAGGGTTTGGGTGATGGTTCACAAACAATCACCCCCATTTCTTTCGCTCTTAGCCGGGTGTCAGAAATCGGGGCAAAAATTGAGGAAGATTAGTGAGTGAATTTGATTTTGGAAGAATAAGTATGGAATGAGAGAAGAAAGGAAGGAAAAAGAGTGGGGAAAAATTGACCTGGTCGTGGGTCTTTAAACCGACCTTGAGTAAAAGTGATCGATTGCCTTAAAGAAAACGATCGATCGCTTTAAAGGTAAAGGGCCTATTTCGGAGACACCAAGGTGATTGATCTCTTCAAAAAGACCGATCGCTATGAAATGGCGATCGATCGCCTTAAAGAAAATGATCGATCACTTTCAAGGCAGAGTAGGTGTTTTGGGATTTCGAAGGTGCTCAATCACATTCTACTGCGATTGATCGCCTCAAAATTAAAAGTTTATTTTTTTATTTTTATTTTATTACTTTCTATTACTCTGGAGGATTAGACTAGTAGTTAACCAAATAAGAAAAGAGATCCAATCTCCTAAAAAACTCAATTAAAAACTAATCTAACCTACCATAAACAAACCTAACCGAAACTAATCTATCCAAGCTAAGGGAAAACATATAATGTTTTCCAAGCTAGATGTAGAATCGACTCTCAGTTAGTCAAAATAGATGGGGTCTGCCAAATCGACAGACTCCACCTCTCCAATCTACTCATCACCTCCAATACAAATTTCAACCTCTGACCATTCACCTTAAGAACCTTACCATCCTTGGGGTTTCGAAGATCCACCGCTCCATGGGGAGAAACAGATACAACTATATATAGACCATCCCATCTAGAATGGAGCTTACTGGAAAATAAACGAATTTTGAAATTAAACAACCACACCTTCTGACCCGATTCAAAAGATTTACGCACAATGTGCTTATTATGGAATATCTTTGTTCTGGCCTAGTATGTCTTTGCACTCTCATAAGCATCATTATGTAATTCTTCCAACTTATTCAATTCTAGTCTCCCAACTGCCTATCAAAATTAAAGTTCTTGATTGCCCACATAGCTCTATGTTCTAACTCCATTGGAAGATGACAAGGCTTCCCACAGACAAGTAAATATGGTGACATGTCAATAGAGTCTTATAAGCTATACAGTAAGCCCAAAGTGCATCATTAAGCCTCAATGACCAGTCCTTCCTATCTAGCTTAACCATTTTCTCAAGAATTCTCTTAATCTCCCTATTAGACAGCTCTTCTTGTCCACTAGTCTGGGGATGGTAAGGAGTAGTAACTTTATGAGTGACAAAGTATTTTGAAAGTAGGGTTTTGAAAAACCTATTACAGAAATGCTTACCTCCATCACTTATAATTGCCCTTGGCGTACCAAAATGACTAAAAATATTTTCTTGAATAAACTTGATCACAACCTTCTTATCATTCGTTCTGGTAGCAACCGCCTCAACCCACTTCAAGACATAATCTACCCTAACTAAAATGTATTCAAACCCAGATGAAAGTGGAAATGGCCCCATAAAATCAATGCTCCATACATCAAATATTTTGACAATCAAAATAGGCTTAAGTGGCATCATATCTTTCCTTTTCATTGTCGCCATTCACTGACATCTCACACAAGCCGTACAAAACTGGTACGAATCCTTAAAAAGTGATGGCCAGTAAAATCCACATTGCAAAACCTTAAAAGCAATTTTTCGGGCACTAAAGTGCCTGCCACAAGCTAGATTATGAGTACACTTTAGATCTCATGCTCAGGAATGCAATGACGGATCACTTGATCCGAATAATATTTGAACAAATCTGAATCTTCGTAATAGTAAGACCTCACTTAGGCAAAGAAACGGTCTTTCTCATGTTTTAACCAATAAGAGGGAGTCTTACCTATTACTAGATAATTGACAATGTCAGCAAACCAAGGTTCTTTCTCGTAAGTGATGGCAAAGAGTTGTTCATCCGAGAAGGAATCACATATAAGAAGTGGAGTGCACATTGACTCAACAAAAATACGAGAAAGATAATCAGCAGCCACATTCTCATAACCCTTTTTTTATCCTGAATTTCATAATCAAACTCTTGTAACAAGAGTATCCATCGAATAAGTTGGGGTTTGGTTTCCTTCTTTGTCAACTGATGCTTAAGAGCAGCATGGTCAGAATACATCACAACTTTTGAGCCTAAAAGATATGATTTAAATTTATTCAAGGCAAACACCACTGCTAGCAACTCTTTCTCAGCAGTAGTGTAGTTCAATTGAGCATCTGAAAGAGTTTGCTAGCATAATATATCATAAATGGCAACCTATCCTTAAGTTGCCCCAGAACAGCCCCTACAGTATAATCTGATGCATCACATATAACTTCAAAAGGTAAAGACCAGTTAGGAGGCTGCATGATGGGAGCAAAAGATAAAAATGACCTAAGCTTTTCAAAAGCCTCGAGACACACATTATCAAAATGGAAAGGAACATCTTTAGCAAGCAAATTACACAATCGATGAGAAATCTTCCTAAAGTCCTTAATGAACCTACGATAGAAGCATGCATGCCTTAAAAAGGAATGAATCTCTCTCAGCAAAGTTGGTGGAGGAAGCTTAGAAATGAGTTCCACCTTAGCCTGGTCAACTTCTATACCTCTACTCGACACAATATGGCCCAACACTATACCTTCTTGAACTATAAAATGGCTCTTTTCTTAGCTTAATACCAAATTTGTATCCTTACAGCGTTGAAACACAAGGGCCAAATGTTTCAGACAGCTCTCAAATGAATCTCCAAAAATTAAAAAATCATCCATAAAAATTTCGAGAAACTTCTCTACCATGTCTGAGAAAATAGACATCATACAACTTTGGAAGGTGCCAGGTGCATTACACAACCCAAAAAGCATCCATCTATATGCAAATGTACCTAATATGTATGTGAAAGTCATTTTCTCTTGGTCATTAAGGTCAACAGCTACTTAGTTATATCCAGAATAACCATCTAAAAAGAAATATAAACTTTGACCTGTAAGCCTTTCTAAGATCTAATAATGAATGGCAAAGGAAAGTGGTCCTTACGAGTATTGGAGTTCAACTTCCTATAATCAATGCACACACACCACCCTGTGGCGGTTCGTTGTGGCACAAATTCTCCTTTGGAATTAGGAACCACAGTGATTCTAGATTTTTTTGGCACCACCTGAGTGAGACTTAGCCACTTACTATCTGAGATTGGGTATTTGATACCTGCTTCTAATAACTTCACAACCTCTTTCATCACTACTACCTTCATGTGAAGATTTAAGCGGCGTTGGGCTTCTCTCAAAGGTCTAGCATCTTCTTCTAAGTTAATCCGATGTATACAAATTGAGGGATCGATGCCCTTAAGATCTGCCACACACCATCCTATCGCCTCCATATGCTCTCTAAGCACACTCAAAATATCACTCCCTTGATTTCTCAACAAACTAGAAGAAATGATGACTGGGAGAGTGTTGTTTGATCCTAAAAATGCATAATTGAGCTTGTCATGTAAAGGCTTTAGCTCAAGTTGAGGAGGAGACACCAAAGATGGAATAGGAGGAATACTCAATAACTTGGGTAGTGACTCCTTAACCACTCTCCATGGAGAAAAATCAACGCTAGCAATACTCTCCAATAAGGAGTTTACCTCATAGATACTTTGATCTATATCAAAGTTCTCAAAGCCAAAATGGCTTAAACAAGCCTCTAGGGGGTCTGTGGACAGAATGAATAGAAGTGAATTTTTCACAGCCTCTTCGATGACATCCACGACATAGCACTCATTTTCATCAAAATGATGTTGAGATGCATTAAACACATTCAAGCACACTTTCATATTTCCAAAAGAAATATTCATAACTCATGTTCTATAATTGATATTGGCATTTGCAGTAGTCAAGAAAGGATGACCTAGAATCACGGGAATGGATTTCCTAGGATCAAGAACAGGTTCTGTGTCTAGGACAATGAAATCTATAGGGAAATAAAACTTGTCCACTTTAATCAGCACATCCTTAATAATCCCAAGTGATTGTTTAATTGATCTATCTACTAATTGTAACACAGCCGATGTAGGATTGAGGTCACCCAACCCCAGCTGCAGGTACACCGAGTAAGGAAGAAAATTAACACTTGCCCCTAAGTCAAGAAGTGCCCTATCAACAACAAAATCCCCAATGACACAAGATATAGTAGGTGCACCCGAATCCTTGAACTTAGGAGCAGTATTATGCTGAATAATTGAGCTTACTTGCTCGGTGAGAAGGACTTTTATGGAAACACTACCCCTAGATTTACGTTTCTGAGTGCACAAGTCCTTCAAAAAAATTTCATTGGATGGGATTTGTCTTATTACATCAAGGAGAGGGATGTTGATCTTTACTTGCTTAAAGACCTCTATTATTTCTTACAATTTCTCTCTTTGTTTCCCATAAGGAGCCAACTCCTTGAAACGTTGAGGGAATGGAGCTTTAGGCTCAAATGTTGTCTCAAGAGTTGAAGCAGGTGTAGAAGGTTTTGCTCTACTAACTCCAGAGTCCACACTAGGACTCTTTCTCAACTCACCCCTAACCTCTCTCTTCTCTTCCACCTTGTTGTCTATCACTCTCTCACTCCTCAAAGTGGTAATAGCCTGAACATACTCTTGATGAGAACCACTAGATGTAGCATCATCAATTGCATATTGCCTTCTAGGATTAGCGACTGGTTGACTCGGCAGTTTTCTTTCCTCTCAACGGTTTAGAATGTTAGCTAGCTGCGCCATTTGAGCTTTTAACTTTGAAATGGACTAAGAATGGGAATGAAGCAATTGAGTGTTAGCTTCAAGATTACCCAAATCTACCAGCACTTTATCCTTAAATGCTGCATTCTTGGGTGGAGGAGGAGGTTGATGATAAAATTGATTCTAAGGAGAAAATTTAGCTGAAGGATGGAAAAATTGATTACCAGACATAAAAACTTGCCCTTGGGCTTGAGGAGCAGGATTTCCTAAGGATGGACTATGTCATGAGAATTTTAGATGATTTCTCCAACTTGGATTATATGTATTGGAGAATGGATTACTTCTGAGTCTAGAGAAAGCATCATTGACTTGCTCTAGAAGAAATTCAGGAAATTGCCCCGACACTGGACAATCTCTTGAATAATGTGTCAAACTAGAACAAATCCCACATACTTCCTGTGGAATATGACCAAGAGTAGGAACTTGACCAGATGTCATAAGTTGATCTAGTTTCCTAGATAATTCATCCACCTTGGTGGAGACATGATTTACCTACTTCAAAAATTCCCTCAATCTTGTGTTAACTAGTTGTTCAAGCTCGACTTACAGAAGCATGCTGCGAAGAATTCTCACTCAAATTTTCAAAAAATGTCCATGCCTCATTCTCATTCTTAAGCATGAATGTACCCCCACAAGACGCATCTACCATCTACCTATAAGAATCAATCAAACCATCAAAGAAAAATTGCACTAATTGCCATTTAGGAACATCATGATGTAGGCACTTCCTAAGTAGGTTACTATACTCTCTCATGTCTCATGCAACTGTTCCCCCTCAAATTGGGAGAAACTGGTGATGGACCGCCTCATTTGGTTAGTCTTCCCTATCAGACAATACTTCTTAAGAAACTCTTGTTGCATTTGAGCCAAAGAGGTGATTGTGTTAGGAGTCTGGGAATTCCTCTAATTTTTAGCCTTATTCTTAAGAGAAAATGGGAAAAGAAGCATCCACAAAACATCATTAGAAAATTTTCAAATTTTGACAGTCGAACAGACTTCTAAAAAGTCATCAAGATGCTTGTACGGATCCTTATTATTAAGCCCATAGAAAGACGGAAGCATTTATATAATACTGGACTTCATTTCATAATTCAGTGCTATGACATTGGGTAACTAAAGGCAAGATGGGGATGTACATACCCCAAGAGCAAAGTGTTCCTTAAGAGCTTTTGGATTGGTTTCAGCCATGTTTTCAATTGGATTTTCTTCTTCTAAATCTTGATCTCTAATAGCCCCCCTAAGTTCTTTTAAGGTCTTTTCAATTTCAGAGTTGAATGGCACTATCTATAAATCAATTATTCAGTTTTATTGTGTTAGAAACACGTTCATAGAACATTGATGCGAGTCATATATAGATAAATTTTGCATCTGCATCTTCCTACACACCCAATGCCAAGAGGTTTACTAATGCTCTGTATGGTAGAATGAATTGAAATATAAAGCGTAGGGAAGGCAAAATCAATGGAAAAGGGATCCCTAAGTAAAGGAAAGGTAGGGCCTTTCCTACTTTTTATTTGATTGACAAGAGGAAGAAAGAAAAAAAAATTGCCCAATTTTAACATTTACCCTTACAGATAGAAAGCGGAGCACCAACCCAACCGCCAATGCAGCTACCATGTTCAGCAGCTCTTACTACTTTTCCACCTATAGATGCAAATGGTCGTAGGTGAGGGTAAAAAAGTACAGCTTAATTTCTTGATGCATGGCTTTCAGAGATCATTAGAATTCACAATTGAGAATGGGGGCACTATCATCTCATCTATAGCAGTTCCACCTTGGTGTATCGTGTAGTTATGCAATGCGTACGAGATCATGGTTATCACCTCTAGAGACAATGGTTATGTATAAGACCAATTTTCAATGTACTTTGTTAAAGAACCAAGGAAGCAGAGATTGCAATTCTATTTTAGAGACCCTAGAGGGGCATGACAGCAATGTCCAGAAGGATTTTCCTTTTGTGTTTGGAGTGGACCACATCATTTGCCAACCAAAAGAGTTGTTGGTGTCTGTAGTATTATTGTTTGAAGAAGCCTCGTCAAATCCTCTATATTTTTTTTTTCTGACATGGAAATTATAATGGATGATGGTAGTGACACAAAGTTCTAGAAGGAGCCTCGTCAATGGCCTTTTATTGAGAAAATGATGAGAAATTCATCAGCGCATGAACTTGCTAAAATATCTGCATTTTTAGATATTTGTCCTTTTCGTTTCATCTCACTATGAAAGCAATTCACTTCCTGGTATACCCTAACCCAGATGTTAAAACTTAGACTCCCCATCTCAATTAATCATACTGGTTAGATGTGCCTTCCGTATCACTACACAGGGTGCACATGCTATGGTTTCTTACGATTTGATGTGCCTTCCGTATCACTACACAGGGTGCACATGCTACGGTTTCTTACGATTTTTGATAAAACCGGAACCAAAACCATCTTCAACGATTTTTTAATTTTGGAGTCAAAATCATTTAGTTCAGTTTGGTTCAGTTCGGTTCCAATTCTCCAACGGTTCTGTTTTTTTTAAATAAATAAAAAATAGTACAAGATATACACTTATACTTGTGCACCCTTAGTTATAATAATAGATTAGAAAGTATTAGTATTTATTTATACAGAAATGATCTCTTGCTCACCGGTAAGCAAGAAGATCTTCCATACCATGCATGGTAACCATTGAATATGATTGCAATGATTTTTGAAAGTTATCTTTTTTATACTTAGATCATATACAACGGTTACTATGTTTGGTGTGTAGAAAATTTCTTGCTCGCCGGTGAGCAAGAGATCATTACTCTTTATTTATATATCTTATATTATATAAATATATAGAAGATTAGAACTTAAAAGCTAAATGTATTTATTTATATATTATATATTTTATACTTTATATATAAATAGAACACTAGAATTTAGAAAGTATTAGTATTTATTTTATTTATATATTATATATATATATAGAACACCAGAACTTAGAAGCTATTATTATTCATTCATATATATATATATATATATTTTCTAACGGTTCCGATTCCTTGACTTGAAACCGGTACCAGAATCGTAGTGAACGGTTCCTAAAATTTGGAACCGGAACCGGAATCGTAGTGAATGGTTCAATTTGGTTCATCTACGATTCCGATTCTACCGATTCTTTGTGCACCCCTATCACTACATGTTACTCTACAACAGGCCCACTTTCTTTAACCAGTATATCATGTCCAAACACAGATGAAGCAATCTCAATAAATCTTCTGTGTTGCATGTCTTTGAATCTCCCTCATAAGTAACCATAAACTAATACACAATTGGAATGTTTGATTGCTAAACTGAAGCAGAGATGAATAGAAAAACCAAGTTGGTTACCAAATAAATAACATAAAATAATATAAAGAAAGAGAGAAAAGAAAAGGTAAAATGCTTTAAAACCACTTCCAAGTTCTACCTTATGGGTTATTAATGTGCTTACAGTGTTATAATCTCCTTTATAACAAGTTCTAGTGCCCTTTATTCTTTCTTGACAGTCATCGGATTTTATTTGTCCCTCCATAATTGTCAAATAAATCATTTGCTTTGAGTCCTCTAGCTCACTACTTGTACAGATGCTCACCAACAACCCAAATAGGATATCAGCCAATAGGTGAACCTTTAAAGGTCCTAAAAGCCTCAATATCATGACTGGCCCCAGTGACTGGTCATTGTATCCCCCACTAACATTCAAACCTTTAGGACCATAAAGAAAGAAAATATCTCGAAGGCTTCAAAATATTACCAGTAATCTCCACAAGAACACGATCCATCCACGAAATGGTGAAATCTACTATTATCCCTGACAATAATCTTTCTCCCAACAACTTTGGAGATAAACTTAATTGCAGAATGGCAATCCACGCACACCCTTATATTTTTCTTCACTATGATCGGTTTCCCACTTGGCATGCTTATTAGCGCAAATGCAATGGCTATCCTCTCGCTATGACGCTGAAGAAGCTTCTCCTTCATACTATCATCCATATCAACTGGAATAGAATCTGTGTAGGGAACATATCCAGCTTCCTTTATCTGATCCAGAAGACTATCAAGCTTCTCATAAATTTCTATCTTTCGAGGATGAGACCAATCTTCAGCGCCAAAAACATGGGTTTTGTTACCTACATCGACCCAACTATAACCAGGCAGTTTCTGAACATTGCCATCTTTCATCATCTTTCTTATACTCCTTACATCATCCCATTGCCGTTCCTTTGCATAAATATTCGAAAGCAGAACATGAGCCCCACTGTTCTCAGGCTCAAGCCTCATCAGTTGTTCTGCTGCAAGCTTACCCCTTTCCTTATCACCATGTATCCTGCAAGCCCCAAGAAAAGAACACCAGCCAGAAGCATTTGGCTCAAGAGGCATGCTATATATAAATTGTTCGGCATCTTTAAGCCTTCCGGCTCGGGCAAGCAAATCAATAACGCACGAGTAATGTTCTGATTTAGGTGTCACGCCATAAGTATTTTCCATGGAATAGAAATAATTTAAACCTTCCTCTACCAATCCTGCATGGCTACACCCATTTAAAAGACTCACAAACGTTATTTCATTTGGTTTCACTCCACAAAGGATCATCCTTCCAACCATTTTTATTGCATCTTTCCCTAAACCATGCTGAGCAAACACACTCACCAAGGAATTCCACGCGATCTCAGTTGGGTTTTCAATCTCCTCAAACACTTGGATCGAGTGATCAAGCAACCCACTTTTCCCATACATATCAACCAGAACTGAAGAAACAAAAAGGTCTATATCGAAGTTGAATTTAATTATTTGCGCATGAAGTTGATGTCCTTGTTCAAGTGCAGCTTGGTCAGCACATGCCTTTATCAAACTAGAGAAAGTGAACTCATTAGGCTCAATGCCCCGCCTCCGCAACTCAACAAAAATACTCAAAGCCTTGTCAATTTGATCTGCCTCGACATACCCATCGATCAGTGAAGTATAAGACACTACATTCCTACATTCAGAATCAGATCTGAACACATTTAAAGCACTTAGCATACATCCAGCTTTCGAGTACATATTTGTAAGTGCGTTGCCCACTGAAATAGCCGATTCAAATCCTAGCCTCACAACACTTGAATGAATGGACTTTGCAAAACTATAGGCATTCAAGGCCACACAAGCACTCAAAGTACTACAAAGCACATGCTGATCGATAGTTATAGATTCACAAACCATCTCCTTATAAGCTAACAAAGCTTCTTCAAGATCGCCATTTTTCGTATACCCATCAATCATCGCAGTCCATGACACCTCATCCTTACATGGCATCTCCTCAAAGACCTTTCGCGCATCAACCATCACCCCGCACTTTGAGTACATGTCAGCTAAATTACTACCTACATATAGTTCATAACTGAGCCCACATTTTAAAGCAACACAATGCATTTGTTTCCCCAACTCAATTGACCCAAGAGAGGCAGAAGCTCGAATAACGCTTGAAAATGCAAACTGGTTCGGAGTTTCACCTGCCATTCGCATTTGACAAAAGGTTTTTACAGCTTCTGAAAATTCCAAATTCTGTGACAACCCAGAAATCATTGTAGTCCAAGAAACCAGATTTCTCTGGGGCATTGTGTCGAACAGTTTGAGAGCGTCGTATAGTTGGCCACATTTGACGTACATTGTCAGGAGGTGATTCGCGAGGAAGGTGCATAGTGTGTGGCCGGCGCAGATTAGCTGAGCGTGGATCAGTTTTCCTTTATTTAGCTGATTCGTTTGGGCGTAAGTTTGAATAACGTGCGCCAAGGTGGTAGACTCCCTGATCACGTGCTCGCTGAAGTAGTGAAATTTCATAGGAGAGCCGTTGAGTAGAGCATGAGAAGGGATTTTGCAACTTCACACTAGGGGTACTATTGTAATGAAGAAGAAGATACCACAAAGCCAAACCCTAGCCGAGCCTATAAATCACAAAGCCGGAAATGACAAATTAGGACAACACAAATAGTTATGCCCTGGAAACGCCGATCCAAATTGACCACCGCATCTATGGTTTTGGCTCAAATGAATGAGTGGGTAGTCGGACTGGCTGCGAAGAAACAAAACGATGGAATTGCGATGTCATTGGATTGCGTTGTGATTGTGCTGCTAAGAGACTATTATTGCATTGTTGACTGACTGCAATGGTGTTGCAATTGGGGCTGAGTACTAAAGTCGAAAAGGGTAGATGATTCGAACAGAGATGGACTCCACCAAAAATAGATGCAATTGTGAACTGATGCTACGAATGGAGTTAAGAGTGGTTATACTACGATGGTGTACCAAACAGGGAATGGAAGCTTCCCTGTTACGAAAGAATGTTACCAAACAGGGTTGCACCTACCTGTTGAAACGGAAGAGGGTTGCTTGTCCAAAGGCTGAAAGAGGTTTTGGCCCAAGGAGGAGGAGGGTGAATAAAATTGATAAATGTCAACCAGTATTTATTTACTTTTTTCAGATTGGTGATTGTCAAGCTCTAAGATTGGTGATAATGTCTTATCAATCAATTTTATCTTCCTAAGAGCAACAGCCATGGGATCGCCAGAGCCCAATCTGGCGATCCAAACACTACTGTGGCCCAACAATAGGTTGGCTAAAATGGTGGGCCAAATGTTTGGTTAGCTAGGTGGTTCGCCGGATTGGGCGAACCACTTAGCTAACCCTGTTCATATTGGGCCTGCTTTAATGCAGGCCCATATTTTTTAAAAAAAATTTCACTTATCGAAACGACGTCGTTTCAATAAGTGACTTAAAAAAATAAAACACGCGGCGCCCTGTTAGGGCGCCGCGTGTCCTGCAACGGTCACAAGACCTTTGCACACCCAAACACGCCCTAAGGCCCTGTTTGGCTGCCCAGAAAAGTCATTTTTGACCGTTTTTTGCTTTTTTTTTTTTTTTTTTTTTTTAAAAAAAAAATTTAAGCTCTGCCAAAGAGCCGTTAAGGCACTGTTTGGCAAAGCCAAAGAGTGCCTAAAACGGCTCTTTTGGCTTTAAAATAATATTTTTTTTTTTTTTTTTTACTTTTTTCATCTTTTTTCATTCCTATAAATACACCACCCCTTCATTCACTAAATTCACAACCAAAAATTCATATTTTCTCCTCCTAAGTCTAGAATCATTTTTATTTTCTCAATCTTTAGTTAATTGTATTTTTAGAATATCCATTTTCATGGATCCAACACCACCAAATTTCAACTTCAACCCTTTATCCAATGATGATTTTTTATCATTTGACGGCTCTAATCAATATTATCGTGGCGATTCTCAATTTCCATCTAATCAATCAGCCGCATTTTATTCGCCGGTATTGCCTCAACCCAGTAATGTCAGATCTTCCCGAAAGCAACCGGTTCCTCGAATGCCTAATTGGTCCAACGAAGAAGATTTTGCTTTGTGCAATGCGTGGCTGGAAGTTAGCAGTGATTCGGTGATTGGTGCAGACCAAGCGAAGTCGACATTATGGGAAAAAATTCTCGTCGAATTTCAAGTACAACTTGGTACTCCAACTGCCCGAGGCGAGTGCGGTTTGACAAATCGTTGGTCCACCATCCAAAAAAAAATTAGCAAATGGTCTGTATGCTTGCTTACAATTGAAAATAATCAGACCAGTGGCTTCAACAATCATGATATGGTAAGTTAATAATTTTAATTAATCTTTTTACTTGATCGTATTTAATAAGTAATTATTTTAAATAATTTGTTTCTTATTATTGTGTAATTATTTAAAGCAGATCACAGCGGCTCAACATTTATATAAATCCACTATGAATGAGGACTTTAAACTCCATGCTTGTTGGAACATTTTGAAAGACTCTCCAAAATGTCATGCATATTGTCTCGATCAAGGAAAAAACAAAGCCACAATTGCCCGCGCAAAGAAGAGGAGTACTGGAATCAACATCAACGAGCATGTTGCTCACTCAAACGCATCAAGTCCATTAAGTAATGCAGCGTACGAGGGTGTTCCTTCTGAAGGATCGCCACAGTTTGGCATGAATGAATATTCACCGGGTATTGCTGAATCTCAACCATTAGAGCGACCAGCAGGACGCAAGGCGGCAAAGCAGAGCCGAAATAAGAAGAAATAGCCAGAATATGAGACCTCACACTCATCATTCGAGGTCAGTTTCCACATTCATATGAAGATCTTTAAGGGAGGAGTACATAAAAAACCAACATAACTTAAAGATCTTCATATGAATCACCAATCTGATTCCACATCTGTTCTATCAGATCCTTCCTCAACTGCGTATTTGTCTCTCTACTGCGGTACTGAGTTTGGCGAGCGTAGATGTGTGCCGCAAAAATATTGGGGTCTAATCTTCGAGTATGAATCGGAATACTCTCTTCCGGTGGCAGCCAAATTCCAATATTGTCGTGGCGCTCATCTTCAATGATCATGTTGTGAAGGATTATGCACGTTCTCATTATGAGACACAAGTCCATCTTCTCCCAATATTTAACTGGTCGTTGCAGTATTGCCCACTTGATTTGCGAGACCCCAAATGCTCGCTCCACATCTTTCCTGCATGCCTCTTGTTTTTCTGCAAATATTTTTTATTTTGGAGTTCTTGGATTTGGGATGGTCTGTATCAAAGTTGCCCATTTTGGGTATATACCATCAGACAAGTAATACCCCATGCTATACTGATGCCCATTCACCACATAATTAATCGAATGCATTCTACCACTGACAATACGGTTGAATACGGAGGAATGATCCAACACATTTATATCATTGTGTGAACCAGCCATTCCAAAAAATGAATGCCAAATCCACAAATCTTTGGAGGCTACCGCCTCCAATATTAAAGTAGCTTTATGGGTGCGACCCTTGTGTGTGCCATGCCACGCCACTGGGCAATTCTTCCATTCCCAATGCATACAATCGATAGAACCAAGCATACCTAGGAATCCTCTAGCCTCTCCTTCTTGAAGGAGTCGTGCGATGTCGGTTTCGTTTGGTTCGCGCATGTACTGCTGCTCATACACAGCAACAACAGCAGTACAAAATGCCTTCAAACAACTTATTGCAGTAGTCTCACCGATTTTAATAGACTCGTCAAATGAATCGGCTGATCCACCATATGCGAGAATGCGTATTGCAGTTGTCATCTTCTGTATAGAAGACAACCCCAAACTACCAGAAGCGTCTCTTTTTTGGATGAAGAAATCGTCATAAGATTGAACATCATTCAAGATACGAAGAAATAGTTCTCGACGCATCCTGAAGCGTCTATGAAATTGCTCAGGTGTATATAAGCAATTCTTATCAAAGTAGTCTTTCATTAGCTGACGGTGGCTTCCTTCTCGGTCACGATGAATAAACCGCCGCCTCTGAGCTGGTTGAAATACTTGCGATATAATCTCCGGCGTACAACAACTCAGAATTTCTTTGTAGGTAGATACATGATCTTCAAGCAATTTGTCAAGATCTATTGATGAGGAGGATGACGAAGAATGTGGAGAATTAGAATCTGACAAAGGTCGTGATGACGAAGCCATTGAAAGTTCTAAGTTGAAAGAGATGGTAAATGAATTTTTGGAAGATTGAAAGTAGTGGTAATTTTATAAATGAGTAGATGAGTGTTTATATAAGAAAAAAAATATAGCCGTTGGGAATATAACCGTTGAAAATATAGCCGTTGGGAATATAACCGTTGAATATATAGCCGTTGGGAATATAGCCGTTAGTAAATAAATAAAAAAAATATTTAATAATTTTAAATTTAAATTTTTTTTAAAAAAAATTATTAAAATATTATTATTTTTGGTTAGCGGAAATCTGGAGAACCTGTTGTGGAGCCAAAATTTGAAGATCCTGACATGATGATGTGGCTGGGTAAAATGCTGAGGTGGATAGCTAAAATTCAAATTTGGAGATCCAAATTTAGCCATCCCATAGTGGATGCTCTAAGGGGCTTGCTTATGTAAGTTAAATTCTTCAAAATCACATTTGGAATAAAACAAAATTTATGACTCGGGAATCAAATTTATGATGTTCCTTCCTATTAAACAAGGTCCAGATTGTATCAGATGGAAACATGGGAATGCCACTTTTGGAAGCATTACAGACTAAATATGTTAGAAAATACTGTACTAGGCTAAGCTAGTTAGTGTCGAATGGAGGGAGATCAGCAGCTAGTGTAACTTCTTACTTGGCTATCCAAAATAAAGTGCCTATTCCGTCAGTTGAATATTAATTAGACCACTCGGCAGCAAGTTGATGGGGCTAACTTTTACCTTCATAATATGTATGGCACAATAATAATAATGGTTTAGAAATCAACACTTCATGACGGCATGCAGGATTTGGAAGGACTGTTCTGTCTCAATGCTGGTTTTATGTTGATTGTTTTGTCTGTTAGTGTTGGTATGATTTTTTTAGTTGTATTTGTGTACACAAATTTTGAGTCTGAGAATAAGATTAAAACACTTGAACAAATATATTAAATATATTAATTTCAAAAAATATGTGTTACAAAATTCTGTAAAGCTTTACAAAAGAAAGACAGATTCCTCTGATTCGTCTCCTTGATGATATGAATTCAATGACTGTTGGAGTTTGATCTTGAATTGGATTGAAACTTTGGTGAAGAACATCACGTGGATGATGTATTTGTTGTTGTTCTTCTTCAGAGTTTAGATGTTTTGGAGTTTTAGATTTTGAATGAAGAATCCTACAGAGTTTCAACTTTTTCTGAGTCTTCTAGTTTTTCCGAATTCAAGGGTTACTGAAACTTGATCTTAAATCGGATTATTGAGAGTCCTCTTTAAGTGTTTGTTGTTGAAGAAAATCGGAGATAATTTCTGATCGAGGGCTAAAGAAACTTGCTCTCAAACAGTCTTGTTGATAATTCAGTCTTGTTGATAATTCTTTGAATTTGTTGAATCATGAAAGAAGAACGGCACGACTTTGAATGTGTTTAATGTTTTTCTTCTTCAAAACTCTGAAGGTTGAATGAATGTATATCTTCAAAGCTTCAAGTGTTGATTGAAAACAAAGTCTAAGAAAAGCTTCAGTAATCTTCTCTTCATTTTTCTTTCCCCACCCCTGGACCTTTATTTATAAGCTCACTAGAGTGGTAGATTCGTAACTTTCTTTTCTTCTGATAATTATCCTATAATTATCTTTTATGATAATTATCTAATATTTACATAATAATTATCTTTGATAATAATTACATATATATTTAATCAAGTGGGCTTGGACTTCTTAGACAATTTGAATCAATTCATGACCCATTTATTTATAGTGAGTCTGGACTTTGAATTATCTAACTCATTGGACCACATTCCAAAGTGGGTCAAATTGAAGATAAGCCAAAATTATATTTTGAATTCATCATGTAATTTTTTTAATGTCTACAGCATTGTTTCTCGGAGATTGACCTCTTTGATTATCGTTTCGTTGGCTGTTTGTTGATAAAAGTTTTGCTTAAAAAAAAATAATACAATAAATAAAAATAATATAATATAATACAATACAATAAATTAAAGTTTTATAAAAAACAAGAATAAAAAAATTTAGAAGATACAATTAATAAAAAATTGGTTACTCAAAAAATATAAATATAACAAAATAAAATACAATAAATAAAAAATATATATAAATATAAAGATATATATAAGATATATAAATATAATAATAATAAATATATAATATAATATAATATAATATGAAAATAATACAATAAAATAAGAACTATATATAAATACAATTATATATAATTTAAAAATATAATATAATAAATACAAAATTATAAGCTAATAAGAATAAAAAAATTAGAAAATACAATAAATAAAATATATATAAATATAAATATATATATAAATAATAAATAAATAATATATATACATATATAAAGATATATATAAGAAGAAAATACAATAAAATAAGAGTTATATATAATATAAAAATATAAAAGAAAATAAAACAAGTATATATAATAATATATGACAATTACCAAAGACGTGTAAATAGTTAAAATTTATGACAATTACCAAAACATGCCAATGCTTAAAAATAAATTTTTAATTAAAATAAACTAAAATAAAATCCTAACAAATATAATTTCAGAGGAAAGAATATTGATAAAATATGTAATATCACATTTATGTTGGTTAAAATGAGTTTGAACCATATTACTCAAATACAATTTTTAGTCAAAGATACTACTAATTTTTTTTTAAATTAATTTTGAACTATCAAACATATTTTCAAATTTGTCCTAACAAAATTTCAATAGTATATGAAGTTACCAAACATATTCTGCTTTTAACAGAAATGGACAGCACAACAGATTCTCAGATTTCATTTTTCAAAAATCAAAAAATAAAATCTGACAGCATTACCAACAACCCCTAAAGTTATCATATAAACTCATTTTAAACATACATGCCAAACAACCTCAAAGGTTATCATATAAACTCGTTCTAAACATACATGCCGTCACCATTTACATATTATTTCAACATAACTCGAAAGTCTGCTCACATGATAAATTCCATATGACAGGTTTATGGATGGGGCCACAAAACCACCCCCTTTTCACCAATATTCCCTATCCTTCCTTTTCACCAAGATTCCCAATTCAGTTTGCAGCGTTCTGCTTATAGACTAAAGGATCAATGTAAAACTTCAAACCATACAAATATTTAAAATCAAGCCTGTTGAGTTCCATGTATTCAGGAAGTAATTTACTAATATACGTCTCCTGCAGGCACTTATCAACATTTAATTATCTGGACAATGCCAGTAGTGACATATTTACACTAGCAAACCACCACAGCAGGGTTACACAAAATCTAAGAGAAAACAGATGATAGTACCTTCCACAATGTTTAGAAAAGAAAATAATTTTTTTCCTTTTCTTTTTTTTATTTTATTTTATGTATCTGTTTGGTGGTTGGAAGGGATGGGTAGATCAATTACTCACCTGATCAAAGAACTCCACCGGAAATGAATTCAAATAAATATGCTACTTGTTTTGGAGATTGTCAGATAAAATTAGCTTCTGATCTTCACTTCCTGCTGGCCATCACTTGCAATGCCACATTGACAGGCAGATGAAAAACAGGGGTGCTTCACAATAACAAGCATTACCTCTTCTGACCCTTCTATTTTTAAGCTGAAACATCCTCTTCTTTATCTTCTTCCTCTTCATCCAAGTCTATCCACAGATTTGTCTGCTTGCATCCTATCAATTATGTTCCTTAGAATTATTTTCTATTTTCACTTGCTGATGTAACATTATTTTCTGGAAACAAACAGAACGACCTTATAAATTGCACGCATCTAATTCTCCACCAAGGCCGGGTAAATCAAGGTGACCGAGTATGTTGGTCTTCAGAGTCCAATGTCTACAAGTCCATGAAAAGAACAGCTTTATAAGTATGCAAAGAGCAGCTGTCATCTGAAAAAGCAATTTTTTTTTTTTTGGTTTATTAAAATTGCTGAACATTTTTTTGAGCTAGAGATCTTATTCCAGGCTCAACTGAGCAGGTACTAGACTCAATAATGTTGATTAGAGGACAATTTTAACACACAATCCTTTCCAAAATACACAACTAAAATGTAAGTTATCACTATATTGAGACGGATGAGTGATTACCAGTGGTAAATGAATATGGCTAGGAAAGCCATGTTGAATAGTGTAGAAGTTGGACTGTTGGTAAAAGCTGAAATCACTTTGTTGGCACATGGCTAAATTTGGTGCTTCATATGTGAAACTAACCAAGGGATTTGTTCCAAAACTATCCAACCCCTGTGCAGTGCATGCAAAAGAATAACAATTGTATAAGTACAAGGTTATCAAAGAGAGAGTAAATCTATCATGGAAGCATTAGCTTACGGTGAAAGCACCCTTGTGATAGCTTTTTCCATCGATGAAATCATCAGAATACAAAATATAAAAATTAAGTTGTAGGCAATAAAAATATATTACCTGTGGAACTAAACTTGGAGTTGGGAGTTGAACTGAACAGCATGCCGGTGTCGGGCATGGAATTGAAGAAATAGCGTTTGGAATGGGAGCATGTAAATCTTCACTTAATTTCAGAGAACCAGCAAAAATATTGTGTTGAGCTGCATCATCATCAACGCTCTTTGCTAACCGTTCGCTTTCAGAATCGCTTGCACCACGTTTGCAAATTTGACTCTCATCAGGAGGTTTTATGTTCATCAACTTTTCCACCTCTTGTATCACCTTATCAAATTGTTCTACAGCAAACTGAAATGCTTCTCCTGATTTGGCAGCCCTTGTTGATATCTTAATTGCCTTGAGGCACATATCCTTGTAGCGACTTGATGATGCCAACTTAAGGTCTTCTTGGACTCTTAAGTCAGCTTCAACAGCTTGAGCAAATGCTAATCTCCTTTGTGACGGTAACATGTGAACTAGATGTGGGCTAACAACATCATGATTGTGATTTGCTTCAAAATGGATAATGCGATATTTACCATTAGGTTGACGAGATATGGTCATTTGTGCCAAACAACCAGTTCTTGTTTGTTTTCGTGGTTTCTTCACATTAACATCGCGTTTGTCTTTCCGCCTAAATCCTTCTTTGAAGCAAGTGAACCTTCTAGATACAACTGCACCGTTTACCTTACTTTTATTTAAAAAATCTTTCCGAACACTAAAACCAACTACCCTAGCATATCTATTGTAGAACACATATGCATCCTCTTCTGATTCAAACTCCATGCCAACTGATGGCAACTCATCTATTTTCAAATCCTCTTCTGCAAATAGAGTGGATTGCACTACGTCGACATTGGCACTGTCTGGGCTGTGACTCTCCAGCTCTAACAAAAAGTCCACCTTGCAATGTTCTGCATCTACATTCACTTTACATGGACTACACAATTCCCCAACATTCTTCCCATCCATTGCCCTTCACTTTCAGAGGTATAAAGAGTGGAACAACAAATAATGGCAACAAAGAAGAAGGCATTGTTAATAGCCAAAAAACTTTATTCCTAAAATTGCAATAAATTTAAAAGGCTTTCTATCACTTCACTAAGGTTTCATATGAGATTTCCTAACATACATCTCAACATATTTTTCCCATTGTGAGTTTCCCGCTTCCATTTCCCATGCAGCCTACTGCTTCCATTTGAGTGCTAATAGTGCATGTGTTATCTGTGGAAATATGTACGATGATCTATGCGTGCATTTGGCAATGCTACTGTTTTGTGTTGCCAAAAACAAATAAAAAGAAATTGAACAATAAAATATGTTTGATGTGCATGCATGCTTTTCAGGAGTTGGACATAAATCATCAAAATCCCAAAACAGGAACAAAACAATAATTATGCTTCCTTGTGTTGTGGCAAACAAATGGGCGAAAACACTCCAAACAAGGGAAACATATGGGACATTCCATCAAACATCAAAAACCCATACTGTGTGTTCAAATCCTTGAAGGTGCTCTTCTCTCCTAAAGTACACTGCTCTCTCAGACAAATTCCTCAACTCCCTTATCAACCCTCTTCTTTCGTTTCTCTCTTCTCCCTGAGATGATTCCCAATCACCGAAGTTTTCACTTAAGTGCTCCCCCCCCCCCCCCCCCCCCAAAACAAAAAAAAACCACCCCCAATCACCGAACTCCCTCTCTCTCTATATGCGCGCGCGCGCGCGCGTGAGATCTCTCGTTCACCTTGTCTTCCTAACTCCCTAACCCACACATTCTAAATGTGTTAAGCTTGGAATCTAGATCTTCTCCAAGATTTTTGCTTATTTCTTCCAAACTCTCTAACTCCCACCCATAGATTTGTAGGTAAACATCTTCTCTTTTGTTTTTATTTGTGATTCATTTTAGGGCTCATTCCCTGCTGTAGTGGTAAACTGCTTGGATTGTTGAGTGTGAGAACTCATGTTCGAATCTCAAGAGCAGCCACTTTGTACAAATGATGTCGAAGGTTAAGTTTTTATCCAATTTGTCCCTCCTTGCTAGGTTTGCAAGCCCAACCCGAGACAAACTCAATTTTTTGTCGTGCTTGGGCAACTCTGTTCTTTACTTGGGTTGGGCTAGGGTTAGAAGATCAATCTGACCTCAATTCGAGTTGGGGTTTAGGTAAAGGGATTGACAACCCAAGCCCAAACCGAACCCAACTTAGCCACTTGTTATTATCACTATTAATGTGTGAAAAATTAACATCTTTCATTTAGATCAAACAGGAATACCCTTCCTCTTCGCTTCCATGTGATTCACAGAAAAGACCCTAGCAGTTGTCACTTAAAAACCCTAGCCGTCATCCTTTATCTAAGCCTCATCAAAAAAATAGATTACTTTCCATTTTTGCCATTGTCGTTGAACCATTGTTAAAACCCTAGTTGTCATTGCCAAAACCAATCAAATGTGCTCACTGTCATCATCAAACAACAGTTCGAAGCCTACAGTTAATAGCAAACCAAGATTTTTAGAAAACTTCATTACTATTGTTGTCAATATAAAATTAAAAACCACCGTTGTCATCATCAACATTAAACAACAACCATACAGCCACTATTTGAAGATCTGTAATCTCATCAACACACCTCATCTTCAGCTCAAGCCTATTGTACTTGCTTCAATAGTATAATCTATCTCTCTCTCTCTCTCTCTCTCTCTCTCTCTCGTCAATCAAAGTTAGAGTCCCTAAAGGTTGATTCGGCGTTGCCACATTGGATTAAGAGCGAAATGGTTGATCAAGCTCATGGTGAATGTTTGAAGGATTTGCTCTATAACCGCTAATAAACCGAGAAAGATAGCAACGGGTAGGATGAAAGAAAAAAGGGAAATTTAGAACAAGAAAAGCTTTCACCTAGAAATGCGAGGGGCTAGAAGATCTTTTTAAGGAATTCGTCGAGGGCTACTACACAAGCAGGAAGGAATGGGCTACCTAGTCACTCAAGGGACGGGAAGGACCAACCAAATGAATTCAAGCCTATCTATTCACTCTATCTTCCCATCCCCTTCGTCCATTTCTCTTCCCTTTTCTTCTAATCTCATCTCATCTTCTCATTCTCAACCTCTTCTTTCATTCTAATTCTATCACTGCTATCACTACCTTTAACTATCATGCGTCGTTTAATGAAACCATACTTATCAAAAAAAAATGAATAAGAGTTCAGTCATCTCATAAATCGTGTATTCTATGACCAATTTTTAAAATTAATGCTTTTTTCAGCTTAACAAAAATCAAGTTCAACAAAAACTATATACAGAATTCCAATGCACGTCCCCCATAAGCATCCAAAGGACACTTTTCTTGTATTTCAACATCAAAATCTCTAGTTCTAGATTTCATTTAGTAAATAGTTTCTCTTGAAAGTTACTCAAATGTCTGATCAACAAGCCTTGTTCCTCTCTCCAGTGTATGCTGCTAACTCAGCCATTCAAAGGAGATCCTTATGGAATGCTCTGATCCAATGTAGCTCTTTGTTTAATGGTCCTTGGGCTGTGCTAGGTGATCGGAATGTGGTTAGATACCATACAGAGGAGAAAGGTGGTCTCAGTATTCCTCAGAGCATCCTTGAGGAGTTTAATTCTACTATTTCTGCTGCTAGTTTAATCAATTACCCATGATTAATGGGGGTCGACTTGGTGTAATAGACCATAGAATGGCAGAAGAATTTATGCAAAATTGGATAGGTAACAAGGATTGGTTGGATTTGTTTCCTAATTCCGAAGTATATCTAACTGCTGCAAAAGTATTTGATCATTATGCAATGGTTCTTCACTCCACTGATCAAATGGCTTATAATCCCACACCTTTCAAGTTTCTGAAAGTTTGGTGCTACCAGGATGAGGTGTCTGAAATTATAAAACAGGCTTGGGAATGTGAAGTGGTTGGCAATCCCATGTATGTTTTGTTGAAGAAATTTACCGGAATGTTAAAAGTCGGGATGAAGGAATGGAGCAAGAGGTAATCTGGAGAAAATTCAGATGGATCTTTTAAATAGTCCAGACAACACAGAGTTGACGGAGGAAGAGAACTTAGCAAAGTTTAAATTGGGTCAGGTTTTGAAGAATAAAGAGATGATTGCTGCTCAAAAACCAAGAATTAAATGGATTCAAGAAAATGATAGAAATACT
Source organism: Cornus controversa (assembly GCA_026545225.1). Classification (NCBI taxonomy): domain Eukaryota; kingdom Viridiplantae; phylum Streptophyta; class Magnoliopsida; order Cornales; family Cornaceae; genus Cornus; species Cornus controversa. The sequence continues at coordinate 16,193,401 of CM048848.1, forward strand.
AATTTTTTTTTATCAAAAAATAGCCCAAGACAGAGCCTTTAATGCTATTTCTGCCTCAAGATGAAGATGGAGCTTAGACTACTGATGCGGATAAATTAAGGCAAGGTTTTGTGGAGTACTACAAAAAAGCTTTCTCTGATGACCAGAGTACTTCCTCATTTGATATTTCCTTTGATCCTAGGATGAAACTGACTGAAGCTGAAGCTCAGTTGCTAGGAGTGGAAGTTTCTGCAGCAGAAATTAAATCAGTTATTGATCATTTAGGGCCTGATTAGTTTCCTCCAAGGTTCTTTAAAAAAAATTGGGATATTGTCAGTCACGATATGGTGAAGGCTATTCAGTTTTTCTTCTCTGTCTGGTCTTGCTGTGACAAGTAAGGAAAGCAAAGTGCTCTGTTCCAAATCTGTCAAAGAGGCAGAGAGGTCTGTTGAGAATCTTGGAGATGAAAACTGGTTCTTTAACTATGTCCTATCTTAGTCTGCATGTCCTAGACAGAGGTCTGAAAACCGGTGATTGTAAATCCTTGGTTAACAAAATTTCTGCTAAAATAAATGGATGGGGTCCTCTAAATTTATCCCTGGCTGGAAGAATTGAGTTGATGAGATCTGTGATTTTTTCATTTATTCAATATTGGTGCTCTTCATTTAAACTTCCAGCAACCACAATTAGTACTATAGAAAGAATGATTAAGAAAGTTAATTGGGGTTGCAAAGATAACTCTAAGAAGCTGCATTTAATGAAGTGGATAGAGTGACTTGCGCTAAAGCTGAGGGAGGTGATGGTCTTAGAAAAATTGCAAACATGGACAAGGCTGCCAAATGTGGTCTATTTTTGGATTTTATTCAAGGAAAGGACAGATGGTGGATTGTTTGGTTCAAAGCTAACTATGTTAAGTCAACTTGTATTACCTCTTGTCTTGCTGGGCAAAATAGAATTCTTGCTCTGTCTAACATTCAGTTGAGAGACATTTGTGTTGCTTCTATATGTCACAACTGTATGATAGATAATGATCAGGTAGAACATCTCTTTTTTAGTTGCAATTATGCTCAAAACTTGTAGAGTTAGTTGGCTGATCTTTTAATTGGGATTGGAATTCAGTTAATAACTTTGATCAACTTGTTGAATGGTTCATCAATCAGTGTAGTTCTAACTAGTCTAGTTCCCATGATCCAAAGTTTGCCCAATGTCCTGGGCTGACCAAGTTTTCCGAACATTAGCTGCCCAAGAGTGAATTTCTAATATCAATTTTATTTTAATTAATTTCTAAAAATATTTATATATAGCTAAAAGGTAAACTAGTAGTAAAACAACAATTTCTATTAGTTATTAAATTTGTGAATTAGTTATTTAGTTCACGGATAATTCTTAGAAATAATATTTTTGTTGTTATTAACTTTGAAAACTAGCTATTTAATTCAGATAAAATTCTTAAAGAGTGATAAATTATGAATCTATTATTATAAGAGGGAGAGTGACGGAGACGTAAATTATTATTGTGGTGACCTTGTGAAAGAGACACTGGCAAGCTACCACATTGGCAGGGTGAGTTACAGGTTGCGCGATCCCACATCGTCTATGGAAAGGAAATGTGAATGACTTATGTGTGCGCTTTGATTTTCAAATAATACGAGACATTTTGGGGTAAAACCGTAGAACCCAATAACAAAATCGGCTCAGGTCCAAAGCTTAAAATAATTCTTTCAAATCTATAGTAGAGATACTATCGTGATAATATTACTCATTGCCTTTTCCTATCCTTGAAGTTAAAACAAATGTATACACCATTGCACCTCTACAACTCTTATCCTGTCATTGACTCCCCTTCCCCATTTATTCATGCATCTCTCCCCTCTGACTTTATTGACTCACTAAATTCCATTCCTACTGAGGAGGAGATCCACCCATGTATGTTTTCACTGAGTAGTGACAAGGCTCCTGGGCCTGATGGTTTTAACTAATTTTTCTTTAAAAAAGCTTGGCCTATTATTGATCATAATGTTACTATGGCCATGCAGGAATTCTTCCCTAATGGCAAGCTGTTAAGAGATTTCAATTCAACTTCAATTTCCTTGGTTCCCAAAATGCCTAATCCAACCTCTCTCAATAATTTTAGACCTATATCTTGTTGTTCCACCCTTTATAAATGTATTTCTAAACTTATTGCCAACAAGCTTAAGCCCACCCTTCCTCATATCATTGGACCATCTCAATCTGCTTTTATTTTTGGTAGGACAATTGATGATAGTATCCTTATGGCACAAGAACTTCTCAATGGCTATCATAGATTTTTAGTTCCCCTAGATGTGCCCTTAAAATTGATTTAAGGAAAGCTTTTGACTGTGTCTCTTGGGACTTCCTTTTTGATTCCTTTCAGCTTCTAGGATTTCCTCCACCTTTTTTCTCATGGGTCAAAGCTTGTATTTATACTCCCTCATTCACTATCTCAATTAATGGTGAATTCCATGGCTTTTTCAATGGTGTCAAGGGCCTTAGACAAAGTGACCCATTATCACCATTTCTCTTTGTAATTGTTATGCAAGTATTTTCCTTAATTCTTGGCAAAACTATCTCTGATACTTTCAAATATCATTGGAGGTGTAAGAAACTTTCCCTTACCCATCTTATCTTTGACGATGACCTCATGTTATTCTGTCATGGCAGCCTTCCTTCTATCCAAACCATTTTGGCTGCCATTGAAAAGTTTTCTTAATTTTCTGGTCTGCAAATTAATTATAACAAAAGCCACATTTTTCTATTTGGAGTCACTCCCTCTATTGAATCTATCATCATGTCATTGGTTGGATTTGACAAAGGTTCCCTTCCAATGAGATATCTTGGTGTACCTCTTGTTTCTACCATGCTCAAAGTTGCTGATTGCAAAGTCCTTACTGAGAAATTACAAATCGAATTAGACATTGGTACAGCAAATCACTTTCCTTTGCCGAGCGACTGCAACTCATTAGAGCCATCCTTTACAACACACAGGTATATTGGAGTTCTATGTTCATTATTCCTAATACTATCTTAAACGTGCTTTTAGGAATTTTTCGAGCTCTCTTGTGGTCAGGCTGTGAGTTGAAAAAGAGATGCGCAAAGTTGCATGGTCAACAGTGTGCCTTCCTAAAAGAGTTGGTGGCCTTGGACTTCCTAATCTCATTTCATGGAATAGGGTTGCAATCATGAAACATTTATGGACAATCATCACGGTCAAGGAGGATATGATATGGGTTAAGTGGGTGAATGTTTACCTTCTTAAAGGCAGAAGCTTTTGGGAAATGAAGGTTCCTCGGCAATGCTCTTGGAGCTGGATGAAGTTAATTCAACTCAGACCAACCTCTTGTCAAGCTTGAATGGAATTAATTCCAATTTTTGGTTTAACAATCAGTCCATTATAGGTCCTTTACACATCAAAATCTCTGGCTATGACAGTAAGACCTCTATTAGCACTTTCATCTCTGGCTCCACATGGACTTTCCCTTCCCCTATCACTGATATTCTCCCTCAGCTTTGCATTCATAACACTCTTGCCCTGCCTTGTTCCCACAGACCAGATAAATTCAAATGGCTTCCCTCCCCTTCTAGCCAATTTTCCATAGCCCACACCTTGAAATTTATAAACAGATATGTTCCATCATTGCCTTGGCCACACCTCGTTTGGTCTTCTCCCTCAATCCCCAAACACACTTTTATCTTATGGTTAGCCATCCATTTTAGATTGTCCACACTGGATCGGTCTTCCACACCTTACCTTCACCAACAAAATATTGTGCTCTTTGTAATTCCAATCCCGAATCCCATGACCACCTTTTTTTTAACTACCCTTTTGTCAAACTAATTTGGACATTTATTCAAACACGTTGCTCCTTTCACATTTCTCCTTCCTTTTGGCTTGATTTGGTCTCTTGGGGTGCCACTCACCGGAAGGGAAAGTGCCCCAACTATAGAGCTTCTACAGCAAGGCTTGCCTTTGCTTCTACGATTTACAATGTTTGGCAGGAACGCAACCGTAGGATCTTCAAATGGAAGAGGCTCTCTGCCACCTCTGTTCTACTTCTGATCATTGACTTTGTTCGCTTAAAGCTCATGTCGTGCTCTATGTTTGACACTCCAATTGCCAGATTAATTGCATCTGAATGGGAATCTCCTAGTTGTGTGATTCAGCCGCCGGTGGGACCTCCAGATAATAAATTCATAATTTATCACTCTTTAAGAATTTTATATGGATTAAATAGCAAGTTTTCAAAGTTAATAACAACATAAATATTATTTCTAAGAATTATCCATGAACTAAATAACTAATTCACAAATTTAATAACTAATAGAAATTGTTGTTTTACTACTAGTTTACCTTTCAGTTATATATAAATATTTTTAGAAATTAATTAAAATAATATTGATATTAGAAATTCACTCTTAGGCTGCTAATGTTCAAAAAACTTGGTCAGCCCAGGACATTGGGCAAACTTTGGATCATGGGATCTATTGATAGGTTGATAGAATATTAAATGGGTTTTTTTTTGGCCAAGCTCATACTGGACTGAGCTCTTTTATTTGCAACCACGATCGCCCCGCCCGTTTAATGCTTTGATTTTACCAATCTATCCTTATATATTATATTATATTACCTAAACATCCTGTATATAATAAATACTTGTAAAAAGCCAAGCCTCTCTAGAACTTCTCTAGAGCCACTCTCTGGCAACCGTCTCCGATCGGTGCTTCAAACCAATGTGAAGCCCGTCACTCTGTCTCCCATCGGTTCATTCTCTCCCTTTCTCTCCATATACAAATACAAATATATATATATATATATATATATATATATATATATATATATATATATATATATATACAGAAGTATGTATGTATTGCTCAAAATATCAGATCTCCATCGCTCTATTTTTTTATTTTATTTGTTGTTTCACGAAGGCCGATTTTGATCTTCTATTAAATATAAATATATATATATATATATATATATATATATATATGTATGTATGTCTTCTCTATCACATGTTTCTCTGGTTTTTCACATTTGATTATGTTGTGAAAAGCAGCCATAAACCAAGCACAATCACGAAACACGACACAAAACGAATCAAGCACAATGCACAGAACACAAGAATTTACGTGATTCGGCGATGTGCCTACACCCACGGCAAAGATCCGGCAAAAGATTTCACTATGCGAAAATCAGGAGATTACAAGTTTCAACCCAAACCCTAGCTCTCGCGCTCTCTCTCTCTTTCTGCGGTTTTAGTGTTCTCTCATCAATACTCCAAACCCTTAGATGCCCTTATATATCAGACTACAAGAGATTCCTAACCCGGGTCCAAAACCCGCAAGCGAAAAACGGGTCATAAAATTTTTTCCGAGGGCGTTGCCCCCAGACCCCCGCAGCTGTGGTGGCTTAAGGCCACACAAAGCCCATTTTTCGGGTCAATTGGGTCGCAACGCGACCCGGGCTGAAACAAAATTCAGGCCACAACATAACAGATTATGTTATTTTGATTCATATGGCTATGTTCTGGTTGTTGGTTCTACATCTTCCTTTACATAGTAATGTGATTCCTCCACAAACTTTCTGGATATTGGATTAATCATAGAAATAAGACTTTAATATTGAAGATTCCACAAGTGACTCTTTTGTCTTTGGACTCTATTGTGTTTTGTTTCTATTATACAATTTGTACAGGGCAAGAAACATAAAAGATTATATTGATTTTTCTTAGATAGTTAAGTTAAGTTAGAAATGATCTTAACTGCTCTGTTTGTAATTCCTGAAGCAGACAAGAACTCAAGAAATTTAGTTGATTTATTTTGCATAGAAAGCAGATCTCTACAAGCATATCAGACAATAATACTACACAGGCCAATTAATTATAACCTCCAAATTCAAACATTCGACACTTTCTAGGAGGATTGCAGAAAAAATAATATATTGAGGCTTCCTTTTTTTTATTTATCTTTATTCCTAAGGATCATCCTACTATTCAAGCATTTGTTCTTACCCCAACCATTCAATCATAGTTCTCAAATTTTTCTCAGTAAAATCAAACATTCCTATGTGATAGTCTTTAATTTTTTTGAGTGAATGCTGAAATCCTATTTCCTATCCATCAGCTGCTCTATTATGATTTCCACTAACATGAACATGAATGATAAGACCAAATAATCATGTAATGTTTTCCTCAAGACTGAAAAAAGTTGCGATTGAAATTTGTTGTTAATTGCATTGAAAATAATCTTATCTAACTTGCCTTCCAACCATTGTCAATTAGTTTTTTTTTTTTTTCAGCATAATTATAAGAATTGTTTGAAAGAGAACCCTAATTTTTCCCTAAGTTGCTTGAAAGAGAATTTGTGTCATTAGTTCCTCAAACCATTTGTTTTAGGTTCTAAGCTTACCTTTCCTTCACCTGGACATGCAACAATTTAAGTCCCTTTTTGACTATATACCCAATTAATTAATACTTAGATTCTATTTCCAAATCAATCTAGATGCTAATGAAATTTGGTCCAACAGAAGCTACCAAAAGCTAAAAATGGAAAGGATTTCATGGTTATACTTTAATCTAAGGACCTTCCTTGCTACATTCATAAGTATACTTGAAGATGAAATTTTTTATTTTTGTCTTGGAAAGATGCTTTTGGAATGGAGACTATCTAATGTGTTCTTCTGCGAACATATGGATATGCTTTTATAGTTTATTCATTTAATTTATATGTCATGTTTAGAATACTGAAAGACTAAAGAGATTATAAACATGAATCTGAATATATATAGCTGCAGACTATATATTTTAAAAACTTTGATTGCCGAGGCCTTGATAGTGAATCCTGTTTAGTATCATGTTCCCATATGGTTTCTGAGTGGGGATGCAAGCCCCTTCAAGAGAAGACCTGACTTCCTACTTTCTTTTGAAGGGAGAGGAGCTGAGAAAGCTGATTGGTGCTCCTGCTTACATAGAATGCAGTTCAAAAACACAGCAGGTGGCTGTATTTTACTTGCATCCTTGTGATAATTTTTGTTTTTCTTTTTTGGGGGTGGGAATTATGATAATTTTTGTTACAGCTTCATTATTGGGGGTATTTCTAGATCTTCTTTCAATTTACAGAATGTGAGGCGATTTTTGATGCGGTCATTAAGGTGGTTCTCCAGCCACCAAAGCAGGAGAAGAAAAAGAAGAGAAAGGGACAAAAAGCCTGCACTATATTGTGAGTGGGGGAAGAATTGGTGCTGAGAGAAGAGATGACTAACTGGCTGATTAGATCTATTAGTGTCTTGATCTCTCTCATTGTCTTTCCACTTTGAGGAAGCAGGAAGTCGTGGTTTGTAGTCTTGACTAATTCTACTAGGGAACTCTGTTGCTGATTTTTATATCAATGATTCAAAATGTGCTTGGTACCATGTGGAACTCTATTTTTCTTTCATTCTAGATTTATTTGATGTATTAACTAGATTGCGAAAGATCTATGTTTATAGAAAACTAAGTTGTTTCCTCTTGTGGACAGTTCTGTATACTATATAAGCTTGTTTAGTATATTTCAAGTGGCATGAATATATTTATGATTGTATTCAATTGTTCTATATTACATGCATGCTACTAGTCTGTATCACTTGTGCTTTTAATGGTCTAAAATGATTTCGAAGGGAACTTCCCGTGCTCTCAGATTTCTTGTGCCTTTGCAGAAAAGAAATATTTTGTGGTAGCAAGACAAGTTGTAAAAGAGGTAGTTGAAGTTTACAGTGACTTCTGAAATGAAAAAGCTAGAAAAAAACACAGAATTCTGTGGGAGCATACTAACAATAGTTTAAGTACATCCAGTGGCTTTATAGCATCTCAGCTCAGATCTAATGGAGGCCTAATTTCTAGTTCTTTCGAAGATTCTATTACTATCCAATCTCTTGGTGGAAGTCAGTTGCCAAATGGAGTGGCTAGTTATCTGAGATCAATTTCAAATCCATGTTCTCTTCCAAATTCACACAAAGCAGCTAATAGTCATATCTCTTGCACACATCTTGCTGGATCGTGCATCAAAAAGCTGGTTCATCTAAAATAGAGGTGTTGCCATCTGATCTTGCGGATCATTCAACTACCAGTCACTTGCTTTAGTCACTTGCTTTCATGCATCACTGAATAAAAAAAAATTGGCAACAATTGGATCTACCAAACGTGTTTTCAGTGTTTTGGTATCAAAATTTTCATAACGCATTAACATTACCAAACATGTCATGCATTTTCTGTTTTTGTAAATCATGAAACACAACAATGTTACCAAACGCGTTGTCAATTAAAATTCAAAACACTAATATAACATAACATATGTTATGTTATTTGCTAAAACAAAAACCAATATCAAAACACCCATCCAAACGGGGCCAATGTAATCTTACCATGTACCTTTATCTTTAAATCTATTAGCTTAGTTTAGCCTAACTATCTTATTTAGTCATAATTTTTTTCCTAGTAAAATTAAGTGTACAACTCTTATAATCCATGTGGACAATTTCATTCCAGTTAACATCCTTAATTCCAAAATAGTTTCATTAGAAACTTCTCACCCTCGAGTCAATCAACATGGAAAGGTAATTGAATTCCCTATTTGCCAATGTCGCCTACCTTTCATGCCACTTATATTGTTAATGAAATAAATTTTTCTAGTGAATTAGATCCTGAGTCCAAGTGAATGACATCCCCATGCAAAATCACCAAGGTTGAGACCAAAATCAAGAAAAAACAGGACTCATGTTCAAACAGGTTGGAGAAATAAAAGATACAACCACCTCTTTCATCCAACAATGAGAAACAATAAATTCATTTAGAATCACAAGTTTACACAATCTAACTCAGGGCCGGCTGGAGCCTTAGGCGACTTAGGCGGTTGCCTAAGCCCCATCCAATAGGATTCATTTATTTGGCCCCTAAAACCTTTAATTTCCTTGTATTTAGGCCTTAACGAATAGAATGTATTAAAGTAGACTTCTATAATTTAATTCTTATTTTCATTGAATAAGTGGTATTGGAAACTGGTAAAACTTTTCATCTACTCTTAGATATTTCTCTATTAAACTCTTATTTTTAATTTTTATTGTTATCTCTTGCATTTTTTCTTTCTCTTATCCTTCTTATAGACATTATATTTTTTTTCTTCTCTCCTCGCGTTTTTTCTCTCTCTTATCCTTCTTAGAGACATTATATTTTTTTATCCTCTCCTCCTTTCACCCAGTAGGAGTGTATTAATATTAGTACAGTCTCCCCATGAACCCATCTGTATTAATTTGGTGTAGAACTTCATGCTTGTGCTCTGTCTTTAATTACATGATCAATTACAAGAATATAATTAAAATTAAGACTCGATCATGTTCAGTTTTAACACCGAAGATTGCCAATTACAAAAATATATATCTCGGAATTTTTTTGTTAGACAAGTCTTCGGCTCCAAGGAATTGGGTTTAAAACGCTATAATAGATATCTAGGATTTCGGTTGAGACTTGTGGGATTGAGAGAGATGTAGTCTTATGAGGGAGTTGACGGGTAGAGATAATTTATAGGTTAGTAGAGTACGAAAGTCACCGGTGGCATCGGCGGAAAGGAGACAGATCTGTGTAGTAGTACATAGTGAAAAGACATGTACGCGGTGTTGGTACTCTATTGTTGTGATATGTCTACGGAATCATAGTAGATTCTCTTCTCATCCATGAATGTAGGCAGGTTTTGACTGGACCACGTTATATCTTGTGTTTGTGTGATTGTTTTGTTGGCTTCCATTGGATCTCGATGTTTCTCTGGTTTCACTGCCCCAACAAAAGTGGAGCATGTTTAGTTCCAATGGGTTTAAGCCTAATCCTTGTCCACGAAGCACACCCCGAGATGGGTTTGCTTCCTTTTGGATCCATCTTCTGATTTCTCTCCAGTTGCAGGTGTTGAAAACTCGAACTTAAAGGGCAATATGGTAAATTTAGTTACACTTTGCTGGCCCCTTGGTGTCGGAGCTCTATAAAACCCTAACCAACAGCAACTCTTGAGAAAACAAACCCTAACGCTGCTCTGGAAAAGTTAGGAATTAGGGCTTTCGTTCTTCGAGTTGTTCACTGGCCAATTTCAAAGTTAGGCTCCTCTACTTCTTTATTATTGTTTTATCTGTGTCATTCTATTATTTCTTAATCATATTAATAACATTTTCAAAGGGGTTGTTTGGTAATGCTGTCGGATTCCATTTTTTGAAAAATGAAATCTGAAAATATGTTGTTCGGTCATTTATGTGAAAAGCAAAATATGTTTGGTAACGTCATATGCTGTTGACAATTTGAAAGCACAAATCTGAAATTATGTTTGGTAATCCAAAATTATTATTTTTTTAAAATAGTAATATCTTTGACTAAAAATTATGTTATAAATGTTTTCAAACGGTTTGAACTATGATTGGACATACATTTTCACATCTATATATGTGTTTTAAAAGTCGCTTCCGCGGTATTAAGACTCTGTTTGGATGAGAGTAGTCTCAAGAGGGGTATTTTGGCACCTAGTTTCCTATACATGTTTCGGTGCAGGAAATCGGGGTGTGACAATAATATTCTCCGCTTTTGGCTCTCCCGAACCAGAGACTTCCCAGGGAGTCACCCATCCTGGTACTACTCCCAACTAAGCACGCTTAACTATGGAGTTCTGATGGATTCATGACCAACACAACTTTAAAGCATGTTGTCATAGAAGAGTGATGAACATACATATAACACTTCACATTCACCAGCTCAGGCGATGTGGGATCATGACACCAATAGTTTGCTAGTGTGGTAGCTCGCTCAGTGCCTCAAACCCGTCCAGATCACACTCGCCTGCAGAGGTCATCACACTTAAGCCCCTTTAGTTTGCACCTTTGTAACAAATCGAACACTATCGTCAATCAAGCGTGGTCGACAGTGATGTCATCAAACTAAAATTTCAAAATAATTGTTTTGCCCTTATAATATATGTGAAGACAGGGGCGGACCTAGCATGTGCCCCCCCTGCCCCCCGAATTTTTTTTTCTTTACCTATATATGTAAAGTTTTTTTAAATTTTCAAAAATGCCCCCCCCCCCCCCCCCCTTCAATTTATTTTTTACACTACAAATTAGATGGGATGTTTCATCTATTGAGTTAATACACTTCTTTTAGAAAGGCCCAATTCTCTTGGAGTCCAATACGTTTTATCTATTAGATTAATACACTTCTTTTAAATAGAAAGGCCCGATTCTCTTGGAGTCCAATACGTTTTATCTATTGGATTAATACACTTCTTTTAAATAGAAAGGCCCAATTCTCTTGGATTCCAATACGTTTTATCTATTGGATTAATACACTTCTTTTAAATAGAAAGGCTCAATTCTCTTCGAGCCCAATACGTTTTAGAAAACATTAACAAAATAACGGGGGCAAGATATAACGCAACAAGCCCTTGCTCTGTTGCAGTGACACAAATGTTCCTCTTTCGTAAAGGTGTGCATCAAATCCTCTCCTCTCTCCTAACCCAAAGTTTCTATCTTTTGATCTTTTTTTTTTCTTTTCTTCTTTCTATGGACCAAATGTAATGATATTTTGATATTGATATCTTATTTTGCTTCTGACTTAAAAAGTTAATCAGTAATGGGTTTTGACCTTCAAGTTTCAATTGGGTATTTCTTAAATATTCTTAATATTTGAGAAGTACAACTCAAACTAGGACATTTAATTTACTGAATTTAGTAAAGCTCTGATTATTTAGAAAATTAGGTCATTCAGAAATAGTTAATTTTGATTTTGAATTGCCTCATTACAAAATCAAAGATGGTGTTTTACAAAGATTCATACGTTGATGCTGAATTGTTTCACCCACTTTTATGTGGGTTGAAGCATTGGGTCTTAAACCAGACATCGGGTAGGGTAGCAAGTAACAATAGAGATGCCTCTATTAGTTAAGCGCTTGGAGGGAGAGTATGATTGTTTTGACATGGCTCATAGTTCAACTAGTATTTAGATAATTTGTGTTCCACTTTAAATGAGTATTGATATGGAATTAGATTAAGAATACTACACTTCCAAGCACCATCGCCACCATACCCGCCAGTGCCACCATGGAGTGACATACCATGTTCACAAGCATTGAGTAAAATCTGCTACCATCTTATGATCGTCCCAGACAGTGACCCCTTGAAGACCACCAAGGTCCTTGATAGTTTTGAGTACAAGCTTATACATTATATATGTATAGCTATGGCCAAAAGGGAGAAAAATAAGGTAGAGATGGAGTGCTCTTTTCAATTTCATTATCAACAACAAAGTTTAGAGGAGAATCATAAATAAAAATGAAGGCAACCAATTTCTTGCTAGAATTGGAATTTCTACCGGTCACCTCTTGGCATCTCATGGGTCGTCTAGTATACTTCAATGAAGCAACAAAAAAAATGAAAAGAGGCTTAATTTGTTCACTTCTAGCATTGGGTTTGGATTTGAATTTGATGGATGTGCTCTTAACAAGAATGAAATTAAAAACTGATCTGGCTATGAAAGAATTGTCACTGAATTGAAGAAGGAGCAAGGAAGAAAAGATCAAAAGGAACATTGAAACTATCATTAGGCAGAAGAGGAACCTTGAGGGTAGCATGTTCTTCTCTGACATTGATGACATTTGAAGAATCTCAATCTATTATGCTTTTATAAAATTTAACAAAACCTCAGATATTACTCTAGAGGAAGAAATGTATTCAAAGTGTGTCATTAGGAGCAAAGCAAAAACAATCTACGGCTAAAGCAACAATTCAGAAAATCACTAAAAGTAAAACAAGAACAGTTTGATTTCCTCAATCACTATAAGGAAAAAAACAGATCCCCGAAACTAGCAGTAAATTCAATATTCTGCCTTTAAACCCTTAAGGGTTTTAAAGATTTGAACTCTTTTTATCACAGTGCAATCAGAGGGTTTGAGGAAATCCAAATGGAACCCGAACCCCACTGGTCTGCTCTCTCTCTCTCTCTCACACACACACACACACCCTGTGATTTTAAATTTAAAAATAATTTTCAAGCAATTTTAATATAGTAAATTCCCATGATCCATTAACGGAAGTCAACGTTGTAACTATAAAGGGTTTTAAAGATTTGAACTCTTTTTATCACAGTGCAATCAGAGGGTTTGAGGAAATCCAAATGGAACCCGAACCCCACTAGTCTGCTCTCTCTCTCTCTCTCTCACACACACACACACCCTGTGATTTTAAATTTAAAAATAATTTTCAAGCAATTTTAATATAGTAAATTCCCATGATCCATTAACGGACATCAACGTTGTAACTGTAATTTTTCAAAACTTAAGGGAGGTCCGTGTATTTTTCCCTATCTTGAGGGGAGGCCAGTGTATAGGTATATAGGTATTTAGTCTCTCCCTCTGCCGTGTCCTCCACTTGGAATGCAATTATTTTGTTCTCCCATCACTTTGAGTAGGTTATGGCCATGGCAGCCATGGACACTCTCCCACTATATTACAGTGATCATACTTTCTCTCTCTATAGTTGATCGCCCCAATTGTATGCCATTGTTGATTATATTACGAATTTATGAATCAAAAGAAGGAAAGGACTATTTTCAAGCATGTAGCGTTTGAGCGATCTCTACGATTCATTGGTTTTCTTAACTTTTCAAATTTTCTCTGTTGTCATTGCTTCGCTAAGACAATAAAGAAATGATCATGAAATGCTAATTTTACCCTCAATTTTTTGTGAATAGACTCAAATGACCTCATTTAACCTTTTGAATCCCTTATGTAAGATTACCAAGACAACAAATTACTCATTGAATTACATTTAATATACATATCAATTAAATCTAAGTTAAATTACAATTAACCTAAATTTGAAATTAATTCACTATAATTTATATTTCTTTGAAATCATTACATATATTAAAAATTATTCCAAAGTTTATTGAATAAATAATATTTGATATATAATTTTGAATGTAGATTATATATGATTATATATTATAAAATTTATTAATATATAATTCAAGTGGTTTTACTAATAAAAAAATTTATTAATATATATTCGATGCGAAATGTAACATATACTTGCAAATCCGAGTCCAAATCTATATTCTAAAGTCAGAGTCCTATCCAAATCCAAGTTTGAGATGGATAATCCAAACAAAGACAAACAAATAAAATACATCTGGATTTGGGCCAAGCCAGATAAAATTCATACCCTGCTTCGATTTTTATTTTGCATTTCAGTGAGTAAGTTGTGATGAAACCCTACAAATTTTCTCGGGTTTTAGGTCCTGATCAGACCAAATTAAACAAGCTAAGCAATATGTAAACGATATATATCAAAAATTAAATATAAAGGAGCAGCACTGAATGCAAATAGATTGACAGTGAAAGGTTCATAATTTAGAGAGAGAGAGAAAAAAAAAAAAAAAAACAAAGTGATTATAAGCTTTGAAACATATGAGAGCAAATTGCAAGTATGAGATTGGTTGAGTTCTAACCTTTCGCAGGCAAAACAAGCTTCGAGTTCTTGCAGAGAAGAAGCTCCCAATCTTCAATTTTGGTGCGAAGGGCTTTGCCGTTAATGGAGGTTTGGAAAGACTTAAGTACCATAACAGAGAGAAATTAAAAATTACAAAAAGACTAAAAAGGACAAAAAGAATGGTGTCGCTCGGTTGCCCTCACTTTCACTCCATTTCTTCCTCCACCATTTACCTCTTCACCTCCTAACCAAAACCCTAAAGCCAACTCTTTGAGACCATTCCTCATCTTCTTCAGCGACAAGCACTCCTCTTACCTATGGAGGCATTATCATGGCAGCGACATTCTATAGGTGAGTTCAATCATACCCAGCAACTATATTTATTCCAATTTTATGTTTAAATAGCATTCGAGCTCTTGAACCTCAAAGCTTCACATTGAAATCGAGCTCAACAGTGCTACCCTCACTTTAGAGCTCAGCGAATCTCTTTGCATGCTTATTGAGTACTTGATATTCAGTTTGTTTCTATTCATATGCCACCACCCACTATTCATATCCTATACAAGAAGACCCACGGGAGTTTTGAATATAGAGATTTTTTTAATTCAAGAAGAGAGACCCAAATAGAGATAAAAAGAAACCCACTTGGAGAGAGAGAGAGAGAGAGAAAGAGAGAGTGAGAGAGGATGATGATATGATTGATTAGATCACTTTCACTCCTTTCCAAGGATGTCAGAATCGGGATTCTACGTAGGATCGGTGGGGGTTCCATAGAATCGGAATCGTAGAATGGGATCGTGAATCGTAAGATTCTACAAAACTAGTAGGAAAATAGTTCAAACTAACTTTTTAAACAATAAACCAGGATGAAACAGTCCAGATTCAAAAAGATGAATTAGAAAGAGACTTAAAACCCAATCAAATTTTGAACACATTCCCATATTTCTCGATTCAAATGAAGCAATGACTACTATCACTCTCAGATCCAACTTCCTTTGATGTTCAGGCTGAAGTAATACAATCAATTATTTATACATAAAACATTGAATCGTCCAAAAAATACTGCACATACACACAAGATGAGCTTTCACTGCCCAAACCCAACTTCAATATAATTAAACAAAAATTGTTACATAGACACAGAACATAAGTGAGTTGTTTACTGATTGAAGTTGATTTAGATTCAGACTAGTATCACTATACAACTGGCCAAGACCCATCCTAATTAAGCAAGCAAACTATCATCACCATTTAATATAGCATACCAAGATCGAAAACTGCAAGTTCGGAACTTTTTATTCTTTTTTTCAATGTAACACAATAGTTGAAATAACTTGTCAAAATAATTTTAAAACACGGATCAATTTGATTTTTTTTTCAGCACTAGATCTCCATCTAATATTCTAATTGCCCACTGATACAGCTACAAAAAAGTTCTGCTCAACAGAATAACAGCTAAATTTGCAAAACAATTAACATGAAACACTCAAGTCTGAATTACAGAGGAATGAACCTTAAAGGCTTAAACAGAGGAATAAACAGAGAAAAAAAATCGAGGACTTGGTGTATGCATGATTCCTCAATTATTTATCAAAAAAGAAAACAGAGGAATAAAAGAGGAATGAGCCCTAAAGGCTAAAAAGGAGGAATAACCAGAGGAAAAAAAAACAGAGAGAGAAGTGGAGAACCAAGTTCCAACCAGCAAGAAGAAAATATCTAAAGAGAGAGAGAAAAGAGAGAAGTGGAGAAGATGTACCTTTGGAGATTGGGTTAAGAAGAGGCTACTGAATAGCTTGATTTCTAAAAGAGAGAGTAACTTGGAGTAAATCTGGAGCTTGTCGGAGCTGTGCTGGAGGGCTTGGAGGGCGTCAGAGCTTGCCAGAGTTGTTGGAGAACTTGGAGTTGTTGCTACTTACTGCTGTTCAAGTTCGAGTTCGCAAAAGGGACGACAATCGCAAGAACTTAGGGCATCTTTTATTTTGCTTCTTTCCTTTTTCCTTTATTTTTAGCTTTTATAACCTTTTTTGGGGTGAAGTATGTTGGGCTTTTATTTAAAAGAAGTCCATTGCCCACAAACTCACACAAAACGGCCCAACGTGCTTTAAAAATAGCCCAAAATAGGACATAACATAGAATTGCTGGAATCGTACAGAATTGTACGATTCCACGATTCAACTCACGATTCCAGCGATTCTACCCCCGATCCTACTCAAACAGCGATTTAGATGCGATTCCAATCGTTTTGGTAAATTTGGATCGTAGAATCGTGCGATTCTACAAGTTGGATCGCGATTTTAACAACCTTAGAATATACCATAAAATTTTAGAATATCAGTGTATGTTTTCTTCTTATGATCTCCCTAGTGATAACTAGATTTTTCCCTACTAACATTTAAAAAGGGAAGTGGGATACCCGGGCCTTCAATAGCCTTGGTCAACTAACTTCACTACGTAGAACTAGAAGCCGTGTAGAAACAATGTGTACGCTGCAATCGAGCTGAGCTCTTGGCTGTTCGAGCTCGAGATCAAGCTCAACAATCAAACTTTAGTTCAAGCTTAGATATGAGTGTTCGATTTCAACTCGAACATTACTTCCTAGTTTGAACTTAGGTTGAGCCCAGATACGAGTATTTGAGATTGAGTGATATGGCTCATTTGGTCAATTTCTAGTTCAAATTTGAGCTCATTATCAAGCTTGAAACAAAACAGATAACGTGAAATTTTGATATAAATCCAAACCGGCCATGACAAACAAGTTAGAACACTAGTTTTATACAATTTGAGTGTATAGAGACTAGTTGCAACTAGATAAGGCTATAGGAACGTGTATGGCCTAGAATAAAATGTGTTCTAGTTTTACACACTAGAATATATTCTAGTAAAATGTATATATATGTGGCAATGACGAATTGCTAGGAAGCACAGACACGCCTAAAAAGGCAAAGAACCCGTGTCAAACAAGTGTCGGACACAGACACGTGTCTGAATTTTTTTATTTTTTTGAATTTTCGGGCACGACGCGGACACGCCATGAATTTTCGAACACGGCACGGACAAATGTTGGACACGCCAAATTGTTTTTTTCTCTTTTTCCTCTTGTTTTTATGAATCTTTTCCCTTCCATGAATTATTACTTTATTTTTCACTAATCCCTAATTCTTGTTCTAACAAAACTCTAATTTTCTTTGTTTCTTTGCTTTTTTTCTCTTTCTTTTTCCTCTTTCTTCTTTTCCTCTTTCTTTCTTTCTTTTTTCCGAGTAAGTTGAAATGATGTTTAAATGATAAGACCAGTTTTTATTTTAATGTCTCGTTTTGATTTGGTTTTATGACTTTGTGACTCTTTCTTTCTTTCTTTTTCCTAGCAAAACACAAGTTCTAAAAAGGTTGTTTTAACAATTCAATTACAGCTCATCTCATCTCTTCATCTTTGTTATTTTCTGCTCCTCTTTCTCTTACTATACAACTGCTATCTTTTACATGTGACTTTCTGATGATACTTTTGTATTTTGAGTAAGTTGAAATAATGTTTAAATGATAAGACTAGTTTTTATTTTAATGTCTCGTTTTGATTTGGTTTTATGACTTTGTGACATCGTTCTTTTATAATTATTGTTGCTGTGGAGTAGATTCAATTGTATACTTGTGACTTATTACTTGTGAATTTTTTCTTTGTTAGGTTGACGAAAAATAATATTACTCTTAATTTTTTAAAGTACAACATCATATATTATATAAATATATATATTTATTATTTGTCGTGTCCCCGCCGTGTTCGTGTCCTAATTTTTTAGGATTTGCCGTGTCTGTGTCATGTCATTTCCATTTCCATGCTTCTTAGACAAATTGTATGGTGATGATCTTCAATTTTAGGATGGAGGAACTGATATAATATTAATTTAACAAATGGATTCCTAGAGGATACTTTGCTTGTAAATCATGAGTAGTGGCAAATTGAAGATATAGAATGGGGAATTGCTAATCAAATGATTTTCCGAAGTCTTGCAGGTGATCAGTGGATTAGCTCTCTAGAAATGATAAAGACCGTGACAAAATTACTTATCAATATCTGATAAATGCAATGGAATACTAAAGCTGAAAGCATAGTGGACCCCGATAGGTGTCTGATAAATGCAATACTAAAACTGAAGTATAGTAGACCCAGTAAAAGCTGACAAGATTCCTAACTGACTGCACCCTCATCCAGCACACGACGAAATGAATCTGTCAGAGCATCTATCTCATCAACACGGAGAAGATAAGAATAATCAAAATTATTGTCTTTTAAGATAAGAAGGAATTTGCTTTATTAAAGTTGTTAAAGCATCTTTTATTCTAGGTCATACATGTTCCTATACCTTTATCTTGTTTTGTCTATATAAGTGGTGATGGGTAAGCTATAGAGATCAGTGTGCCTTATGCTTGTTTTCTCTCTTGTTCTATAGTTTTCTGAATCCAGTGTGTTAGTGTTTGCAATATATTCGAGTGAAAAACCAGTGTGTTCTATATTCTGTAAAGGTATCAGAATATACAACTAGCTAAGCCTATTCATGAACATGTATCCAAGTCTAACAAGCTAAGCCATGAGGTCTTCCGTCTTGGCTTGTTTATTACATGAGTTCATTTACTTAGAAAAAGTGGTTGAACTAAGCTGTTTTCAAATCGAGGCCGACCACGTTAAAAAATTTATGGACCCTTTAGAAGACTGAATAGATCAGAAAAGCACATTGAAAATCTGAGTTTTGAACGTTTATGAGAGGTAGGAGATGAACTGGAGACAATGAAACTAAGGTCTCGTTTGATTGAGAAAATTTAAGAGAAAAGGAAGGAAAGGATAAAGAAGAATAGCTTATCTTGTGTTTGTTTTAAAAAAGAGGGAAAGGAAAGGATTAGGAGGGATAACCTAGTCCTTCGAATAGTAGTTTTGTTGTTCTTCCTAAAGTGGGAGAATTTGAAGGAAAAGGATACGAGAGTCAAGTGATTGCACAAATTTATATATATATATATATATATATATATATATATTACATTTAAGGTTAGTGTTTGAATTTCCCGCCCAAAAAATTTCATCATCTAACGGTCAAAAATGCTTAAAAAACTCATCTGACGATTCAAAATATCTATGCCTATCTACGGTCTAAAATTACTCTCCCTATCTTCAATCAACAGTCACGATTTACTCCCACCTAAATTCAAATTTAAACTTTCACCTACCCTCACTCTATCTCTATATCACTCTCCCACCCATTCATTTCTTTTATTTGTTTTCTCTCTCCTCTCATCTCACTCACTACTTCCACCACCATCAACTTCATCAAATAACCATATTATATTAGTTTGTTTTATATATCTATTTATTGGCAGACCGAAGGAAAGGGAGAAGAAGGGCTGAGTTCTGATTAATAGATGGTTTATGGTTTTGAAACTGTTTCTTTCACATGTAACTCTTGCTCTGCATTGTTTTTCATTAATAGAATTCTTCATTGAAGGATTACATTTGTTTAGTTCTGGTTTTCTTAGATTCTCAAGCTAGGGAGCTTTTATATTATATACCTTTTGGCTCAAGTTCTGGTTTTCAGTTTTTGTTATTCTCAATTTTTAAGCATTCATCAAATCTATTGGAATAATTTGTCATTCCAAATTATTCCTAGATTTTGTTGCAGTGTCGGTAATTGTCAAGGTTGCAATGTAGAATTTTTGGTGGGATGGATAGATTTGTGAAATTTTTGAGCCGATCCACTCCACCACCATCAACCTTCATCTGCCACCATGACCGGGCACAACTACTGCCAAACAGCCGCACCACCACCTTCCACCGCAAGCTCCAGCCAATCCACCACCATATAGCAGCCACCACACCTCCTACCATGGCTGCCACCAACCGAAAGACCCACTTCTGCCAAGCTCATCTACACCACCATTTCTTCGACGCTAAGCCACCACAACAGAGCTCCGGTCATCAACCACCTTCAACTCCACCACAGTCCACCCCACCCGTTGTCACTACGACCTTCACCATGGCAGCCGAGCTCAACAACCAGCACCATCAACCTTCACAAACACCACCGGAGCAAACCCACTTCAGCCACCAGCAACCTCCACCCACAGCCTACTCCACTTCAGCCGACCCCAAGCTGCCCTTTTGGTCTCCATCTTCACCCACTGCCGTCAACATCTCCTCCATCATCATAACCACTTGAAGCCACCATGCAGAGAGAAGACCCAGTAATTGCCAGTCAATGGTCTCTCTATCTCCACATCACTCTCTCTATCTCTCTCTCTCCCACGTGTGGCTCTCTGTCTCTACGTACATCACTCAATCTCTATAGATATTACTTTCTCACGCAACACCCAAATGATGAATGGGTGTAATAATTAAATAAATCAAAAGCAAGAAGAAAAGATTTGGTTAGGTGGGTGGGTGTGTAGACCCCTTAATTGGCAGCTTTTCTTTTTTGCCTTTTTTATTTCCTATTTTGTGAGTGTTGTCCAAAGGTTGGCTTGAAGAGTATGGGAAAGCAGAATCTTGCTCATGAATTTGGTTCTCATCTCATTCTTTACTAAAATAAAAAATAAATATATTTAAATATTTTAGAAAACAGACAAATATGGAGTAAACTGGCTCGAGAAGTGTAAAGAGCTTGGCTCATGAGCTAATTTCCATGGACAAGCATGCTATTCCATATAAAATCATTAGAAATTAATTATGCATTGGCTTTCTCAAAAACTTGCTAAATTGATTTTAACAAATTGCTACAGTTTCTAAATTATTTCTGAGGAATAAGATCCTGATGTCATTCAAAGACAATTTATGGTTGAGTTCATTTAATGAAATGCCTCTAAAGTAAAATTTTCTACATCCCATTAAAATATTATGTCAACTAATAGGTTATGGTTTAAATAAAATCAATTCAACCTTCACTTTCAAAGTCTAAACTCCCTCGATACAAACTCATTGACAATAATGACAGTGATAAACATCCCTACACTAATTTTGTGTTATTTAAGTCTGAAAAGAACCCATGTCTAATTGTCTCCATCCTTTAGCCAAAGTTATCTTATGCCGCATTTTGACTTCCCATGTAAATAAATCGATCCAATCATAAGCTACTTTAGGATTTTGAATTGAGCACATTTTATTTTTTCGAGTATTTAGGTAAGCATATTCATTTTTCTCAACATTGATTCTTTTAACCATAGAACATCCAAAAGCATCCTTAATCAATCCAACTTCATTAGGCATTTTGATCCAATTTCTGTTACTAGAAACTCAAAGTGTAATCCACCTTTAAAGTATGTATTGAATAGAAATATTATGAATTAATGTCTTCATTTTTGCAT
Organism: Cornus controversa; assembly: GCA_026545225.1. NCBI lineage: Eukaryota > Viridiplantae > Streptophyta > Magnoliopsida > Cornales > Cornaceae > Cornus > Cornus controversa. The sequence continues at coordinate 16,215,227 of CM048848.1, forward strand.
TTATTATTTTGGTTTAATTCAAGTTAAACCTAAAAAGGTAAGTCTCCCTCACGTTAATTATATAAAATTAACATTTATTTCAGTTTAATAATTTTTTATTTTATTTATAGTGCCGTAGGCACAGGCAATACGCTAGTGTGTGTGTGTGTGTGTATATATATATATATAAAGACGGGGCTTTCCCATTTCAAATATGTTTAGGGCTGCAATCGAGCCGAGTAGTGGCGTGTTTGAGCTCGGCTCGGCAGTGTAGGAGGGTGTTCTAGCTCCAACCTATGTGTTCGAGCTCGGCTTGATCAGGTTCACGAGCTTTTCGAGCTCGGCTCGAAACTCGTATAGAGATACAGATATTACACACACATGCACAGATCTATCGTACACATATTACACACACGCATATGCACGATGCACATATCGGTCTAAAACTAAATTTCCATCAAAAGATATTTCATTCAAAATTATAAAAAGTAGAATACCTGGAAAACCACCGATCTCGTCAAAGCCACTCCTCCGATCTCACCAAAGCCATCGTCACCATCCTCCCATGCCACGAGAGAGAGAGAGCAAACACAAAATGCAGATCGGCAGTCGTGACTTGGGACTTAGGATGTAGAGAGAGGAGTGCGGGACGTGCGGCTAGGGTTTAGAGTAATTCAGTGGTTAAAGAATATATATGGATGGGCTTTCATAACATGGGCTTAGGTTTGAGCTATGTTAATTCTCTTGGACTTGGTCCATTTTATTTTTAAAAAGTTTGGTAATTCATTTTATTGATTTGGTTGGGCTGGACTAAAGTTATAACTTTAAAGAATATGCTTGTGATTGGGTGGGCAAATGGATGGCCTGTGATTGGGTTGTGCTGGACTAAACTTATAAGTTTAAAAGAAAATAAATGGCCTAAATTTAGATCTGTTTGGTAACCGTTTATATTTAGCGTTTATTGTTTAAGTATTTATATAAACAGTGTTTATGTTACGATTTTGTTTATCCATAAACATAAGTGTTGTTTGATAATGAAAAATCGTTTGGTTTGTTTTAAAAATCATAAACAGAAAAACATGTTTGTTAACCCTAAACTATTTTTTTTTTTTTAAAAAAAATCAACACAATAAACTGTATAAAAAGTCAAGTTTATGTTACAACAAATCTATAGAGCAAAAAATATGCATAAAAAAGAAATAAATAATATTGGATTACATATATATCTACACACAGTAAATAATACTGTAAATCTATAATGACCAATAACCCAGAAAAGCCCTAACAAGTAGGGTAATGCACACGATTCGGTTCTTTTCAGTTATTGGGAGAACCAGAACCAGAATCGTTCCCAACGGTTCTTTAATTTTGAAACCGGAATAAATAAGTTCGATTCAATTCGATTATTATAGGAATTGTATTTAACCTTATAATAGTTATTTGATATATACTAGTTTAAAGCACGTTCATCAATAAATAATAAATTAAAATTTTATTATAACATTCAAAAAAAAATTAGTAAAAGGAAACCAAAGCCTGAATGTGATGACCAGCTAAAATACTCATCAAATAGCCAATTAATTCTTTATATAATCTTATGTATAAAAAAAATGATCTTAAGCAAATAATGGCAGAACTACATAGGCTAACAAATACCCATCATTTCAAAAGATGTTTGGCAGTAAATCATTCACCAGTTGCCAATTTCTATAGACGGGAAACTAAAATGTGCAAGGAAAGGAAAAAGATAAACAACAATAAGAAAAACACAAAATAAAACAAAAGCTTATTGAAACAATACAATACATGCTGGAGGAAGAAATAATTACAAATGTAGAGCAACTATCATAAAAACAACAACCAGTTTGTATTGATGTCTCAACCGAAAACTTGAATATGATGGCAAGCTTTTTCTAGGATCCTATCCAAATCAAGGAACATGTTATTTCATGTTTTCATTACTTTGTCAATACACACACAAATGTCCTTACATGTAAAACTTAAAATATATCTCAAATTAAACTATATGGCTGAACAGTTTTTAAACTTTTTATGAATTTATTTATTAAACAAGTCAAAAGCAGTAGGATACTCGGACTTTTAGTTGAAGTGATACCTCCTCATTCCAAATAAAAAGTTACTCAAGTATCTACCCATATATATATATATATATACAAACACATTTGATTTAGCTAATTTGAAAATTAGTGGCAATATTTTTTGCTTTCAGAAAAGATATCAATCACAAAATTGAACTTGAAAAAATAATGCAAAACTGCATAAGCTAAAAAATAGACATCGTCTTAAACATTATATCAAAGTCCAATGATAATAGAATTACTCAACACACTAAAGAAATAATTAAATTAATTATCTATAAAAAAAATGAATTTGGGCAAATAATGAATGTTTGGTAGTAAATCGTAAATTACATGAAGTTCTCAATCTAATCATCAATTCAATAAAGTTTCATTCCAATTTTATGGATCATCACGTTAGTCTTGTCTTGCCACAAATTCAAAATTCCAAAAGTAGAGGGCAGAGAGCAGTAACACAAATTTAACTACTTTGAAAAGGTAAAAAAAAAAAAAAGGACAAAGAATAATAAGAACTTGGATGCATATTATATATAACTTCATTGTCTTGCCACAAATTCAAAATTCCAAAAATAGAGGGCAAAGAGCAGTGACACAAATTTAACTACTTTGAAAAGGAAAAAATAATAATAAGGACAAAGAAAAATAAAAACTTGGATGCATATTATATATAACTTCATTGTCTTGTCACAAATTCAAAATTCCAATAACAGAGAGCAAAGAGCACTACTTTGAAAATCAGTGCATGCTCATCAGACGACCATTAAGAAAAAAAAAAGAAAAGAAAAGAACTCACAAGAGCTGATGTAAGCTGAGACAAAACCAAATCGAATAGTTATTAATAAGATCCGAGAGGAAGCTGCGAGCCGTGTTGATGAGAGTTAAAAGGAAGATGAGAGCTTAGATGAATAATGGAGAGCCGTGTTTGTGATTTTATAGGGGTTTAGGGAGAGTCGTGTTTGTGATTTTATAGGGGTGAAGAACCTAAAGGGGGAGGGGATGAATAGGTTCTACAATTTTTCTTCGTCATATTGTAAGTTTGGTTGGCAAATGCAATCACACAATTATGGACACAAGGATTTATAGAGGAAAACTACAATGTGGGGTAAAAAACCTCTTGGCCCTCAGGCCCGAACTAAGCTCCACTATGTCTGAAAGGGAAGTACAGTAATTCTCTAATCACTCTCTCACTCACCCAACTCACCACATAGTCACTCCAGTTCTCAACGCAGTTCACAGTCTTCCTAGGTCTGAACCACTCTCACCAATCCTCACAACAGCTTTTTCGCTCTCAACCCAGCCCAGGCTTCCCAAAGCCCAAGCTATCTCTCACTAATCTCACCACAATCACTCACACTCCCCCTGTCCAAAGTATCCTTATACTTGGATTATACATAGTGAATGTGGAGTCAGTTCGATGTAGCAAATAGCAACTCTTCAAGCTTTGATTGTCGATCTTTAAAGTCCTGCTTGATGATGAATAAAGCACTTAAACTTTAGGCACACAATGACGCTTGAATTTCTTCAAGGATAGGCTTCAGTGAGAATCACATAATGATGCTTGAATTTCTTTAAATATAGGCTTCAGTGCGAATAATTCTGAATGTAGCTTCCAAGGTCTTGTAAACAACTACTCTTTCTATGAATCTCGTTCTCAGCTATTCAAGTTTCCATTTAGCGTGGTACATTCACTTTAAACAACTGTCTTGGCATTGCTTGTCTTGATACTTGTTCTTAAAATCAGACACATCTACAACTGGAGTATAAATTAGTAGCACAAAAATCTCAAATACAAGTATAATAGTTTGCAGTTTAAAGGATAGAGAGTATGAGCACAATTCAGCAAAACAATAACATAATTGAACAAAATCAGTATATATACGTTCAGCAAACTCAGCAATGCCCGTTTGGTAACCGTTTATGTTTTGTGTTTATTGTTTAAGTGTTTATATAAACAGTGTTTATGTTACAATTTTGTTTATCCATAAATATGAGTGTTGTTTGATAACGAAAAAACATTTGACTTATTTTAATTTTTAATTTTTTTAACATGGGTGCCCCTAAGTAACTATTTCTTATTATCAAGTATATTAGTAATTATTCATATTGTATCCAATATTTTTTTCTTAAGGCAATTGATGTTCTTTAATTCTGTCAACACTTGATAATTCTAATATTTTGATCGTTGTATCAAATAATAGTCTTTTATAATTTTTTTTCTTTTCATTTTCTCACTTTTAGTTTTAATTTTTAATTAAAATAATATAATGACCATTTTAGATAAAAAAGAAAAAAAAAGTTTTTTTTTTTTTCATAAACATAAACAATAAACATCATTTTGGTGTTTAGGATTTGAAGGTTTATGAACAGTGTTGTTTTAAAAACGTTTATACAATTTATAAACAAAACAAAAATTATCAAACATGTTTATTCTAAAAATTTGTTTTTATAAACAATAAACACTAAACATAAACGGTTACCAAACGGGAAAAGCAAACTCGACAATTAGATATCAGCAACTCAGCAATATAAAATCAATATATCAACCATATGATAGCAGCAATTTCAGTAGTACAAAATTAGCATTTCAACCATAATAAAAGCCAACAAATCAGCATATTAAAAACCACGAATCAACAACATTGAACCAGCAAATCAGCATATTAGAATCAACAATTCAGCATTTCAAAAACAACAAATCAACATTATTTAAACCTTAAAACAACAACATATTTAAACTCAAAACAACACTATTTGATTCTCAAAACAGCAACATATTATGCTCAAAATAGCACCTTAAGTTTTGGACAACAACATCAAAAATTCAGCAACTCAAGTTTTGGACAGCAATATGAAAATTTCAGCAGCTTAAAGTTTTGGACAGCAATATGGAAATTTCAACAACTTAAAGTTTTGGACAGCAATAACATAGCAACACAGACATTAAACAGAGATTTAAACACATCAAAATAGGCACTCTGCAAATTGTAGTCCAGCTAACTAATTTTAGAGAATTCAGTAGCAATTAGCAACATGAGTTTTAAGAACGTGAATGCAAGTCAGATTTTTTAGAAACAAGAAAGTTCAGCAACCAGAGTTTTAAGAACACAGATGCAAAGATTTAAGGTCACAAAATTCTAGATGACAGCATGTATAATTCAGTAAAACATAAATCCAAATTACAGATTCATTAGCAATATAAGCAACACTTCTGAACCAGAATTTTGTTAGAATAGGAGCAATACACAACAACTTGAAGTAGCCGAATAGGAGCAAACACATAACAATCTGAATTTAGACAACATTGAAGCAAACACACCACAATCTGATTTAGATGAAATAGAAGCACATATACCACAAACAAAATTTCAAGAAACAACAAAAAATTGTGTGCGCCTGTGTTTGTGTGTGAATCAAAAACAAAGCCTCCCTGTGAGAATATCTCTCTCTAGCGGTTCGTGATGTTATCCTCTCTATCATCATCTCTCGACAGCCGGCCACACTCATCTCTCTCCAGCCAACCACACTCATCTCTCTCCAGCGCGGCCATTGCCATCGACGACCAACCCTCCTCCCCTTATTACCGATTGACAGCCAGCCATCCACTCTCTCTCATCGCAGAGGCCATCAGCCCCTCTTCTTTCTCTTCCGATGGCAGTACATCTCTCTTTCTTTGATGTATGTATGTGTAATAATATATATATGTTTGTATGTGTGATATTATATAATATACATCTCTGAAATTTATTTGGGAATTTGAATGTTATAATTTTTTTTTGAAAAGTGTGTGCAGGGACGGTTATTTATAAATAGAAAGATAGTATCATATTGTTCGCTTTGGACCTAAGTTAACACAATTTTGTTATTAGACTTTTAAATCCAAAAGGCCTCGTATTATGTAAATCTTCAAGCTTACTTATATAACGCATCCCCTTTTCACACTATGGCCTTTTCACACTAAGGCAACGTAGGATCATAAGAATCGTGAACTCTTAGCCGCTAATACAGTAGCTCGACAATCTGCCCACCAACAACTAAGGTCTCCACGATCAGTTTTCAGAATTGGGAGAGCAAAGAACAAGTCAATATGTTTTTTAAATATAAAATGAGTATATATGTACTCATAGTATTTAAGTATTTATATACTCATTTTTAATTATATATATACTTATTTTAAATTTATATACTCATTCTTTTTACACTGAGTGACAAAAACACTGTAGCCACTATCTTCCTCCTTTCAACTGAAAGCCCTGGGCCCCTAACTCGACTTTCTATCTCTGCATCTCATCTGCAACGACCAGCTATTGTCGGCAACCACCGGCCATTATCGACAGTGACCGGCGATTTTCGGCGACTCGAGTAAATTCTCTCTTTTCATATCTGTATTTTTCTTCCCCTCCCATCCTCATCCTTTTTCTCTCTCTTTATTCTCATACCTCTTTCTCTCTCTTTGGACTGGTTAGTGTTATCTTTGGTAAATCACAAAAATGCAATTAAATGTTTCCACGGAAATACATTTCAATTTTTTTTCTCCCACCCTATGCAAAGAAACGAATTCATAATCTATGTGGAGTCATCAGAATCAAAAATTGGTTTATTAGAATCAATACAAATGCATGTACTCTCCTTTGGAAAGGCCAAAATTTTTATTTATTTTGGACAAAAATTACATAAAAATGGAAAAATAATAGTTTCAATTGTTCTAGGAATCAAATAAACCACTTTTCAGCCCATGTACAAACATAATACAAGAATTGTATTTCTGGGGTATATTGAAACAACCACTAACTGTTATCTATGGTCCCTGTGAGAATACTAGTTTAGTCATATTTGAGTCCTTAGCTGCAATATCCTGGACTCTTGGACCTAGCACCAGCTATGTAGATTGAATTTTGATACTGACATTATTATCCAACATTATAATTATATACAAGTATTTTTAGCTTGTCTTACGTTAAGTGATCATGCTTTTGTTGTTATATTGTACTGTAAGGCCCCCAAGAGGTTTTCTCTATCGCCAACTTGTCACCTCATGTGTGACCTCAAATTCTTATATGAATTTGAATTATACTCTAAATTTTCAGAAGATAAAGATGAGATAAATGCTATAAATTTTGTAGGGGAATTTTCACAAGGATAAATTACTCAGATGTCCCCATGGAAAGTTTCCATAAAAGATAGGTGTATCTGGCAACTTTTCAACATCGTGTAACCTTGCTTGTAGTTAGTCATGCTATGAATTACATTTCTATCAATTAGATGCTTCGCTTATTGATAATGAGGCTACACTCATTTTGTTGTTTTAAAAGAGGAGAACGCACTATATGGCAGGGTGATAATGAGGCCACTCTCATTTTGCTTCTTTTTTGAGCTTTCTTTGCATAAAGCTGGGTTTGGTATTGGAACACACTACCATATAGGGAATGCATTGTTTTATTGGAAATTGAGGTAGTGAACATTCTATCTTTGCAAATGTGTAAGGGATGTCTAAGTAGCCTTAAAGATGGAACAATATTTAGAAGTTAGCTAACAACAAAGTAAGGGATGTTCACTTTCACGTGGACTCACATCTCGCCGCTGCATATCATTCTATATCTATCGCTTGTCTAAAACTTCTCCGAAGTGCGAAAAATTTGCAATTTTTTCTTAATCAATCAAAGATTACAGGTATAAAGATGTTCTTTATTCTTTATATTCACTCATCACTTTAGCATAGATTTTACTCACTTTGTTTGTTTTGTTAATTTTAATCGGTCTTTCCAATTTATTGAGTGAATTTTGCATATTTCTTCTTAATCAACGATTTGTTTGTTTCTTGTTATTCAATCAGATATTTCTTTTTATGCTTTTGAGGTCACTCAATTATTTTGTCCTAAATTTATTTTTCAATATGCATGATAGATAATATGATATGTATGTTCTCATAACATTTCAGTTACTTTTGCTTATTTTGAGAAAATTAACATAGTATTACACAAATATTGCAACACAAAAGGTGATTGAGATTAAAGAGAACATCAACTTTTGCCTCCTTCTTTTTCTTCTTTTGCATCATTTACAAAAGTGAACTCTTTTAGACAGTTTTTCGTTAAAATATAATTTTATCAGTGATCAAGTTCTTATGTTGAATATCAAGAAATGAAAATTTTGTCAATTAGTTCTCGATGTTGAACATCAACTTTTGCTCCTGTTCTTCTTCTCTCTCTGCCTCCTTTTCAAAAAGTGGCTTCAATATCTACTTTAGATAGCTTTTATTATTCAGATACAATTTTGTCAGTGCCCTATTTTCAATGTTGAATATCAAGAAATGAATATTTAATAGTTAGTTGTTTGTGTGATTTTTTTTTGATAAGTTAGTTATTCGTGTGAATGAACATTGCTTCTAGCAAGTTCTATTAAAAATTTATTTGAAAATTTAGCTGTGGAGGGCAGAGGTTGTGGTCTTTTCATAGACGGATGATTAAGGAGATTATTTTTCTAGCTTTGGAGAATTAGCAAGAAACTTTTTGAAGATTTGTAATTCTCTTTTATAGTATTGCATCTAGATAAAATATCAGTTTTTTGAATCAGAACTTCTATTTAGGTTGAGGCAGTCCCGATGGCATTTGATTTGGACCCTTTTGATGATATCCTTCCTGACCATGCTACAAAGATTGGTAAGTAATGGTTTCACACTATTTTCAACTTGTTGTATATTAAGGGTTTTCTTGCTTCAAAGGGATCAATTGTTTATATTAAATGCTGTTGCAGCTAGGGCTGGTGGCAAATTTCAACCTAAGGCCAAACCCCGACCAAGAAATGGTTCATCCGTGTCTATCACTTCCACACAATTAGTTCAGTCTGTTGATGTTGTGGAGAATGGATCAATTGATCTTTATTCATCTTTGTCTACCTCAGAGACTCTCGGGATTAAAGAATCATTGGGAAACTGTAAAAATTCTTTATCAGGAGTTCATTCTTCCAACAACAATAAAAGCTCTGAATCGGTGAACCCCTCATTAGAATATGTTGCTGTTAGAGAGAGTGTGGGCCCCATAGATGGTTTGCAATCACACTTTGTAATGCCTGAAAGCAATGGAGATTGGCATTCTGGCTTTGCAAAATCAACTAGAGAGGTAAAGTTTTGTTTTTCTCTTTCATGTTTGTGGTGTATTGCGTCTATCTGATCTGCAAGTCCCATTACTTTCAGAATGCAGACATATTTTCTGGGTTGGAATCTCTTAATGAATTTCTTTCTCAATCTACCACCAGAACGGGTGAGTAAGCTAAATGCCTTTTAACCTGTTGTTAGATTTCTTCGCCTTGCTTGAATTTACTGAGTGCTTTGTGTATTACTTTGGCAGTGAGCACTGGAAATAGGTCTCCACCTAAGATAGACATGGATCCGAAACTAAAAAATGACTCCTCAACATCATGTAGTGTAAATGCAGAGGTAGAGGGTTCTGTTCTGCCTTCAAAGATGGCAACTTCTAATGTTTCTGATACCAGAAACACTGAAAAGGTACTTGGTATTCCCACTGTTTCTCCCTTTGATGTCTCAACCTCTAGGGCATCTAATTCTGCCCTAGCTGACACATGTTATGAGCTTTCCATGGGCCTAGCTCCTTTATCCTGTGAAGAAGCTGCTGTTTCTACTAGTGGTGGAGATTTTTATGTAGATGATCAAAGGTTGGAAACAGAGGTGAGGACCTGTATTCATTTCTTCTTCTTCTTCTTCCTTTAGATTGTAACCATTCTATTATCTCATTAGAGTTATGGGGTTAATTTGGTTTGAACTTTGTTAGTTTCAGGATATGGATGTGTTTCCTTGCCTGGATAATTTAGATATTATGTCTGAGTTAACGACTAGCCCTGGTATATGTAAATTTCACCTTTCTTGATTGTTCATTTTGCTTCTATTTAACAGTGTTGAATTTCTTACTGAGACCATCTTAAATGCAGGACGGCAGGCTGGCAAGTTTTGACCCAAGCCCAAGGTACACATTGATAAGGAGAAATCTAGAGCTAGCATCTCTGATCAAGAAGTAGTTGAGTGTGTTTCATGTCCCCAGGATTCTCAGTCGGTTCGTTCTGAAGTTGAATGCATTGGCGAGGTCTCAATCCCTGCATTCCCACCTGACCAACTTCTTGATTTCTCCTCATCGAGGTTTGGTGCCATTCCCTTAGATCCTACATCTGAACTCACGATGAATGTAGAGCCAACAAATCTTATGGGGACTTCTCAATCAGACGCTGCCATCCCTGGACCGCAAATGGAGGCTGTTCCTGAAATGCCTGGAGAAGTTGTATGACGTTTGACTTTTGTGGTTCTTTTTGTTTTACATGAATAAATTATTCTATATATTTGTGTTTATCTGACCGTAATTTTTGTGTGTGTGTTTCTTTATCTTTTAAACAATAATTTTGAGTTAGGTTATTCAAAGGGCTATACATAGAAAAAGAAAAACTCATACGATATCAGATCTTTCATTGGAACACCAAAATGTTTCCACATCTGTTCAAGAGAATGAAGTCCGCAGATCAGTGAGGCAGTTGAGAAAGCAGAACATTGCATTTGAACTTGTTAACGAGTCTGAGGATGAGGGTCATGATGATGTGGACTTCCCCGCAGAACGTCCTAGTGTTTCCGTCGTAGATGAAGATGATGACAATGACACTGAATATCATATGGAAAATGAAACCCGAAATAGAAGAGTACCAAGAAAGTCCATGAAACCTGTTGCTGAGAAAGATAAGCCTATTCGAAAGCGTAACAAGGCCAATGGAGTAACCGTTAAATCTACAACAGTGCCTCCTAAGAAGTTCTCTCACTCTACTCGGCGAAATAAAAGACGAGGTAACTTTAGTTCCTGGGTGTTAAATTTGAGTGGCATGATGAATTTTTTCAATTACATGTTGAACAAATACCTTCTGTTTTATAGTGGACAAGGTTTTGCTTGAAACTCCAGAGGATGAAATTGACCTCCAGAAGTTGCCTATTAGGGATTTAATTCTGCTTGCAGAGCACCGGAAGCAAATGGTGCTACATGCCAATCATTATTATTATTATTATTATTATTTATTTATTTGTAATGGTTATATGGAGTTACATGGACTCTCCTATTCTCCTCAATGTACTGTTGTTGACGCGAGACAACATTGGTATGAGTTTAGGATATGTGTTTGACACATGAATACAAATGAGACAATCTAATTCTCTACATGTGATAATGGTGGAGGAATTTTTTTTCAAATTTGATAGCAGATTGTGATGCTAATAGGTGAAGCTTCCCCCCCATCCCCCCTCCCTCCTCTTTATCCACATCATTCCATTTAATATAAATTCTAATTGATTATATTCTTAAAGAATATACTACTTTTCTATATAACATATAACTATAATATATAATGTATTTGAATGTGCTGGACGTGTCTACACTCTACATAACCACGCGAACTATTTAGACACATTTCAGCCAAGTCCCTGTATCCCGAGATTTGGAATTTTTGGAGGTTTGACACTAGCACACCCACACCCATACACATAGTCCATGTAACATAGATCGATAAATAATATATGCATTAAGTTTTTCTTTTATCTTTTTTTTCTATATCTTTTTTTCTAATGGAGCAGTCATGATTTTCTCTTCCTTAGTGTAGCATTTCCATAGCCTAAGTAGCTTATGCTGCTAATTTTAGCATCTCTAATTTTTTAACTACCTTTTTTTTTTTTTCCTGGAGCAGAATAAAGAGGCAACATCAGAAACACCATTAAACAATCACAGGTATTGAAATTCTTTGAACAGGATCTATTTTCTGATCAACTTTCAGGTGCCTCATCTTTGTTTTTCTGTGGGCGTAATGGTTTTTTTGATACATACTCCATTGCACACCAATTTGTTTTTATGCCACGTAGCAGCACAATGTTAATCCAGTTCAACTTATTTTTTGGTTTGTGCATGACCATAGGTGTGTCTCTGGAATTGGAAATATATGCCATTTTCTCCATGCCTCACTGAGCTTAGCTTCCATGATATTTTTTCTTTCTTTTTTCCCGTGTTTTTCATATTTTTGAAGTTGTCTTCAGGAAATTTTAGTGTTAAATTACTAGTACTAAAGACTCTAAGTTGAAATTCAAGTCTTTGATTAAAATTCAGACCCTTTTTAAGTGAATTATTTGAAGTATTAACTAATTATGTGCTATCAAGTTTACTTGATTGAGAAACCATAGAGTTTCTTAGTTTTCAGCACTTACAGTATTAGGGGTTACCAAGACAGCCTTTTGTTGAATTTGTAGAGAAATTTAGATAAGGAGGGGTCTATTTTTCCTTTGCCATCAATTTATCTAACTTAGAATAGTTACATGAATAACCAATATAGGATGTGGAACTAGATGTTACTATGGCATGGATTCCACAAAAAAAAATTAATAAACATGAATTTTCTGACAACTTCTGGGACTCTAGCCTATTAATTTCATTTTTTGGGCAGACATTTGTAGTTTATCTTCCAGCCCACTCTCCTCCATGTTGATCTATAGCACCAAATTGTATGGGTTTTATGCGTGTGCATGTCCGTAATCAAATTTTTGTTTTTGTTTTTGTTGATTAATAAAACTTTTAAGCATTAGGAGTTCAAATGACTCCGTGATTACTGCATTTTCTTTGTAGCTGGCTCGATTCAATTCTTGACATGCAATTGTTGCTTCCATTGGCCTTTTTAGTTCAACAATTGTAATAAAACTATTTCCATGGCAGCTGAATACTTCGTTGCACTGCTAGTTGTTTGTTTTAGCTGATGATAATTATATAGGCAAGCCTATTAAGGAAAAATAAACAGACTTGAATGAGCTGGTTTGGTTGGTGGCTTTAGATACTTGACACTTGGCTGCCAGCTGTTATGTTGACTGGATGGTTTAAGCATTCCAAGTTATGTTTTTTATGTATCTACATTAATGTGTGAATGATTATAGGTTGTAACACTATGCCCTAATGGTCAGAGTACACGAAAATACTGACCTAGACATAGAGGGGGTTGGATAGGTTTATTAATGAAATTTAACAAAAGTTCAAAACTTAAGCTATTAATAACGATATTTTGAATTTCAACTAATTAGCAAGCACGCAAAAATTAGTCATGTTTGCACATATAGAGCAAGTAAATAAAGTAAACACACAATTTTTACATGGAAAACCCAACAAAGATAAGTTGGAAGACCTAGTCTCATCATCATCATCATCTTTGCCTTATTCCCATATGAATGGGGTCGTCCACGTGAATTCTCTCCAATTGAGTGAGGGAGAATTCATTAAGAAGATTTGACGTAAGTTTTACAGTTGTCTATCTGACACTAACCCACTTCCTTTTCACATCTGGCATGAAGACCTAGTCTAAATATATCAAATGAGAGAAAGATAGATTTGACGAACTTTGCTGCTACTGGTCAATGAATCTACTGCTCATGTGACCCGTTTCTTCTTTTGCACAATGATCTCATTGACCAGTGATGCATGTTTTATATATTTGCGTGGAAGATGATTCTGGTGTTAAGAAGCCAAGTGGCAAATGCATTCTTTTTTTTAATTTTTAAATAAGTGGCAATTCATCCTTTTCTTATCTTATATGTTAGCTTTCTTTGGCATGATGAAGTGTGTATATTTCAGGATTCTAGATTTAAGTGGGGGGAGTACATTGGAAAGTAATGTTGGCAAGCGGCAAAAATTTGTCTATATAATATGGTTTTGATTAATAAATGAGATGGCCAGTTTGAATGGTGGGGCAAGAAGTTATCTTGATTGTGTAGAATTGCAGAGGTCATTCTCTATTCAGTTGCCATGCATTGCCATACCCTGAATGTGATAACATAATGGCACCAAACTTTTCATGTCTTTCATGGATACTTGGTTAGATTTCAGCATTTCCATATCCAATTTTGTTGTTGTGACACATTTCTCGTCTTAAAGCTGGTGTTTCTCTTAGGAACCAGAATAACCAGTTGAACACTATTACAATGTAATATGTCAACTATTGATTTTTAATTTTGGTTATAATTTCTGCTGTGCAGTGCCAGAAATTCTTTTGCCCACTATAATGAAGATGGGACCTTTGCTTCAGAGACTGGTGGAATATCTGATGTTGAACAAACAATTCCTACAATCCAGGAGAGCTCTACCTATTATAATTATCAGTCTTTCATGGGCAAAACGCCTGTTTCAAGGTGGTCGAAACAAGAAACGGAATTGTTCTACGAGGTATATATTCATTTACATAAATTTATAGATAAACCAAGTATTTACGTCAAATTAATGTTTTAATTGTGAAAGTTTGGACTAGAACCCGAGACTATGATAGAGAGTCGCGCAAGGCCCGTGATCTAGACCCAAAGGGAGGGTGAATAGGTCTTGTAAATTGAATTACCGAATTTTAACTGCCTTTTAAATTTAAACTAACTTGTCAAAAATTTAAATCATACTAGAAATTTAAGTCTACTCAATCACTTAATCAATCAACCAATCATGCATGCAATAAAAAATGGACATTGAGACCTTTTATGTGAAAAATTCGACTGAAAAAAAAATCACGGACCTAGTCCAGGCAAACCGAAGCCATTATGAGAAACATGGACCACAACCTAGATTATAGTTTTTCAAAACCCTAGATCCATCTTTGACACTTATTGATCCACCAAACTCTCCTTGAGTCTTTAGGCACGCAATCCACTCGATAACAAACTTCATTCCTCGTGAGTATGCTTCTCCATCAATGATTCAATTTCAACCAGTAGCGATGAATTGAATATTGTGCTGATCTCTCCAGTTATAGTACACAACAATAGATGTCAAAACACAATGCAGAATACTCACCAATACTAAGTATGATGAATACAATTTTTTTCTTTCTTTTTAGATAAGTAATATTTCATTGAAAGAGCGCTCAAAAGGGGAGCGCATCCCGAGAACAAAGCTAGACCAAGCCGGTGTGCTATACAGACAACGTATCCACAAAAAGACACTATATCGCCCACACATTTTGTAAAACCTCGCATTTTTTTTAATTTAATTACGTGGTTAATTAATTGTTAAGCGTGATTATATAGTAATTGCATGCTTATGTGTGTGGGTTTCGGGACTACTTTAAAAGTTTTAAAAAGGGTTTTAAAGTACCTTAAGACCATAGTGGGATGGAACCAAGGTTCGGGTATTTTTTTTGAATTTTTACGAAAAGTTACTATTCATGGTTCGGGTTTTTTGGAAAAATAACTACGGATCACTTAAGTGACGTAGGGGTATGAATGAACTTTGAGGAGCTTTAGTGAAGTTTGTTGAAATGAGGGAGTGCCATTTTGCGATTAAATGGAAGTAGAAAAGGGTAGAGGAGCAAAACTAAAGAGATGAGGGGCTAATGTGCAATTTTGAGAAACTTTTTATATAAATATCCCAAAATGGTTGACTTGATCATAACTTAAATCAGATTTCTCTCTCTAGAGATCAGCTCTAGAGCTCTTCCTTCTCCCCTCTTTCATCTTTTTGGTTGATCTTAGTTTTGGAGGATTAAAATTGTGATTCGGGCTTCGGGATTTTACACGATAGTTGTTCCCCTCGGGATTGCCTACATTCTACACCGATTGGAAATTATTTTCGGCAAATTTTCAAGTATTTTTGGGCTAGGGCAGATTCTAGGGCTTGGAGCTCTCTTGATTTTTGAGCTTGAATTCGAGGTAGGGGTGTTCTCTCTTTCTTGTCATCGATTCCTTAGAGTTTCGGGTGGATTTTAGTGGTTTAATATGCTAGAAAAGACTTAGAAAATTCTGTTTTGATTTCTTTCTTTCTTTTTTGGAATAAGCATGTGTTAAAAGTAGTTTTTATATGTTCTATATGAAGTCCTTGAATTATATATGCATTGTATATGTATATGGCTGATCTTAGTAATTAAAGTGTGTTAAAAGTATGTGATTCTTGCACTAGAATTATATTTTGAGCTTGGATGTCTTATATGCTAGTTTGAAAATGCATGATATCCATTTAGAATCATGTATGAGTTATTGGGATAGCAGGTGTACGTGTTGCACGCTATGTATTGATTAAAAACATATAAAGGACAATATCGTCATTTTTGCATTTGTATGATTTCTTGTGAAAGAAAGGTTGTTGCATTGTATATGCATGCTTTAATATAAGTAGCTTATGATGTACTTATATTGAACGTGATTTAAGTGGCTTATGATGTACTTATTTGAAACTATTTATTGTTTGATGATTTTGGGGATAGGTCGGAATAAAGTAAGATGAGCTCAATGCTCAAGGGTGCAAGACCTCAACCTAGGCCAAGTGGTTTCTTCTAGACCATTGAGTTAGTAACCCGTAAAGATAGGAAGATAGATATTTAACCCAAGGGTACTTATCTGGTTACTACGAATACTCCCTACTCATGGATTGATTTTGAGCTTATTTGACTTTATGTTTCAAGCTTTGTTATGAATTGTGATATTCATGGTTATTGTTTAACTTGTATAGTTGCGAAATGCTTTGTGTTTACTTATGGTAAATTAAGCATGTTGGATATGATATATATATATATATATTGGAGCATGATTTGTGCACTATATTGTCGATGTTATGAGCATTGAAAATATGTCATGTAGTGTATAGGAATGTTATGACTGCATTTCATGTAGGTTGTATCGAGTCGGTGCATAGGGGGTTTGGATGTCTCTACTGAGCTAGTCGGTTGCTCACCCCGTCCCTACAAACTTTTTTACAGATAAAGCGCCGGTTGTGGATAACGCTTGATTACAGTGGTAAAGGCCTCGGGCCTTCTTTTGGGCTTTGAGTGTTTTTATGGTATATATATATGCCATGTGTGGGTATTTTGAGAAGAACTCTATATTTTGTATGTGGAATGGATGTATTAGCATTCTAGATATGGGTACTTTTATATTGTTAAGCAGTGGTTCCATTAGTCTTCTCTATGTTGGACAATTGTGTATATTTGGATATGGTTGGACAAGTTACATTTTGATGTATGTATGTAACTCGGTTATATTTTAGTTTTAATGATGTAAATGTGTTTTAAAAGTCGCTTCTGCGGTATTGAGACTCTGTTTGGATGAGGGTGGTCTTAAGAGGGGTATTCTGGTAATTTCATCCCTTATTCACACCTAATGTCCTATATCTGTTTCGGTGTCGGAGGTCAGGGTGACAGCTTAGTATCAAAGTTTGTTTGTAGTTGTAAGGTGTTGAGGTTTTATTTAATCACCTCCATTTTCCATGCCCTTCCGGGTGTTGGAATTTTGGGGCGTGACACATTTCAACCTTGACCCAATTAAATAAAGTATAAATAATGGATAACTTAAGCACTCAAGCCGGGATCTCTATCTCATCAAAGATCCACCTATTTTGTTCTCGCCAAAGCCCCCCTCGCATCTCGGGCTTGTTTTCTCACTATACAACCTCTCTTAAGCCTTGAGCAGACTCAACGGGGGCTCCGACATGACCCACTAGACTCCAAAAAAATTGCGATCATTGGAGCCCAACAGTCTCGAGCCATCGGACAATGTAAAAGAGGATGACTAACAGACTCTTCATCATTCTTGCACAAGCAGCACCAGTTGACGTAAATCTGACCTCTCTTTCTCAAATTATCAATGGTCAGGTTCCTCTCCAAAGTAGTTGTGCACCCAAGAAAAGCCACCTTGAGCGGAGCTTTGGTATGCCAAAGTGCCTTCAGGGGGGTTGCATAACCAACCGCCAAACACCTGTAGAAGGAGCAAGCCTCGAAGAAACCATGTTTGGACTCCATCCAAACCCACTTGTCAGATTTAAGCAATCCTGGAAGGGTCTCACAAACTGAACATCCCAAAACAACATGCCACTATCAATACGAAAGCAGTTGGCCACCTACTCCTCCTTATCCACACCTATCCGGAAGAGGCATAGATAAGTGGACTCCAAAGATCTCTCCCCTCACCACACATCCTTCCACATATGATTCAACTCTAGAAGCTCTTTCTGATTGTTTGTCTTTATATATATGAGTTGTATAGTATTATGCCCTATCATGGTATATATAGGCAAAATAAAAATATGCAGAGTGGGGTTGTTGTGTTTTAATTCAAAAGGAAACTAAATTTTCGTAGGGCTTGTTCGAAAAGTTCGTCGATTGACGTAACAATAGTGGCCCTCGATTGATAGCTCGATTCGGTCGAAGTCTAGTGTAGTTTAACTTGGAATATAGGCAAAATAAAATATGCAGAGTGGGGTTGTGTTTTAATTCAAAAGGAAATTGAATTTTCGTAGAGCTTGATCGAAAAGTTTGTCGATTGACGCAACAATAGTGGCCCTCAATCGATAGCTCGATTCGGTCAAAGTCTACTGCAGTTTAACTTGGAAAAATTCAGAACATGAAGTTTTGAAAAACACTTTTACGCATGAACCCTAATTTGGAGAGTGCACTAATGTGTTATTACATTTTTTATCTTTGTAGAAAAGGATTACATATCTACCCTTTAGTGTAGCTTCAAATTAATTCTTCAACAATGAGTAGGAGGTAACAACTAACACTAACTTTTGAAATTTCTAATATAATCTTAACTGGGGGAAAAAAATTTACAGGCTCTAGTTTTGTTCTACAAAATTTGTCACCCAAGTTCTATTGACCTAACAGATTAGAAAAGCAGAAAGCTTGTCCATTTTCATGCATTGTAGAATTTACTCACAGTTGAGCAAGACTGGTGCATAAACTATTTATCTTGGTTTTTTCAATCCCGAATAATCAGCTAAGTTGCAATCATTTGACCTCAATCGGAAACTTAGCAATAATGCAGATGGTTCTGTTTTATCAAATAGTTAACCGTTCTTTCTATGTAGCGAAAATGGGGAGGGGGGTTTCATGTAGTGAGTTGTTGTGCAAATGTTGTCGGAGAGGTTGGGAGATATGTTTTGACTTTGTTTTCCATTGCTTTTGGAAGATTTTTCAAAATGTACTCGTTTATGGATGATAGTTCTGTTAGCACCCTGAGACAGGCAATATGTTTTCCTTTGTGGGAGCTTAACATTATTATGATATGTTTATTAGGAAATCGCTGGTTTGGCTCCAAAGGAAACCTTGCTAGAGTTGGTGCGACGTTGCAGATTTCTCTAGCCATTAAACTTTAGCTTAGCTCACCGTTAGAGAGAGAGATAATATCCAGGGTAAGGCAATGGGAGGATTGTATACACACTTTGCTCTACTAAACATAAAAAGAAATAGGGCAAGGTAACTTTTTAAGAAAAATATGGCCACTGTACCTTAAACTATGTCTTTGAAGCTGCAAGACAAGTAATATTGTATTAGAAAGAGTTCAAATGGGGAACGCATTCCACAAAGCTGCACAAGGACCAAATAGGGTCCCTACTCTCTCAGTATGTCCAACTAAACTACTCTCTCCCCCATAGATTTACAATTTCTCCCATGAACCAAAAAAAAAAGAGAACCAATAATAGAGAATTTCATTGCCCAATAGGATTCTCCTCCCTACTGAATGATCTCCTATTCCATTCCCTCCACAAACACCACCAAACACACAAGGGCTCCACCCTCCAAAAGTGCCACACGACCTTCCACAGAAAAGCAGTAGAAAAGCTGACCTCATGGTAGCGGTGAGAAGATGCCATCCACGCTAGAGTGTTGGGCCTACAACCATCCACCACTTGACGATAAATCAACTTCAAAGAGCTAATGGCGTCCTCCAACTCCCAATCTTGGAAGTTCCTCGAAAATTGAACATCCCAAGTCGTATTACTGCTATCAATACGATAGCAATCGGCGACAAAAATGTGTTTATCCAGGGCAATCCGATAAAGAGAAAATAAGGATTCAAAGTTGTTTATCTTGTTCTTGCGCGAACAATTTCATAGCTTTCGCTTTGTCAGTTGATGTAGGACAGTTTTAGTAGGTTTCATATTATATATATCTATATATATAATTAATGTTGGGTACTAATTTTCTTTTATTTTAGTTTCCTTTTGGAAATAGATTTCCTTTTCCTAATAGGATTAGGATTTCTACAAGTTTCCTTTTGTTTTTAGGTTTCCTAGTGCTGATAGGATTATAATTTCTCTATTATAAATACATGTACTGGCATAAGGCATAAATCAATCAATCAATTTATCAATAATATACCAATTGCTTTGCAATTTTCTTAACAATTTCAAAGTTGTTTATCTTGTTTGTGCGTGAACAATTTCATAGCCTCTTGGGCAGTGTAAGGACCTGATTATTTTTGGCCGGTTCCGAACTAATTTTGGACCGGGTTTCTTTTTTTTCGAATTAATTAATTTTGGAAAAGTGTGGATATATATATATATATATATATATATATATATATATATATATAAAGATGGAGAGAGAGTTTCATATGTGGAATTATGGTATGTGTGGAGGATTTATATGTATATATATATATATATATATATGGAGATGTATATATATATATATTAGATCAATATATTTATATTTAATTATAAATATATGTGGATGGGCAAGAGTAATTATATACATATATGTATATATATATGTATGAGGAATAATATGCATATGTATCACATTATGTATATGTATGTGTATTGAAAATATGTAGTATTATGTATATGTGTTATATACATATATATATATATATAATAATAATAACATGTGGGTTAGGTGTATATATATATAATATGCATATATGTATGTGGACAAGAATGACTTGGGGGAAATATGTGGACCAAAAGAGAGGAGATAAAGTAGGAGAAAAGAAAGAAGATAAGATTGAAAGGAGAGAAGGCAGGTGGGTTGTCGGCTGAGAAGAGAAGAGTGGTTCGGCTGAGAGGAAAAAGAAAGAGAAAAGAAAGAAAAGAAAAAGAGAAGAAGAGAGAGAAGCCGAGAAAGAAAGAAGAAGGAAGAAGAGAAGGGTAGAGAGAGAAACTGATAGAGAGAGAAAATGAGAGGAGAGGGAGAACCCGAGAGGTAGAGAATTGTAGAGAGAGAAAGAAAGAGAGAGCTTCATTATAGAGAGAGAAAGAGTGAAGCCGAGAGAGAGGAAGAGTCTGCTGGTGGTCCACGGCTGTGCGTACGGCTAGTTCGCGACTGGGGATGGCCGTCTTGGGTGGTCCGTTCAGCAGGGTATGGTGTTCGTGGCTGGAGGAGCTTAGGCTAGCTGGGTCGCGGTTGGTGGTGGCAACGGGTGGTTTCCGATAGGGGTCTCTCGGTTGGTTCGTGGCTGATGGTTTCGGTGGGTGAAGTGATGGTGCCGAGAAGGGTGAAGCTTGAGGGTCTCTTGACTGGTTGGTGGTTGGCTCAGCTGTAGGTGCTGGCCGGTAGCAACTTCAGCGGGCTGAGGTGTGGTGGAACCCGGTGGTCTCGGGCTTGAAGAAGGCTCGGCTGGTGGCTGGGTTGAGCTCGCAGCAGGTGGGTCACGGTGGCAGCATGGGTGATGCTATGTAAAAGATGGTGAATTGTTTGAAATGGGTCCTTGAAGGATGTTTGGTGTGGTAAGGATGGAGATGCCTGGATTAGTTCTTTGAGTTAGTTTGAAATTGGGTTATGGATTATAATGTTGGATTAAAAATTGTTTGGGCTCACATTTTGTTTTGTTTGGGGCTTGGATATGAAATTAGGTTGCATAAAAATAATTGGGGCTAAGATTGGTTAAGTGAAAATGATTGGGCTGCCATGGTTGGGTCTTGTTTGGGCAGCCATGAATTTAGCTTGGTACTTGGTCTCAAGTTAAATATGCATGTATGGGCTACTAAATTGGATTTGGGCCAATTGATTGGGTTAGTTTCATGGGCCGGACAGTTGAATTAAAATTTGGGTTGTCTTGGAATTGATTTTTTGATTGAGCCTTGTTAATGGAGATGGGACTTGTTATATGGGCCTAGTGTTTGGGCAATCATTGTTTGGGCTAGATAATTATTTTTCGGGCTGATTTTGGTTGGGCCAATGACTGAATTGGTTTGGCTTAGTTTTCAATTTAATTGGACTAACTTTGTGTTTGGTTGAGGCTTAGTCAAGTAAATTGGATTGGAGTTGAATTAATGGCGGGCCGAACTTGGTATTGGAACTGGGCTTGGGGATTAGACCTCAGAATTGATTGGGTTTGTTTGATTTGGATCCATCAAATGGACTGGTTTGCTTGGCGAAAAGTATAGTGGCAGTAAATTGGCGGATACACATCGGGACGAAATTGGAGATTTTTGGAGTTCTCACTCCAAATTGAGGTAGGGGGTGTGCGTCGTGTTTTTCATTCCAAGTTTAATTTCATGTTAATGACATAAAGTATATGTTTTTATGTTATTTGTGATTAAATGAACTTTGGAATATAATCTTTGATATAAATTGATGTATGAATTGTTGTTTATACCTTATGTGACATGTAGCGCATGTATGGGCCTTTTGGTTGAAAATTATGTTTTACAAGAAGATGAATGAGTTTCTTTTGCGTTGAAAAGATTGCTCCATGTGTTAAAATGCATGAATTGATTATATATGCAAAATGGTATATGTATGGTATGTGTAGAATTTTGGAGAAAATGATGAAAACCGAGTTTTGGGAAATGAGCTTGTTCTTTTGGCATTGTGAAATTTTGAATAACATGCTAGAATGGATTTAAGGCATGTATTGAGTGTAATGCATCCAATGTGCGAATGTATATGTAGAAATGTGAAGTATTTTGTGCTTGTGATGAATACTCGGGAATGACTCATAGAAAATAGAAGGGGAAAACATCCTCTTTGGGGTTGAAAGTCCTCTACCTTGCGCAAGTGGGTGGTGACCGGACGGGTTAGTAGCCCGAAATAGCCAAAGGGTTTTAAGATATGGGACTACGGTACATATCATGTGTGTGGCGTGCGTGTGAGCTCAATTCCGAGTATAGTGTGATTTTTGTGTTGAATTATGTGACGTGATGTGACTTATGTGAAGTGAGTGAATTTGTTGATAAATTCATGTGTATCATATGTTATAGATATGATGGGTTGCGAAATGAAGTATGTTGTAAATTTATGTGGTTGTCCATTTACATTTGATGAATATGCCGTGATTTGAAAGAAATGAGTTGAAATGTGAGTTTTATGATGATTCCGTTAAACTTGTGTTTAAACCCCATTTTGGTCATATGTTATAGATATGATGAGACTGTGCATTATTGCATGTTTAGATTGAAAATTTTGTGGTAGTCAAGTATCGTGATGTCTATGCCATGTGAAGTGAAAGTTTCGATCTTTGGACTAGAATGCTAGGAAGTATGACACGTAGTTAAGCGGTACATGTTGATTGTGTTTATGCGTTGATATGAGATGTGAATTTGGACGGATTGCACAACGTATTACCTTGAGCCCGTTGAAAATTGCTCATCCCCCTACACTAACACTTTCAGGGCATGACAAAGAGATGGTTGGTGGTGTGAAATCGTCAGTTGGACTTAGAGTTAGAAGAAATTCTTATTTTTAATCTTTTATGTTATGCGCGTCCGAGATGTGGACATGATGCGCTTAGACATGTATAAAGGGACTTCCATTTTGAGATGTTGTATATGGACATTGTGACTTTAATGTTGCCTTGTAGATTAGAATGTTTATGTATGTTGTAGAAATGCTGGGGGGACACGTGCCCAGAAGTGTCCATTTTTATTGTTAGATATAAATGTTGGGGGGACACGAGCCCAGAAGTGTCCATTTGAATTGAAAGCAGGTATAACACGCCAGGATCTGATTATTTAGAATGGGTCATGCCCAATTTTCGTAAAAATAATAGGAAATTGAGATTGTATGATCAGGTGGAGGTTATAGCGTGAGGGTGATCTCACGGAGTTCACACCTCGGTTTCCGGGTCTCGGGAATCGGGGCGTGACAGGAATGGTATCAGAGCTCTAGGTTGGAATACCTAGGGACGACGGGTGATGGACATATCATGTGTATGGTTGAGAAGGTTGGATTTTGTACCTGATACCAGAGTGGTATCTATCAGAGCACTAGGTTGGAATACCTAGTGGCGACGGGTAAGGATTGAGGACTTGAGGAACTCTGGATTGCTGTTAAAGCATTAGGTTTGACGACCTAGGGTATCAAAGTCGTAGGTTCGAATACCTAAGGACGGATGGTCAAATCGCGTGTTGATTTGGAGATAGGCAATGGTTGATAGTTGTCTAGATGATAGGTTTGATTACCTATGGATGATAGTGGAATGACTTGCTTGGTTTGAGCAATCCTAATGAAAGATCAAGGTATTGGTGTGTGAAACTGGTTTCGATTGGTAATAACTCCCAGAGTTAGTTGAGTTTAGATTTTAACTTAGTGATTAAGCCTTGTTAGTGAGTAACGAATAGATACCGCAAGGGATATTGCGAGTGTTTAGGTCCTTAGAGGTACTTAGGGGCTTATGATGTGTTATTGGTAAGTGTATTGCTGAGAATGACAATTGAGATTGAAAGAGGATACAAGGAAGGTATATTGCCGGAGTTGGGCTAACTGGGAAAAGTGGTCTGGCCAGACATTTTTCTTGGATTAGCGTTTCTCTTACAATACACCGGCTCTTGTGGATGATTGAGTTGTTTCGTCTGGATGATGACAGATAAAAGATTCTCTATAGTGGGAATGTCACTGAAAGTGATTGGTGTAGATAGTCAAGGATACTACTTTAGACTATAGATGTGGATAGATTGGTAGGTGTTTATCAATGAGTACGGAGGATGAGAGTAGGTTGGTTTGAACCACTCTAGATTTTGTGTTCTAGTATATGTGTGTACTAGAGGGACTGGGCCGTGTTTCACACTTGCTCAGGCAGAGGAAGTACCGGGACCGTGTATGGTCAGGAGTATTTTCTTAGTTTCAGCCCGAGGGCTAGGGATTTGATTTGTGTAGAGGCATCATATGTCATATCATGCATGGTACGTGTTTAATTGTTTAGCATGTTGTATGTTATATGCTATGTGGTGTATGTGATTCATGTAACTGAGCATTGCATTTTTGTGTTGCATTTTGTGCCACATGGTAAGTAGTGACATGTAGTCACCTAGCGATTTCAGTTTTGAGGATTGGTAAACCTGGGTAGAGGTTTGAACCCGAGTGGGCCATGTAGTGATAGACCTTGAAAGTATGAGTTTGGAATTGTGGAGAAAGGTGTGATTTACCTTGTAGTTTCCCAAACCAAGAGTTTGGTGATTCAGATTTACGTTGTAAACATTGCACGACGATTAAGGACTCAGGATTGATTTAAATTCTTAGAGTCAGTAGACATGTGATGACTTAGAGGTCTGAAGAATATAAGACGTTAGGATTATGTGCATTATGATGCATCTTAATACCTAGATGCTGAATAATGCAATAGTGATGCATGGAAAGATTTGTGGGGTCCTAGACGAAGCAGTCAGGATCTTGGGGTCTCAAGTGAGATGCTGGAAAGGAATGGATAAATATCCGAGAAGTCGAAAACATCCGTTAGGATTAATGGATGAGCAAGTTGGATTCATTCTTTGAGAAATGAGGTTGTGAAGTTAAGGGCATGTAAAACCCCAATCTTGGCACTAAATGCCAATGGAAATGTAGTCCACAAAAATGGACAGGACTGGAAGATTTGTTTTGACAAGTGCACTCCTTATGTGCCTTGACCTCAGTGGTGTGCTGTGATATGCGCGCGATAGATACAGTTGGATCATAGTGTGGATATGTTGTTAAGATAAGGAAGGGTTGATAGTGGATGAGGATCCTGACATATGGTATCTGAAGTGAGGATAATTTCTTACCGTGAAGGGGAGAGGTGGACGCAGTGGACGCGTAGATGCAGTGGGCTGCGGCCACTGTATGGTTGCTATTTGGTTACTGTAGGTGACCTCGAACTTTCATTGGTAAGGGTTATCTAAAGTGAAGTGCTAATATGAGAGAACTTCCCTCTAACTATCAACTAGTTTCTTGGAGTGAAGGATGAAATGAGAAATGATTCTCCTCTTGAATAACGAGACTATAAACCAGTGGGATGTAAGATCCTAGACTTGGCATTGGATTTTAACGGGTTGTGGTCTATGAGACTGGGCAGGATTATGTGGCTTGCTGCGGCAAGTACACTATTTATGTGATTTTTATTGGCGAGTACACGGTTATGTATCTTGCTGGTGAGTGCACTTGTGATGTGCACTGGATTGACGTGGCTTGTGTTGTGAAGATGCCCAGGATATTAGGCTAAGCCCAGGAATGGTATGCCAGATTGAAAGTCATGTTTGACAATGACGGAGCGATTTGGAGCATTGATGATCCCAGGTAATAGGAAAGTATCACTGTGAGTGATTGATGTGATTAGTCGAGGGGATTACCTTAGACTTGTGATAGAGATAGACTCGATAGGTCTTAAGGTAGAGAATGTGGACTCTAGGAAGCGAGTGCTTCGAAGGACTGTGAAAGTGAACCGTACATGGGGTTCGGAGATCATTAGGAATTGTCTATGCATCTTGTGACTGTTTTGGAGTTATTCACTCACATTAGCTAGACCATTCCATGATTAGACTACTTTAAAGTAATTAAGATGCACCGATCGCGTTGGACTCGAGTGTTATGAGTTATGTATTGCAAGAACAACGGCTGGAGTATATGGAAGGAGAGAGTGGCGATTATCGACGTGAGTGTTGGTTCTACACGTTGAATTGTGCATAAAAGATGGAATTTTCTTGAAAAAGCACAAGTGTAATGATTTCAATGAGATGAGTGGAAACGATTTGAGGGTATTTGTGAAGAATTGGTATAAATGAGTGTTCTTGGGTTGTGACTATGAGGTGTATGGATTGTGGTACCAATGAGAGGTGAATGTACGAATTTCATCAAGTTTTAATCAAGCCGAGTTTGTATAGGAATTGGTGAGGCGGATGGCGATGAGCTTATGCCTGTGTATTGCATATTTATGATTAGCTATCGTGATTGTAAAATTCTTGGAATGACTCTTGAGATTAGAGCGGTGACGGGGAACCCGAGTAACCTTGATTTCCGTGAGTCAGAAATTCAGAGATGGGATTGAGTACGCAAATTTCGAGGACGAAATTTTTTGAAGGTGGGAAGGTTGTAAGGACCTGATTATTTTTGGCCGGTTCCGAACTAATTTTGGACCGGGTTTCTTTTTTTTCGAATTAATTAATTTTGGAAAAGTGTGGATATATATATATATATATATATATATATATATATATATATATATATATATAAAGATGGAGAGAGAGTTTCATATGTGGAATTATGGTATGTGTGGAGGATTTATATGTATATATATATATATATATGGAGATGTATATATATATATATATATTAGATCAATATATTTATATTTAATTATAAATATATGTGGATGGGCAAGAGTAATTATATACATATATGTATATATATATGTATGAGGAATAATATGCATATGTATCACATTATGTATATGTATGTGTATTGAAAATATGTAGTATTATGTATATGTGTTATATACATATATATATATATATATAATAATAACATGTGGGTTAGGTGTATATATATATAATATGCATATATGTATGTGGACAAGAATGACTTGGGGGAAATATGTGGACCAAAAGAGAGGAGATAAAGTAGGAGAAAAGAAAGAAGATAAGATTGAAAGGAGAGAAGGCAGGTGGGTTGTCGGCTGAGAAGAGAAGAGTGGTTCGGCTGAGAGGAAAAAGAAAGAGAAAAGAAAGAAAAGAAAAAGAGAAGAAGAGAGAGAAGCCGAGAAAGAAAGAAGAAGGAAGAAGAGAAGGGTAGAGAGAGAAACTGATAGAGAGAGAAAATGAGAGGAGAGGGAGAACCCGAGAGGTAGAGAATTGTAGAGAGAGAAAGAAAGAGAGAGCTTCATTATAGAGAGAGAAAGAGTGAAGCCGAGAGAGAGGAAGAGTCTGCTGGTGGTCCACGGCTGTGCGTACGGCTAGTTCGCGACTGGGGATGGCCGTCTTGGGTGGTCCGTTCAGCAGGGTATGGTGTTCGTGGCTGGAGGAGCTTAGGCTAGCTGGGTCGCGGTTGGTGGTGGCAACGGGTGGTTTCCGATAGGGGTCTCTCGGTTGGTTCGTGGCTGATGGTTTCGGTGGGTGAAGTGATGGTGCCGAGAAGGGTGAAGCTTGAGGGTCTCTTGACTGGTTGGTGGTTGGTGGTTGGCTCAGCTGTAGGTGCTGGCCGGTAGCAACTTCAGCGGGCTGAGGTGTGGTGGAACCCGGTGGTCTCGGGCTTGAAGAAGGCTCGGCTGGTGGCTGGGTTGAGCTCGCAGCAGGTGGGTCACGGTGGCAGCATGGGTGATGCTATGTAAAAGATGGTGAATTGTTTGAAATGGGTCCTTGAAGGATGTTTGGTGTGGTAAGGATGGAGATGCCTGGATTAGTTCTTTGAGTTAGTTTGAAATTGGGTTATGGATTATAATGTTGGATTAAAAATTGTTTGGGCTCACATTTTGTTTTGTTTGGGGCTTGGATATGAAATTAGGTTGCATAAAAATAATTGGGGCTAAGATTGGTTAAGTGAAAATGATTGGGCTGCCATGGTTGGGTCTTGTTTGGGCAGCCATGAATTTAGCTTGGTACTTGGTCTCAAGTTAAATATGCATGTATGGGCTACTAAATTGGATTTGGGCCAATTGATTGGGTTAGTTTCATGGGCCGGACAGTTGAATTAAAATTTGGGTTGTCTTGGAATTGATTTTTTGATTGAGCCTTGTTAATGGAGATGGGACTTGTTATATGGGCCTAGTGTTTGGGCAATCATTGTTTGGGCTAGATAATTATTTTTCGGGCTGATTTTGGTTGGGCCAATGACTGAATTGGTTTGGCTTAGTTTTCAATTTAATTGGACTAACTTTGTGTTTGGTTGAGGCTTAGTCAAGTAAATTGGATTGGAGTTGAATTAATGGCGGGCCGAACTTGGTATTGGAACTGGGTTTGGGGATTAGACCTCAGAATTGATTGGGTTTGTTTGATTTGGATCCATCAAATGGACTGGTTTGCTTGGCGAAAAGTATAGTGGCAGTAAATTGGCGGATACACATCGGGACGAAATTGGAGATTTTTGGAGTTCTCACTCCAAATTGAGGTAGGGGGTGTGCGTCGTGTTTTTCATTCCAAATTTAATTTCATGTTAATGACATAAAGTATATGTTTTTATGTTATTTGTGATTAAATGAACTTTGGAATATAATCTTTGATATAAATTGATGTATGAATTGTTGTTTATACCTTATGTGACATGTAGCGCATGTATGGGCCTTTTGGTTGAAAATTATGTTTTACAAGAAGATGAATGAGTTTCTTTTGCGTTGAAAAGATTGCTCCATGTTTTAAAATGCATGAATTGATTATATATGCAAAATGGTATATGTATGGTATGTGTAGAATTTTGGAGAAAATGATGAAAACCGAGTTTTGGGAAATGAGCTTGTTCTTTTGGCATTGTGAAATTTTGAATAACATGCTAGAATGGATTTAAGGCATGTATTGAGTGTAATGCATCCAATGTGCGAATGTATATGTAGAAATGTGAAGTATTTTGTGCTTGTGATGAATACTCGGGAATGACTCATAGAAAATAGAAGGGGAAAACATCCTCTTTGGGGTTGAAAGTCCTCTACCTTGCGCAAGTGGGTGGTGACCGGACGGGTTAGTAGCCCGAAATAGCCAAAGGGTTTTAAGATATGGGACTACGGTACATATCATGTGTGTGGCGTGCGTGTGAGCTCAATTCCGAGTATAGTGTGATTTTTGTGTTGAATTATGTGACGTGATGTGACTTATGTGAAGTGAGTGAATTTGTTGATAAATTCATGTGTATCATATGTTATAGATATGATGGGTTGCGAAATGAAGTATGTTGTAAATTTATGTGGTTGTCCATTTACATTTGATGAATATGCCGTGATTTGAAAGAAATGAGTTGAAATGTGAGTTTTATAATGATTCCGTTAAACTTGTGTTTAAACCCCATTTTGGTCATATGTTATAGATATGATGAGACTGTGCATTATTACAAGTTTAGATTGAAAATTTTGTGGTAGTCAAGTATCGTGATGTCTATGCCATGTGAAGTGAAAGTTTCGATCTTTGGACTAGAATGCTAGGAAGTATGACACGTAGTTAAGCGGTACATGTTGATTGTGTTTATGCGTTGATATGAGATGTGAATTTGGACGGATTGCACAACGTATTACCTTGAGCCCGTTGAAAATTGCTCATCCCCCTACACTAACACTTTCAGGGCATGACAAAGAGATGGTTGGTGGTGTGAAATCGTCAGTTGGACTTAGAGTTAGAAGAAATTCTTATTTTTAATCTTTTATGTTATGCGCGTCCGAGATGTGGACATGATGCGCTTAGACATGTATAAAGGGACTTCCATTTTGAGATGTTGTATATGGACATTGTGACTTTAATGTTGCCTTGTAGATTAGAATGTTTATGTATGTTGTAGAAATGCTGGGGGGACACGTGCCCAGAAGTGTCCATTTTTATTGTTAGATATAAATGTTGGGGGGACACGAGCCCAGAAGTGTCCATTTGAATTGAAAGCAGGTATAACACGCCAGGATTTGATTATTTAGAATGGGTCATGCCCAATTTTCGTAAAAATAATAGGAAATTGAGATTGTATGATCAGGTGGAGGTTATAGCGTGAGGGTGATCTCACGGAGTTCACACCTCGGTTTCCGGGTCTCGGGAATCGGGGCGTGACAGGCAGCCATGCAAGCTCGAGAACAATAGTTTGGACAAATGGAATGCATGTTGCAGGATCTCCAACAAGCTGTCGCTGAACTTGGGTTTGGTAGCAACCAGGCTCGTGAACTAGTTCGGGTTTGTGTTGACAATGTTCCTCGCGGCCTACCAAACATGGGTTATGTTCCTGTATATCCGCATAGGCCTCTAGCCTATGAGGATTATTTCGATGATGTAGAGTTTGGATTCAGAGGAGTTACGGTTGATTGACGTGATCGAGGTAGACGTTACAGAGTCTGTAGATATCCATACAACCGTGAGTTCCAAAGAAAACTTGATCTACTCACTTTTCGTGAAAGTTTTATTATTGAGGAAGTTGAAGAATTTTTTAAGTATTTTGATGTACAACCTTCAAGTTTAAAGGATGTGCTTCAGCTTAGTGGGACCAGACACAAATTAACCGGATGAAGCAAGGAAAACGTGTGCGATCGTGGTACAATTTGAAAAGGTTGATAAAAGCTAAATTCCTACCCTAGATTATGAGCAGATGATGTACAATTATCAGAATTGCAAGAAAGAAAGTTGGTTTGTTAATGAGTGCACGAAGGAGTTTGATGGTAATTTTGTTGAAGCAACGAATGATTTTATTGAGATGGATCAGAAGCAAAATTATGTTGTTTCACCTCTTGTAATTGAAGAGAATGAAATTGCCCATGCTTTTGCGGTAAAAGATGCATCTGAAAGGGATTTCAACAATATAATTTTAGAGACCCACTTTGAAGGTATCACTGACGATTTGAGAAATTTAGACACGGGATATTGTGATGGAGAGGATCATGGGCTAGAAGATGGATTCGATAAAATTTCCAAATTAAAAGTCCAAGACGACATGAAAGAGTTCGATCCTCAAGTCGGTGACACGGTAGATGGGGA
The DNA here is from genome assembly GCA_026545225.1 of Cornus controversa. Taxonomy (NCBI): domain Eukaryota; kingdom Viridiplantae; phylum Streptophyta; class Magnoliopsida; order Cornales; family Cornaceae; genus Cornus; species Cornus controversa. Next base: position 16,246,902 of record CM048848.1, read on the forward strand.
TAATACAATTGTTACGAACAGTACCAAGGTTAAGAATTTTATTAACCCTTATTGTCACGCCCCAAAATTCCAACACCCGGAAGGACATGGGAAATTGAGGTGATTAAATAAAACCTCAGCACCTTACAACTACAAACAAACTTTGATACTAAGCTGTCACCCCGACTTCCGACACCGAAACAAATATAGGACATTAGGTGTGAATATGGGATGAAATTACCAGAATACCCCTCTTAAGACCACCCTTATCCAAACAGAGTCTCAATACCACGGAAGCGACTTTTAAAACACATTTACATCATTAAAGCCAAAATATAACCGAGTTACATACACATCAAAATATAACTTGTCCAACCATATCCCGATATACACAATTGTCTAACATAGAGAAGACTAATGGGACCACTGCTTAACAATATAAAAGTACCCATGTCTAGAATGCTAATACATCCGTTCCACGTACAAAATATATAGTTCTTCTCAAAATACTCACACATGGCATATATGTATACCATAAAAACATCCAAAAGCCCAAAAGAAGGCCCGAGGCAACATCCTTTCCGTCACTTTTTCCTAAAAAATGTGATACATCTGTAGGGTGAGCAACGACGGCTCAATAGAGGCATCCAAACCCCTTATGCACCGACTCGATGCAACCTACATGAAATGCAGTCATAACATTCCTATACACTACATGACATATTTTCAATGCTCATAACATCGACAATATAGTGCACAAATCATGCTCCAATATATATATATATATATATCATATCCAACATGCTTAATTTACCACAAGTAAACACAAAGCATTTCACAACTGTACAAGTTAAACAATAACCATGAATATCACAATTCATAACAAAGCTTGAAACATAAAGTCAAATAAGCTCAAAATCAATCCATGAGTAGGGAGTATTCGTAGTAACTAGATAAGTACCCTTGGGTTAAATATCTATCTTCCTATTTTTACGGGTTGCTAACCCGATGGTCTAGAAGAAACCATTTGGCCAAGGTTGAGGTCTTGCACCCCTGAGCATTAAGCTCATCTTACTTTATTCCGACCTTTCCCCAAAATCATCAAACAACACATAGCTTCAAATAAGTGCATCATAAGCCACTTAAATCACATTCAATATAAGTACATCATAAGCTACTCATATTAAAGCATGCATATACAATGCAACAACCTTCCTTTCACAAGAAATCAAACAAATACAAATATGACGATATTGTCCTTTATATGCTTTTAATCAATACATAACGTGTAACAAGTACACCTGCAATCCCAATAACTCATACATAATTATAAATGGATATCATGCATTTTCAAACTAGCATATAAGACATACATGCTCAAAATATAATTCTAATGCAAGAATCACATACTTTTAACATACTTTAATTACCAAGATGAGCCATATACATATACAATGCATATATAATTCAAGGACTTCATATAGAACATATGAAAACCACTTTTAACACATGCTTATTCCAAAAAAAGAAAGAAAGAAATCAAAACAGAATTCTTTAAGTCTTTTCTAGCATGTTAACCCACTAAAATTCACCCGAAACTCTAAGGAATCGATGATAAGAAAGAGAGAACACCCCTACCTCGAATTCAAGCTCAAAAACCAAGAGAGCTCCAAGCCCTAGAATCTGCCCTAGCCCAAAAATACTTGAAAATTTGTCGAAAAGAATTTTCAATCGGTGTAGAACGTAGGCAATCCCGAGGGGAACAACTATCGTGTAAATTCCCGAAACCCGAATCACACTTCTAAACCTCCAAAACTAAGATCAACCAAAAAGATGAAAGAGGGGAGAAGGAAGAGCTCTAGAGCTGATCTCTAGAGAGAGAAATCTGATTTGAGTTACGACAAAGTCAACATTTTGGGATATTTATAGAAAAAGTTTTCTAAAATTGCACATTAGCCTCTCATCTCTTTAGTTTTGCTCCTCTACCCTTTTCTACTCCCATTTAATCGCAAAATGGCACTCTCTCATTTCAACAAACTTCACTAAAGCCCCTCAAAGTTCATTCATTCCCCTACATCACTTAAGTGATCCGTAGTTATTTTTTCGAAAAACCCGAACCATAAATAGTAACTTTTCGTAAAAATTCCAAAAAATTATCCTAACCTTGGTTCCATCCCACTATTGTCCTAAGGTACTTTAAAACCTTTTTTAGAACTTTTAAAGTAGTCTTGAAACCCACACACATAAGCATGCAATTACTATATAATCATACTTAACAATTAATTAACCACATAATTAAATATAAAAAAATTCCGAGGTTTTACACTTATGCTATCGGTAGTCTCGTCACAACGGACCCCATCAACACCTAATTTTCTTTTATTTTAGTTTCCTTTTGGAAATAGATTTTTTTTTAATTGTAAGGATTAGGATTTCTACAAGTTTTCTTTTGTTTTAAGGTTACCTAGTGCTATTAGGATTATGATTTCTCTATTATAAATATATGTACTGCCATAGGGCAGAAATCAATTTATCAATTATATACCAATTGTTTTGCAATTTTCTTTAACTTTGTGGATTCAAAGTTGTTTATCTTGTTCGTGCGTGAACAATTTCATAACTTCCGCTCCGTCAAAGCCACACCGGGTATTTTTTTTTCCTAGTTGGTACACACACACCCACCCCCAAAGAATTTTGTTCCCAAGAGGACTTGATCCTTAGACCTAATGCTTGCTAGACATTATAAAATTTAACCTGTAGTTTAATAGTTGCAATTTTTTTAAAAATATTGATATTGTATTGAAATAAGTTAGGCTTAGAGGGAAATGTTAGAGATATTATATTTTTCTGTAGGGTCAAGGAGTGGGAGGTTAGGAATGCCTTAAGGAATATGAAATCGAGGAGGGCGTTAGGAACTGATGGCATTCCTATTGAGGTGTGGAAGTGTCTAGGAGAAGTTGGCTTGTCTTGGTTAACAAAATTGTTTAATAAAATTATAACACTTAAGAAGATGCCAGATGAGTGGCGCCAAAGCTTTCTTGTACCTATATATAAAAATAAAGGGGACGTACAAAGTTGTAATTATCGTGGTATTAAATTAATTAGTCCCACTATGAAACTTTGGGAGAGAGTGATTGAACAATGCCTAAGACGAGAGACGGAAGTGTCGGAGAATCAATTTGGATTCCTGCCGAGTAGGTCAACGATGGAGGCTATTCACTTATTGAGGAGACTAATGGAAATATATAGAGAGAAGAAGAGAGATCTCCACATTATGTTTATTGATTTGGAGAAAGCCTATGATAGGGTACCTAAAGAACCAATTTGAAGGGTTTTAGAAAAGAAATGAGTCACAAAGGGATACATCGACACAATAAAGGACATGTATGATGGGTGCGTAACTATAGTTAGAAAGCCTGTAGGGGAAACAAGTAAATTCTCAATCACTGTAGGCTTACACCAAGGGTCCGCATTAAGTCCATACCTTTTTGCTTTATTGATAGATGAGCTGACAAGACACACCCAAGATGATATTCTGTGATGTATGCTGTTTGCCGATGATATTGTTTTAGTTGATGAGACTAGAGAAGGAGTTAATGCCAAATTGGAGGTTTGGAGAGAAGCTTTAGAACTAAAAGGGTTTAAGATAAGTCAAAATAAAGCTGAATATATGGAGTGTAACTTTAGTAGATCTAGAAGGACAAATGAGGATGTAGTGAGGATTGAGAATCAAGAGGTTCAAAAAAAGTAAATATTTTTGCTATTTAGGCTCAATTATTCAAAATGAGGGTGAAATTGGAGATGACGTTAATCATAGAATCAAGACAGGATGGGTTAAATGGAGGGGCGCATCTAGTATATTGTGTGATAGGCGTATCTTACAATTGAAAGGGGAGTTTTATCGAACAACTATTAGACCAGCCATACTTTATGGCACCAAATGTTGGGCAGCTAGGCAACAACATTTGCATAAATTGAGTGTTGTAGAAATGCGAATGTTGAGATGGATGTGCGGGAAGACTTGAAAGGATATAATTAGAAATGAACACATTCGGGAGATGGTTAGAGTAGCACCAATTGGAGATAAAATGAGAGAGAATCGGTTAAGATGGTTTGGACATGTGCAAAAAAAACCTTTAACTACGCCGGTCAGGAAAAGTGACATAGTACAAATTGAGGGCAATGCTAAGGGAAGAAGAAGACCAAAGCTAACATGGGTAGAGTTAGTAAAGAAAGATATGATAGCATGTGGATTAACTGAGGAGATGACCTTAAATAAAGCGGAATGGAAACATCGGATTCATGTAGCCGACCCCAAGTAATTGGGAAAAGGCTTGGTGGTTGTTGCTGTATTGTATTGAAATAATTTATTGCATTAAAGGTATATATAATATACTTGTTACACATTATATAAATTTAACCTATAGTGTAGTAGTTGCAAATTTTATAAATACGAATATTATTAAAGAATAAAAGCTTCTTACATTATCCTTTAAGTATGCATATTATCATATTATATTTTTAAGTGCGCAAGACCAATTAACTTCTCTTCAATTGGAGGGTTCAAGTTACTGGTTGGTAGGGAGCCACACTGGGTAATTTTTTTTTCCTAGTTGGTACACACACCCACCCCCAAAACATTGTTTGCACCCAAGAGGACTTGATCCTTAAATTTAATGCTTGCTAGACACTCGGGTCAAGTTCTTTATCCACTTGAGCCAACCCCTTGGGGTTCCACACTGGGTATTTAAAGTTGCTTTGGCAATGAAAGACATGAAAGGAATAATACGGCTCAAGATACCTATGGTTTCTCTAGATTGATGTTACTTGGAATGTAGGGTGAAAAAGGGTGCAGCAATGTGATATTTTACTTGCATGGTAAGGCCCTTAGAACCACTACCTCAAAGTCGCACCATTTCCTACTTTATGTTAATATAGTTGATATAGGTTATCTAACAATTGCTAATCGTACAAGAATTCATTTCACTATACTAACATTGCCCTTGCATATAAAATATTAACCGATGAGAAACTTTTTGTTCCTCCATTCTAAAACAGAAGTATATCACGTTTGGGACGAGATAACTTGTATCAAATATCACTAGGATGCTGTTGAACAATGGCTTCATTGTTTTAGGATCTTCAGTGTTTTTTGCTCTGTTTTGAAATTATGAAACACTTGCAGTCAAACCTATTTTGGGAAAAATTTGAACTTGACAAACCATTACTTGGTAATGCTCAAGATTTATAGTAAACCATGGAGAATATCGTGATATATACTCTAGAGTGTAGACTAATCCATGAAATTATGAAAAGAGCTCACTTCAAGTGATCAATTGGAATTGCAATTAACAAGATGAAGTATAATTCAAAAATCCTATTTTTCTTTGGCATACAAGGTTGCACATCAAAGTGGAAAATCTGTGGTTTTGTTGCCTTACATACTTTATTGATTTCTTGTGGGGTGGTTGGAGACTGGTTACAATTGGACCTATGTTGAGCCCACCCATGAAACTTCCAAGTTCCTTTCCTGGAGAGTGAACAATCCCAATTCAGTTGATAATTTTCCAACTGCAATGAAAGCAGTTTAGCCAACTTAAAAAACTCAATTGAATCTTAAGGCTTCTGTTAGATGCGGCCTTGTTCACACCCCATCCCAATTTCCAGTATCAAATCCGTAATTTCTAAATGTATTTCCCGATTTTCTGAATGTGCCTTACATTAGTATTGCAAAGAGATCTGCTAAAGAAATTATAAGCTTCAACTCGTCTAATCTAGTGATGCCTCAGCAGCATGGATTCCAATCAAACCACTTGCATATTTGTAGGCTCAAATTGAATAGGCTATTAAATTTTCCCTCTCCGCTACATTGATTTATTTCGTCTACTATTTACTTTGATTTGTGCTTTAGGCGGTGCGGCAGTTTGGTACAGATTTATCAATGATACAGCAACTTTTCCCTGATTGGACACGTAGGCAAGTTAAGTTGAAATACAAGAAAGAAGAGCGTCAACAGCCCTTGAGGCTTCGCGAAGCTCTAACTAATCGCGCCAAAGGTAAAGTTTGATCTTGGATTCTCTATCTCTCTACTTTATCAAAGCACAAGTGTTTATATAATTTCTAAAGGTGTGAAGTCCAACATTTGATAAACAATTGAACCCAATATTTTTAAAGGTATAGTTCTGCAGGCACTAAACCAGAGATTTTGTTGTTTATATAAAATTTTAGATGTTGAAGTTCAGTTCTTTTTGTTTCAAAGGGCGTCACACCCACATCTCAAGAAAAAAGTTGATTTTATTTTTCTTTTTTTAGGGGGCAGAGGTTAATGGTAGTACCTAGGAAGCATGGACACGCCTGAAAGGTCAAAGAATACGTGTTGGACATTGACACACATTGGACACGGCCAAGCACATCTTCTGGCGTGTCCAGAATTGTTTTAATTTTCAGACATGACATAGACACGCCATGGACACATGTCCGACACGCGTCTCTCTTTGTTAGGGAGTTTTAAGAAAGTTTTAAAAAGAAGTGGGGGATTGAAGTTTAAATATGTTTTTGAACCTTTTTAATAATATGGTGGTCATGAAATAAAATATTTAAAATTTTTGGTTTAAAAAATAATTATTATTGTTGTTGTGGAGTAGATTCAATTGTTTAGGCCTTTAAATGATTAACTAATTATCTTTATAGCTCATTAATTATTGTAATTTGTGAATTTTTCATTGTTAGGTTGACGAAAAGTAATATTACTCATAAAATACAAGATCATATATATAAAAAGATATATTTATTAGTTAACGTCTCCCCGTCATTTCCATATCTTAAGTTTTTACGATTTGTCGTGTCGCCATTTCCGTATCGTGTTGTATCCTTGCCCCATATCTGTATATGTGCTTCTTAGGGTAGTCTATTGTAGTTAGATGGCTGAAAATTATAAGATGAAGCTATTGCCATGCTGTTGATATATTCTGTAGGCACTGTAAATTTTTAGAACAAGCTCCAATTTGTTTAATGGTGACATGCATGTTGAGTGCTATAGAAATTTAGTAGGGGCTGTACACTAGTATTTAACCAAATCCTAGGACTGTTCACGGTGTTATGCCAATCGATTGACCAAAAATGATGGACTCTCTATAGCTGATCAAATCTTTCTGGGAAAAGGGGTTGTAGTAATGACAGGCCAACTTCTCTTTTTGGTAACATGCTGTACGTGTCCCGTGCTTATTGGCAGTGAAGGAACCAGAAACTTATGTGAGAGAGGGGGGGTGGGGAATTGTTTGTTGAAGTCATGCACACTGAATTTGCTAGTGTTGGACTAGATGATCCTGTATTAAATTTTTTTGGTGGGGGGGGGGGGGGTGGAATTGTTTGTTGAAGTCATGCATACTGAATTTGCAAGTGTTGGACTAGATGATCCTGTATTAAATTTTTTTGGTGTGACACCATTGCTAGATGCATTGGTGAAGCTTAGGTTGCAAATTTTGAGAAGGTATATGTCTCAGATCAGTCACCACATTTTAGAGTATATAGAGTATTATATTCCCGCTTTCTTTCAGATTATAGAAATGATCAGCATACCAGGTGACATAGGGTCCTCAAAAAAAAACTAGAACTGGAAGGGAGACTAAATTTTCCTATAAAAGGGTAATACTCACCTTGGAATCAAGTGTTGAAAAACTATTTTGCACCCAGGAAAAAGTAATGATGCACTCTGATAGATTAAACTAGGCTTGTTTAACCAAACATCCGTCTAACTCAGGAGAGGTCTGGTCACTGGTGGGTTCACCATAGATGGTAAAATATGCTGAGACAAGTAGAATGCATGTGTGTAGTTTCTACTTTCTAGAGTCCCACCAAAATTTAGTCTTAGAAAATATCTGTGTTTTTTTTACAGTTGGAAGCTTTATTAAATGTTATATATGGTAAGTCGGAATTTGCTTAAATTGTAATTATAATTTGACTTTTCTTTCAGATCATTCTCATTTTCAACTAGTAATTGAGCGCCTACAGCAAGTTGCAGCTGAGGGAAAACAGAACAATGGTGATGACTCATATGGCTTGACAGGAGAGCAGGAGGTGGAGTTGACTCCTGAAACTAATGTATGGCTCTTTAGTTATTTCTTATTGTTGTATCTGGGTAAATAGATGGTGTGTGGTTTAAGATTGTCATGGAAAATTACATATATGCATGTGCAGTGCGCAGACTATATATGTAGAGTACAAGCTCTTAGTTTCCTCCTGTCACTATTATTGGATCTCACCTAAGTAATATTTTGAAGAATTTTTTGACTTTTTTGGAGAAGTCTGACAAATAAGTTCATTCAGTAAAGTCCATGTAAGTTTTTAGTGACCATGCTTTGGTACATTATCCGATAGCCTCTCAATCTTCCTCATTTGCATTATTCTCAATCCAGGCCACAATGCATACTGGTAGGTTTATTTCTAAAATAATTATTCTGTTATTATTGAAAATATCATTATATTTCATCTTTTTGGCTGAAATGACATCATATATGGGAGCAAGAGGTTACAATAGTTGCATTCGCAGGAAGGTCAGAAATTGGGTTATACAGAACTTTTGGCTCTAGACTGTAACACAACTCTTACTAAATAATTAGGTAAAGGAACTGTTTTTTTAGAAAAGTTTAGGTAACCCAACCTGGAATTCATTTAAATTTAAAATGTTGGCTTGGACTAAAAAAGTGTAGAGGCAGGGATGTGATATTTTTCTTCTCAATTCATGTATGGCTGGTAACATCATTCTTTACTTGAAGCCTCGTAGTTAAAATAATTTGGTCTTATTCTCACTTTTTAATGATTTTTGCGTGTGCAGGAGGTGGTTTCAAAATCTGAGGAAAAAGTTGAGGATATGGAACCCGATTTAACGGAAGTCCAGAGTCCTGTGAAGTCTTATGACAGTGAAGCTAACTTTTTCTGTGAATATAAAAGTGGATTCTAATGATAGATACTGACTTCTGTTACTATAACATAGTTGGTTAGTCATATTTATTTGTGCTTCAGCAATTAATTTAGAATGTAATCTTTTGCTTTCAGTTGATCTCTTCCATATATGTTTAGAATTCCAGAGCTTTTGTTTCCAACAAATCCGATGTAATTAGGGGTGGCAATTTCCTCCGCCCCGACGGGTTTCCGCCCCACTCTGCCCCTAATGGAGGGAATTTGGTCCGCCCCTAATAGGAGTAGGGGCGGGTATGGTTTTTTTTAAGAAAACCCGCCTAGTGTCCTCCCCACTCCGATTATATACATATACATATACATATATACATATATATATATATATAGTGACATAATTGTATGAAATGTGTCATTTCTTTTTATAATTATATTAGTTATATAAATATAGTATACTAGATATATGGCAGCCACTAGCGTTACCTTGTTCTGCTCTATTCCTCTCTTTATCTTATGGCTAAAAGAGAACTATCTCTATCTTATGTACATAATAGATCTATAATAAAAAAAATTCTTGAAGACCAAAACCGTTTCTTATGTACATATGTATGTATATTTGTGTTATTTTCTTTGGTCTTATATATTGGGGTTTTGTCTGTAGGAGTGTTGTATCATCGTTTGGGTACATTTAGCCCAAACATCGAATTCAAAGCAAATAAAGCAAAGGATTTTAAGGATTTTGTTATTCCTCTCTTTCTCTAAATGGGGCGATGGTGGTATGCTTATGACAAACCCGTTAGGGTTCTTAACGGGAGATGGATTTGTTGAATATTTTGAAATTTTATCTTTATCTTTATTAGTTTAAATTTAAGTTTATCTTATCCTAGGAATAAGGAGAGGAACTAGGGAAGCTCCTATTCTTTTGTTACTTTGTTTTTTTGTTCCTATCATCTAGGCTAAGGTTGAGAAATAGATTGTCTCACCTAGTCTATAAATAAATCTGTAAACCTAGTTGCAAAACAATGAAGTAGAATTCATTCGATTGCCCTCATTCTCTTCCTATTTTGTCAACATGGTATCAGAGCTGGCCAAATAGTTGAGGAGAGTGTATAAATCGGCATTAACAGGGGAAAAAAGGGGAAATTCTGGAAGTTCAGAGGTTTTATCCGAACCTATCCAGTTGGCCCCCGCAATGGCCCCTCAAGTATTTGCTTCTGATTCTTCCTCAGCATCCCTTCAAATCACAGCCTATCGTTTCAATGGAAAAAACTTCCTGTCGTGGTCCACATCAGTGCAGATTGTCATTCGTGGCCGTGGAAAATCGTGCTACATCAATGGTACAAAGCCCAAACCCGCTGAGACCGATCCTATCTTTCCAACATGGGATGCTGAGAACTCAATCGTCATGGCATGGATTCTTAACTCCATGAATGATAATATCAGCCAAAATTTCATCTTCTATCCTACTGCACAGACTATGTGGGATGTCGTGGTTAGGAGATATTTAGATGTGGACAACTCCACTCAGATGTGCGACTTAAGAGACACCGCTCGGACCTTGAAACAAGGAGAGGTGAGTGTCACGGATTACTACAGCAACCTGACTACACTCTGGCAGGAATTAGACATGTTCAACACACATAACTGGCATTGCCAAGAAGACGCCACTTTATACCGAAGGGTCATCGATAAAAAGTGAATCTACGACTTCGTTTCTAGTTTGAATAAAGAGTTGGATGAAGTAAGAGGCCGAATGCTTGCTTTATGACCCTTGCCACACATCGATGATATATTTGTAAAAGTGAGACGTGAGGAGAGTAGGAAGAAGAGGATGCTTGGAGACTCTAAAGACCAGATTAATCCAGATAGCTCTGCGATGGTAGCCCGGAATCTCGATAACTTTGCTATGGTGGCCCGAAATACCGAGATGCCTAATGGAGGCTCAACTGCAAACCAGTCCAATCGAAGACAATTATGGTGTGATCACTGTAACAAACCACACCATACTCGCGAAACGTGTTGGAAAATCCATTGTAGACCTGTGAACTGGAGAGAAAAGACAACCCGGCGAGATGGGCGAAGCTCCCAAGCCAATTCATCTGAGTTGAGTGTGACTGAAAAGGACGGCAGCAAGTTCCAGCAGATCTCATTGACCAAGGAACAACTAGAACAGTTTTACAAACTCTTGAGTCCATCACAGCCCAATTCCCTCCTGGCTACCAAACGTATATGCCTTTCTACTGAGTCTAATCATAGTGATATTTGTGGACCTTGGATATTAGATTCAGGTGCAACCGACCACATGACAAGCCAAAGTGATCTATTTTTTTCTTATACCCCTAGTGCTGGAAATATAAAGATCAAAGTTGCAGATGGTACATTCTCTGCTGTAGCAGGGACTGGTGATATTCAAATTACCCCTGAATTGGTCTTAAAATCTGTTCTTCATGTTCCTAAATTGAAGTGTAATTTATTATCTATTAGTAAGATAGCCAAGGATTTGAACTGTCTAGCCCAATTCTCACATGATAAGTATGTGTTTCAGGATCGATCGGGGAAGAGGATTGGCAATGCTAAGGAACATGGTGGTCTCTACTATTTTGAGAATGGTTTCGAGGTGTTTAAACAAGCTCTCACTACAAGTGGTGATTTTTCTTTTTTGACAAACAATCAAAAAATAATGTTATGGCATCGTAGGCTAGGTCATCCCAATCTTCTTTACTTAAAACATTTGTTTCCTGAGTTGTTTTCTAATAAAGAGCTTGTTCAATTTCTTTGTGAAGCATGTCAATTAGCTAAACACCATCGTGCTACTTTTAAACCACAACCCTATAAGCCATCTAATCTTTTTTCCATGATTCATAGCGACATATGGGGTCCTTCTCGTATAAAAAATAGGAATGGTTTTAGGTGGTTCATAACCTTTATTGATGACTATACTAGAATGACTTGGGTGTATCTCATGAAAGAAAAATCAGAAGCAAAACAAATTTTTAAAAATTTTCATACCATGATTAAAACCCAATTCCAAGGGGAAATTCGGATCTTTCACACAGATAATGGAAGAGAGTATTTTAACACTATTCTTGGACCCTATCTAGCTAATAATGGTATAATCCATCAAAGCTCGTGTTATGATACACCCCAACAAAATGGCATCACTGAAAGGAAAAATAGACACCTTTTAGAAGTTGCACGATCCATTATATTTACGTCTAATGTCCCCAAAAACTATTGGTGTGATGATATCCTTACTGCAACCTACCTCATCAATCGCATGCCTAGTCGTGTCCTACAATTCCAAACACCCGTGAATAGGCTCCTCCAATTCTGTCCACAAACCCGTGTGCTTAGCTCTCTACCCCTTAAGGTTTTTGGATGTATCACCTTTGTGCACAACCACTCTCCAAACTACTCCAAATTAGATCCTAGGTCGTTTAAATGCATTTTCCTTGGCTACTCATCTACATAAAAGGGCTACAAATGTTTCTTCCCAACCACACAGAAAATGCTTGTAACTATGGATGTCACCTTTATAAAGACCTCACCATTTTATACCCAAAATTCCCTTTAGGGGGAGAACATCCAAGCAGAAGACAATTTTTGGGAACTTGCTCCTTCTCTATCTCTCTCCAATGTGCCAAACTCTATCTCCGGTGTCCCAACCACAATCAAGTCATCTTCCCCTAGCCAACCGTTACCACAATCTCCATCTCCTTTTCAAAATCACTCATCCCCAAATTCTAATGTGCCAAATAGGTCATTACTACCTAACATTAATTTACAGCAAGGAGAGGAATCACAACAACATAGAGAGCTTCGTGTTTATTCAAGGCGAAACCATACTCAACATATAGAGCAACCCATGTTTACTGAGTATAACCAAGAATCTGAACCAGAGCCTGAAACAGATAAGCTTCCTATCACTTTACCTACTATTAATGATCTCTTTAAGACTATAGCTGAGCGAAAAGGAGTCCGATCATGTACTCAGCATCCAATTTCTTACTATGTCTCTTATAATCACCTTGCTCCTGCTGTCCAAACATTTGTGTCTAGACTTGAGAATACAGAGATACCTCGTAGTGTGGAAGAAGCACTGAAAGTGCCAGAATGGAAGCAAGCGGTACTTGAAGAAATGAGAGCATTGGAAAAAAATGGAACATGGGAGGTTGTAACCAAACTTGAGGGAAAGACTCTAGTTGGCTGCAAGTGGGTCTTTACGGTAAAATTCAACTCAGATGGCACAATAGAAAGATACAAAGCCAGATTGGTTGCGAAAGGCTTTACACAGACTTATGGGATTGACTATTCGAAAACTTTTGCACCAGTTGCAAAGCTGAACACCATCCGAATCCTGCTTTCTATTGCTGCGAACTTGGACTAGAAGCTACAACAATTAGACGTCAAAAATGCATTCCTTAACGGTGAGTTAGAGGAAGAGGTGTATATGGATCTCCCACCAGGATTTGACAAAGGAAAGGATCAAGGGAGAGTATGTAGGTTGAAGAAATCTCTTTATGGGCTAAAGAAATCACCACGGGCATGGTTTGATCATTTTTCAAAGGCAGTTAAACTACAAGGTTATAAGCAAGCTCATACTGATCACACCCTGTTTATTAAATACAGGGGGAGTAAGGTAACGGTGCTGATTATTTACGTTGACGATATTATCCTAACCGGTGATGATGGGGAGGAAATGGAAAGACTAAAGAAGAACCTGGCAGCTGAATTTGAGATCAAAGACTTGGGATAGTTACGTTATTTCCTAGGAATGGAGGTGTTAAGGAACAGAATGGGAATTACAGTCTCACAAAGGAAGTATATACTTGACTTACTAACAGAAACTGGTCTGCTTGGTTGCCATCTTGTTGAAACACCAATGGATCCTAATAGTAAGCTGCGAAGTTGCGCAGATAGTGTACTGGTTGATAAAGGGAGATACCAACGTTTGGTAGGTAAGTTGATATACCTATCGCATACTAGGCCTAACATTGCCTTTGTCGTTAGCACTGTGAGCCAGTTTATGCACTCACCATGTGAAGCACACCTAGATGTTGTATACCGCATCTTGAAGTACTTGAAAGGAACTGCTGGAAGAGGATTATACTTTGAGAAAGGTTCTAAAAGAGAGGTTAAAGTTTTTACTGATGCAGATTGGGCAGGTTTCATTGATGATAGAAGATCTACATCCTGGTATTGCACCTTTGTGTGGGGAAATTTGTTGACTTGGAGAAGTAAAAAACAGGTTGTGGTGGCGAGAAGTAGTGCTGAAGCTGAGTTCAGGGCCGTGGCTCAAGGAATGTGTGAGGTATTGTGGATAAAAATGTTACTAGAAGAACTAAAGTTGTGTTATCAAGAACCTATCAAACTTTTTTGTGACAACAGAGATGCCCTAAGTATTTGTCACAATCCAGTACTTCATGATTGAACTAAACATGTGGAGGTTGACAAGCACTTTAGTAAGGAGAAAATTGAGACAGGAGTGATCTGTGTGACCTATGTTACTACAACTAAACAGGTTGTAGATGTTTTGACAAAGAGCCTTGCAAGACTAGCCTTCGACAAAATGATTGACAAGCTGGGAATGATAAGTGTCTACAGTCCAGCTTGAGGGGGAGTGTTGAATATTTTAAAATTTTATCTTTATCTTTATTAGTTTAAATTTAAGTTTATCTTATCCTAGGAATAAGGAGAGGAAACTAGGGAAGCTCCTATTCTTTTGTTACTCTGTTTTTCTATTCCTATCTTCTAGGCTAAGGTTGAGAAATAGATTGTCTCACCTAGTCTATAAATAAATCTGTAAACCTAGTTGCAAAACAATGAAGCAGAATTCATTTGATTGCCCTCATTCTCTTCCTATTTTGTCAACAGGATTTAGTATTTCCTTGACGGGGCGGGGTAGGGTTTTGGCATACCCGCCCCGTTGCCATCCCTAGATGTAATGTGGTGATAGATTTTTTGTATGGACTTGGGTCTCAAGTATTCATGAGTGTAAATGCTCATTATTCCTCTTCGTCCTTGGTGTCATTCACAGCTACGCCCGAGAATGAATGAATTGTGATATAGTGTCGAATAAGCTTACAATACCTTTGATACGTGGTACTTTTTACACTTCTCTCTATTTCTTTTGAAAATCGTACAAAAATATCAGGTCAATCTAACATCACCGTTTTGATGTGATTTGATTGAAAATAAAAACACAAGTACAAGAAATTATGTGAGTGGTGATGATGTCATCAACTTCGTGATAGATCATGTCATGCACATTCACATAATCTTATTTTCCTTATATTAATTATGTTTATTTTCAATCTCTCTATTCATGTCGCACATGCATTATATACATGACATATGAATGCACAAAGACGTTTAATGTACTTCTCATGAGAGAGAAGATAATGGTACAATAGAAAGCACCTTTTGTAGCATTGAAGTGTTTGGGCCCATACAGACTTGTTTCCTGCAAGGGTGCATTACTTCTCTCTCCCACGAATTTCCTATCTTTAATACATCTTTAGACAAGAAAGGGAAAGAAAATTCTGAGAGTTCTAATTAAGGAATTCCAAGAAACTTTAATTTGTTAATTAATTAACCAACACCATTATACCACCAACTAACTTAATAACCAATAATATCTACTCTCCAGCAGAATCAGACAAATGGTACTTGTGTCGTGATGATGCAAAGCAAGACCAAAAGACAGAAAATTTACATGTGGGGGTAGCTCTAATTTGTTGTGTAGATAAATGCGTTTGGGAGGAGCTATTTGATCCAATTTGGATCTTTATATAGCTTCCTGGGCGCACAATATATAAAATCTCTTGTGACATGGCTACGTATATATAACTATATATATTTTATTATCTTTGTTTATACAAATTAAGGAGGCTCTAATTTCTCTCACATCAGATCCTGATGAGAAATGATTTCGGCGTACAAGCGTAAGTATGTTAGAGGGACTAATTTGTCCTACATTGGATTCTGGATTTGGGCATACAATAATAGGTATACATCACTACTCAATAGCTTAGATTTTTAAATTAGAGGATAAGCGCTCGAGTGGTTACAGTTGGTATCGGAGTCTCAATTAATTTATGTGAAGAGATTATGAATTTGTAACTCCGTCTCCACTAAATGGATATCATACAGTCCTTACAATAGGACCGAAAACTGATCAATTGCTATTATTCTAAACTAAATGTATAATTCCTAAAACTGTTTTGAAGATCTACTACATATATTTTAATTAAAATCATGTTGCCAAACTCAATCACTGCTGATTTGAGATTATATCATGAAGTAATCTTAAACCATTCCGCTTTGTTCACTTCCCCATGAATACGACTTATTATATAGGGGAAAAAAAGAATCATTATGAAAATTCTGGGGAAAAGGCCAATTATATATATATGTGCTTGATTTAAGATATCATAGTTGGTGTCATAGGGGTCAAATTAAACAACAAATTTTCACCGCTGTGATGGCACTAGGACAACTCTCGTCTTCCTCTGCCTTAGTCTCAACCAACATGCTTGGTGCCTCGGACACATACCAAATCACTCGCACACACACAAGAAGGTTATGCAAGGAGGAAAGGAACAAAGTGTTGACCCAAAGGTTCTGACCTAAGGGCAATCTAGTAATTTTGATATTACAAACCATTACTGTTGTCTTTACTACTAATGTCTACATTTAGTGATTATTCTAGTGATCATATGTAAAGACAAAATTTAAAGAATCCATCACTTCAAGCTCAAAGAAGTGCCATACAAAATTAAGTGAATGGATCGTGAAGAAACATCAAAAAAGAAGCATTCAAAGTTCCAAAGTCTTTCCAGCTCAAGAAAAGCATCACAAACAAGTGAGCGATATCTTCAAGAACTCAATTGACCAATCCATATTGAAAAAAGGGGTAGATAGGATGGTGAGCAATTTGAATTCAAGTAAAGCTCATTTCTTTCAATGATTATGCATTAAAACCTTTTCAAATTCATTCTGATCATCCATAGGTCTTGATCATCACTCATATTCCATCATTGACCAACTTATATGTATGACCATTCAAAAACCTGTTTAAAAAGCTCTTTGACATACATATATAGTTTCGGTCGACTGATGAGTTCCATCAGCCGAATGAACAAACCTGGAAATGAATTCCAGTAGGCTTTGCAAAATAGGGGACATTTCAGCCGACCGAAGCTTAGCTTCAGTCGACCGAAACAAGGTCATCGGTCGACTGAATAATTTCATGAGTTGACTGAATAATTTCATCAGTCGACTGGTAAGAACTAGAAATGAATTCCAGTAGGGTATTCAAGACAGGGAAGCTGAAAATAATTTATCAGCCGACTGAAGCGACCGAAACATTGTGTTTCAGTCGATCGAAACCTGGTGTTTTCAAAATTCAACGGCTATATGTCCTATCAAAGCCAGACACTTGTCATTAATAATTATCTTTGAATTATTTATAATATTATTAAACGGCTTTGTCGACTTCCCTTTCTATTTAAGAGGAGAAACTATGAATCTCACTGAACTTGAGAAAATCATTCTTGTGAAATCATCCGTGCATTCAACTTCATTCACTCTCTTTTTCACTCAAGGACTTGAGCTTTAAAACTTGTGAATTCATTTATTCTCTAGTCTGTGAGCCTACACTTGTGTATCCATCTATTGAGAGAAATATTCATTGAGAGCTTCATATTGTAAATCTATCTTTGAGAGATTCTTGTGTAAGACTACTTCCATTCAAGAGGATCGATTTGATCCAAAGAAAGCCTAAAGGAGGTTGTCCCTTTAGCAAGGGTTGGTGTGACCCAAGGAAGATTAAGAGAAGGAGTTTCTCTTAAGTAAGAAGGTTTTGCACACTCTACCTATAAGAAGTATTCATATTGGATACGGGGAGTCTCAAGAGGGGTCTTGAGCCGAGGAGTAGGAATTTCGAACCTGGCAAAAAATTATCATGTCAATTGCGTTTGATCTCTCTATCTCTATCTTGTTATATTGTGCTGTAAATTACTATATTGTTTATTAAATATTTATTACATAGATAGAAGCAAATTTTCATTTGGCAATTTACAAATATTTAATCGAAAAATATCCCTTGTTTGCCTAAGACTCTATTCACCCCCCCTCTCGAGTCAATACTTGAGTAATAATTGGTATCAGAGCCTCGACTCTAAATTTGTCTTAATCGACTTAGAGTAATCTATGGCGAACTTAGGAAATAGGCAACTTGAAGAAGGTTATTCAAACAATAGACCTCCTTAGTTTGATGGGTCAAATTTTAAGTATTGGAAAAATATAATGATATACTTTCTTCAAGATCAAGACTATCAAGTTTGGCAAGTCATTGTCAATGGACCTTTTGTTCCAACGAAAGATGTAGGGGAAACAAAAGTTGCAAAACCTGAAAGTGAATGGAATGCGGATGACCGCAAACTCATCTCAATCAATGCAAAGGCCAAAGTCAATCTCAATTGTGCTTTGAGTGCAAACGAGTATAATCGAATCTCTACTTGTAGTATGGCCAAAGAAATTTGGGATAAATTACTTGTCACTTATGAAGGAACCGAACAAGTTCGAGAGTCTAAAATTGATCTTCTAGTTCATCAATATGAATTATTTTTTATGAAATAAAATGAATCAATTAGTGACATGTTTTCTAGATTCTCCTTTATTGTTAATGGTTTAATGCATCTTGGTAGAAAGATTTCTAACTCCGATGTTTGTAGAAAAATTCTCAGAAGTCTTCCTCCAAAGTGGAATGCACAAGCGGTGGCTATTAAGCAATCAAGTATCCTCAACAAACTCAATCTAGATGAGTTTCTTGGATCTCTTCTAACTTGGGAGATCACATTGAATGAACGTGAAGAAGACTCCAAACTAAAGAAGACTTTAGCTTTTCAAACTTCATACAAAGAAGATGACAAAGAGTCTAGCGTTGTTAAAGAAAAACTTACTCTCATCACGAATATATTTCAAAAAATGTTGCAAATGAAAAAGGCCAATAAGGGATTCCCTTCAAGAAACAATCCTAGCAAATAAACTCCCACATGCTTTCATTGTGGAAAGCCGGGCATTTCAAAACCGATTGCCTTAAATGCCACATAGAGTGAGACGATGAACCACCATTCCTTGATTCGGATGAAAAGGAGATGGCAAACCTTTATCTTATGGTTTTTGGAGATGAGATAAATTCTGACCTTGACTCTCAAAATGATCTTTATGATGAGTTGATTGATTCTCATAATGAATTGCAAGATGCTTTTAAAGAATTGCATGATGAGTTTAGAAAAATGATTTTAAAATGTGCGTCTCTTAGAGATCAAAATCATACTCTTTCTCAAAATCTTGTAAATATTTAAAATAAAAATGATTTCTTGAAAAAGAAGCAAGAAACTCTCTTTTTTAATGATTTTGAAATCGAAAATACAAATTTGAAAAACATTATTAAAGATCAAATTGAAATTCTTGCTAAATTTACCAAAGGAAAGGAAAATCTACGTCTTATGCTTGGAATGCAAAAATGTTCATTTCTTAAAGAGGGACTTGGATATGTTCCTCATGATAAAGAATCATGTCTTATCAAGAAAAGAAAAACTCTCAAAGAAACTTTTGTCAAAAAATGTAGAACTTCTTTCTCTAAATATGTTTGTAATATTTGTTTGAACGAAGGACATAAGATTTTTAATTGTCCTTTCAAAGGAAAAAAAATTGGAAAATTGATATGGGTTGAAAAATGATCACTTCAAAAACTAACCAAAATGGACCCAAAGATGCTTGGGTACCAAAAGTAGTTATTTAAACTCTTCTTGTAGGTGTGGTTGAAGACCATCTCCACATCTAAGGAAAAATGGTTTCTCAAGGCACATGACGGGAGATCGTTCAATCTTCACCCCTATCAAACCTTACAATGGTGGAAGTATAACATTTGGAGATAACTCAAAAGGGAAATTTGTTGGCTTAGGGACTATAGGTATTTCCTCTCTCCTATCTATTGATATTATCCTTTTAGTAAATGGATTGAAGAATAATTTGTTTAGCATTAGTCAATTTGTGATATAGGACTTAGTGTCACTTTTAAATCTAATAGATGCATTGTTGAAAAAGACGGAAAAGAAATTTTCTCCGCAAATAGAAATGAAAATTTATATTCCTTGCTCTTATGTGAATTGCATGATCAAGATGTTAAGTGTTTTATATCATCAAGTGATAGTAGTTGGTTATGGCATAGAAGACTAGGACATATAAATATGTACTCTATTTCTAGATTATCTTTAGAAGACTTAGTCAAAGGCCTCCCAAAGATTAAGTATGTAAAAGATATGACATGTAGTGCTTGCCAAATAGGTAAACAAGTCAAATCATCCTTTAAAAGAAAGAAGGACATCACCTCCACTAGGTCACTTGATTTAATTCACATGGACCTATTTGGCTCGAAAAAGATAGCTAGTTTTAGTGGAAAACTATATACATTCGTAATTGTTGATGATTACTCTAGATATACTTGGGTATTCTTCATAACTCACAAAAGTGAAACTCCCTCGATCTTTGCAAACTTTTGTAGAAGAGTCGAAAATGAAATGGATTTTAAGATTAAAATCATTAAGAGTGATCAAGGTAGAGAGTTTGATAATCAAGACATAAGAAAATTTTGTGATGAAAATGGATATAATCACAATCTATCCGCACCTAGAACTCCTCAACAAAATGGTGTTGTTGAAAGAAAAAATAGATCTTTACAAGAAATGGCTAGAACAATGCTAAATGGGCACACCCTTCCTAGATATCTATGGGCCGAAGCCGTTAGTACTTCTTGTTATGTGATAAATAGAGTCATCATTAGAAAAATCCTTTATAAAACTCCATACAAAATATGGAATAAAAAGAAGCCCATCATTAGCTACTTCAAAGTATTTGGATGTAAATGCTTTGTCTTAAATGATAAAGACAATTTAGAAAATTTTGATGCCAAATCCGATGAAGGCGTTTTTCTAGGATATTCATCTAAAAGAAAAGCTTATAGAGTGTTAAACAAAAGAACCCTCATGGTAGTTGAATCCATACACGTTGTATTTGATGAATCACTACCCCCCTTCTCTCAAAAGAACCTTTGATGATGATAATGAAATTATTGAAATTGAAGAAGATAATAACAAACTTAGTGTTGAAAATAAGAATGATGAGCCTCCACCTTGTGATTCTCCAAAAGATAATCTAAATGATGATCTCTTTATAGAAGAAGGAAATAAAAATCCTTCTTAAACTTGGAAATTTGTTCAAAATCACCCAATAGATCAAATCATTGGCGATCCTTCCAAAGGTGTTAGTACAAGATCCAAACTTAACAATTTGAAAGAAATCATGTTTGGAACCTTGTTTCTAGACCTAGGGATAAAACAATTATCAGCACCAAATGGGTTTTTAGAAACAAAAAGAATTAATCGGGTGTTATTACTAGAAACAAAGCTAGACTTGTAGCCCAAGGATATAATCAAAAAGAAGGAATTAATTATGAGGAAACCTTTGCACCCATAGCTAGAATAGAAGCCATTAGAATGATACTTGCTTTTGTTTCCTACAAAAATTTCAAATTATATCAAATGGATATAAAAAGTGCTTTTTTTAATGGTCTAATAGAAGGAGAAGTGTTTGTTGAACAACCACCGGGCTTTGAAGATCACGATTTTCCAAATCATGTTTTTAAATTATCAAAAACCTTATATGGATTAAAACAAGCCCCAAGAGCTTGGTATGAGAGATTAAATGATTTTTTACTTGAGAGTGACTTTATTAGAGAAAAAATTGACAACACTCTCTTCACTAAAGATGTAAATGAAAATTTGTTGATTATACAAGTATATGTTTATGATAATCTTCGGTTCAACAAATGACATTTTATGTAGAGAATTCTCATCTAGCATACAAAAAGAGTTTGAAGTGAGTATGATGGGAGAACTCAATTTCTCCTTAGGTTTGTAAATCAAACAAACACTTGATGACATTTTCATTTGCCAATCTAAGTATTTTAAAGATTTGTTAAAGAAATTTGACTTGGAGGAAGCCAAACATGCTAAAACTCCTATGAGTCCTTCATCTAATTTAGATAAAGATGAAAAAGGAAAAGATGTTGATATTAAGAGGTATAGAGGAATGATTGAAAGTTTATTATACTTAACCACTAGTAGACCGGACATTATGTTTAGTGTTTGCTTATGTGCTAGATTTTAATCTTGTCCTAAAGAGTCACATTTGAGTGTCGTTAAATACATCTTCAAATATTTAAGTGGAACTATTGACTTAAGATTTTGGTATCCAAGAAACACGTCCTTTGATCTCATTAGCTACTCGGATGTCGATTTTGCAGGATGCAAAATTGATAGGAAAAGCACTAGTGGGACATGTCACTTCTTAGGACAATCACTTATCTCATAGTCATGTATGAAACAAAATTTCATGACTTTATCTATAGCGGAAGCCAAATATGCTACTGCCGGAAGTAGTTGTGCTCAAACGCTATACATCAAACAACAACTACAAGATTTTTGTCTCGCATTTGATCATATTCCTATCTATTGCGATAACACAAGTGCAATATGCATCTCTAAAAATCCTATTCAACACTCTCGAACAAAGCATATTGAAATAATGTGTCATTTTCTTAGAGATCATTTGTCAAAAGGAGATATTGAGCTTGTTTTTATCCCTACCGATACACAACTTATTGATATTTTCACCAAACCACTTCAAGAAGATAGGTTTAATACTCTGAGAAGATAAATAGGAATTGCCTTGGAAAATGAAGTTGTCAAAAATAGTAGATACTGAAGCACTGCACTAATCAGTCGACTGATAGAACCATCAGTCGACTGAAGAAATGCTTCAGTCGACCGAAAATGACCCTTCAATCGACCGAACAAAGTGCAGTTATATCAAGCGACTGATAGATACTTTCAGTCGATCGAACCTATAGTTCAGTCGATCGAAACTACGATCTGGGCAGTGTAAATCGCAAACCCTAGGTTTTAATTCATTCCAAAAAATTTCCTCCTAACTTCAGGTGACCGAAAAATAATCAACCCTCTTCTAAACGAACCCTAAGGGAACATTCATTGTCAAAATTGTTCATTCTTTATTCCAAATCATTCATAATTTTCCTCATCATTTGCCTCTACCATGTCTCCTCGAAGAAATGCCGAGAGGATAACTCAATCGAAGAAGAACACAAAGGTTTCCCCTGATCATGAAACCTCTCAATCAAATCCTTCACCTCCAATCGCTTCGGGGATTCCTCCTCCACCTCTGATCACTTCCATTCATTGGTTCAAATCCAAGAACCA
Organism: Cornus controversa; assembly: GCA_026545225.1. NCBI lineage: Eukaryota > Viridiplantae > Streptophyta > Magnoliopsida > Cornales > Cornaceae > Cornus > Cornus controversa. The sequence goes on from CM048848.1 coordinate 16,270,139, forward strand.
ACGTCTCACGTATGAGAAGAAGTTCCTCAATCGAATCATTGCAAAAGGGAAAATTCTAACTCGAACCGAATATGAGTCTCTCAATCTCAATACATATGCACTATTTGATGCAATTGGTCTAAGAGACTTCGTATCTATGGACATTCCATACTATCCGAAACTAATGAGACTATTTTTTGCTCATTTGATCTTAGTAGCCGATGCCCTAGTCTCCACACTCTACTCATATGTTGCTAGCATCGACATTTTCCTTGATCTAGCAACCATTCAGCGGATTCTCAAGCTTCCCGAAGGAGGTATCTAGTACTATACCTCCCACATTTAGTATAACGGCAAAGATTTCAACCTATTAGAGGCCATTCGTCAAATGAGTCATGATAAGACTACCACGAACATCATGAAAGTGAAATCGAGCCAATTAACTATAGAAGCCCAACTTGTATACAATATAATTATGTGTACAATTTTTTCCAAATTCGGTAAACGCTCAGATGTCTCATTCATGAAAGCATTCCTTGTGTGGTGCGTGCTAAATGGTAAGAGATTTGATCTCTCATTATCATCTTTCACCACCTACTTGATTGTAAGAAACAAGGAGTTCATCTTTATTATGCCATGCCTCTCACTCAAATTTTCACAACTAAGGGAGTAAGCTTGAGTGTTTGCAATTCAGCCATTCATGGACTGAGGGACAAACTCAATACCACAATGCTAAAAATGATGAAACTAAGGCAAGATGAGAATAAGCATTGGTATGATCCGAAGCTTATGGATGGGGATGAAGATAGTGATGAAGAAGGGGAAAAGAAGGAGAAGAAGTACAAATGGAGAGAGAAGAACCTATAGAGGCTGAAATTCCTCCTTCATATCCCGTGAGTATACCACCTCCCGAAGTTGGTTCATTCCATTTTCCTCAAGACATTCGGGATATGTTAGTTGAAAACCTAGCCATTGCAAAGGAAAATAGGAAGAAATTGGATGAATTCACCAAGAAGGTTGATGCACTCGCCACCTCTAGTGTAAAACAATCTGAAGTAGAGGAACTAAGTGATCGAATTGAGGAAATTGCCGGTCAAGTTGGACCACATACCAAGAATCTATTCGATCTCCCTTTGTCAAATCAAAAATGTGGGAAGTAAACTCACACCACGTATAATCCAAAAATTAATTCAATTGAGGACTTCGCTTATCACAATTCCATAGTAAGGGTTTCTTCAAAACCACAAATTCTGCTTATGCTTTTCAGGCTACTAACACGATGAAAGCGACACTCGCTTGACCAAGTTTTGGGTCTGCACCCTAGGGCTCCGGGCCCTTCTTAATTCTCACATATGCCCAAAAAACTATGTTTTTCACATAATGTATACTTATCACATAAATACATAAAAATTCAAGATTATCACAATTCTCATCAAATGCATGACGTAACCAAGTTAATGCATGTCATCCTCAAGCTTGTCATAATGAAAATTACTCATTTCATGTAGAATCATAACTAATGCATTTTTAAGGAAAACTCATTTCATGCATTTTTCTCAATTCATGGAATCAAAACTTACCCACTACTCATATGAACACAATTTAAAACATCTATTCACCAACACCACTAAATCATGAATAAAACATACTTTCAATACATACATATATATATATATATATATATGCACAAAATCATAATCTTACAAAATATCCAACATATCTTTTATGTCACAAGTAAGGGACCTATAGAATTAAAATAAAGTGAAATTTCACACCCCTACCTCAAATCTCAAGCTGGAAGCCAAGTTTCAAAAATTACAGCCCTTTCTACCTTGTCAAATGTGAATTTTGTTTGGTCCAAAGCGTAGCCCTCACCGAGTAGAGCTATTCACTTGCCTTCAGTGTTTTTCAAATTGTAATACCCCGTAAGTTGAGGATATTTAAATTGAATTTATTTATTTATTTAATTGAGTTTTTAATTATTTAAATGTTTTAGTTAATTTTGTCAATGCTTGTTTTTATGTGTTGAATGTGGATGGTTGAATTGTTGCTAAGTGTTGATTGAGTTTAATTGTGTGTGAAATATTTGTTTTAAATATAGTTTTTCTTTTAAATAAAAATATGTGGGTTTGGGCTACGTTTCTTTTTTATTTTCTTATTTTTATCAGGTCTATATATATTTATATATAGGTGGGTTAAATATATTTATATTTAGTATTTTAATTATTTAGGAATTATTTTAGTTTTCTAGAAAGAAAATAATATAAAAGAAAAGAAATTAGGGTTCAGTAGTTCCTACGCACATAGAGTTTCTATGCACAGACCGGGAGAGAATGGTAGACGCTAGAAAAGGGAGAGAAGGTGATTTTGCTCAAAATCATAAAACAAGTTCAATCTCTTCACTTCCCCTTTGAACTTGTAAATACAAATAAATTTTTGTATTGTTTGATTTCATGAATATATATGTATATGCATATAGGTTTATGTATGATTAGGTTCAACAATTTGGGATTTTTGCTTAATTATATGTTAAAGGAATTTTTGTTTGATTAAGCATGAATGTATTGTGTTAAACTAGGGTTTCGTTTCTAATATATAGATTGATAGAAACTAGGGTTTTGTTTTTGGAGATATATATGTGTTCCAAAATTTAGGATTTTGTTTATGGAATTTATATGTAGTGAATTAAATTGTGTTGTATGTATTTACATTTAATTTTAGTGAACAGTGTCGATGTCTAGAATTTTTCGACAACGTATTTTAACCCCACGAGACTTATTCTCGATCAGAAACGACCCAATAAGCAAAACTTAGTAGCATTAGGTACTGGACCATGTAATTTTTCAGCCAAAAACCCTCGTCTAGGTCTCTAAAGTTATGTTTTTTCATCATATAGGAGGACTGCTGAATATTTTGAGAATTTTGTTCGTGGATCAAACGAACTCAGAATTGGCTGAAATTTAATATTTAGTAGTTTTTAATTATTAGGTCTCTTATGTAATTTTTTTAGAATTTTTGGAGAAATTTTTTTGTTTAGCAATTTCCTGATAGTTTCCTTTTGTTTTTAGATTTTCTTGTGCTGTTAGGATTATGATTTCTTTATAATAAATGTATGTATTGTGGAGAGCATATCATGCAACCCATTCAATTATCAAGTATTCATGAAAACCCGAATATTTTAACATTTTTTTTTAATTTTAAATCTTTTTTAAATATAGAAAATTAGGGAAAATATATTTTTTAAAATACCAAAAATTTCCAGAAAATTCCCAAAAATTGAAATAAATTTTTTAGGGACAAGATGCACTTGGGATGTTAATTTCAAGATGAAATGAGTTCCCCTTGTTGTAGAATTAGTAAAAAAGGATGCTTCAAAATTGAAATTTTAATTTTCTTTTACACACAACATAATCTTCATCTCCCTCTTTAACAGATCCATTGTTTAATCCCCTGTGTGTATATAAACACACAAAATAATCTCCATCTTCCTCTCTGTACATATATAACAGACCAATCATTTAATCCCTTATATATACACACACACAAAACATAATCTCCATGTCCCTCTCTATACAATATAAATATATATACAACATACAAATGAAAAGATGGGTCTGTTCACAGGAATGTAAGAAAGAGAAGAGAAGAAAAGAGGTAATTGGGAAATGTGAGGGTGAAAGAGACGGTGAGAGAGGAGAAAGAGAGAAAAAAAAGAGAAGTGGGTTAAATTGAAAGGGTAGATTGGACTTTTTACATTATCATATTTATTCAAATAAAATATAGTAAAAAGTACATGGGTATAATAGTCTTTTCACCAATTTAGTCAACCGATAACACTAACAGGGGAGGTCAGTGTTATTTTTGAAACTACAGGGGAGGTATCTGTTATTTTGCCTATTTATAGGGGATGTCAGTGTAATTTTTCCTTTTTTAAATTATCAAAAAATTTTAGAAAATTTTCAAAAATTTTAATAGGACTTTTAGAGACAGATTATGCACAGAAACCTAGGCTAGAGTTAGGTTTAGAGTTACTTGATGTTTAAATGGAGATGTGGGCTTTAGTGTGGGATTTCTTTTTAATTAATTGTTTGTTTTCTTTAATTATTTCTTTGCTTTCATAAATGTTCGTGATTAATTATATGATATTTAGATCAAGTTTATGGGATTATGTTAAACTCTGATTGTTTTTAAGGTATATTGTGTTATATTTAACTGTTTATTAATAAATGTGACATTAGAATTTTCCTGATTTTAATTAGCATGCTTTTAAGTGTGGTAGATTATTATATAAATGTATTATATCGGCATGTCAGGATTGCCAGGCATGTCAGGGTTGCCTAATACCTTATAAGGTATCTATTCTATCGGCATGTCAGGATTGCCTAATACTTAATAAGGTATCTTTACATTATATATGGCATGTTAGGATTGCTAAGGTATGTCAGGATTGCCTAATACCTAATAAGGTATCTATACATTATATTTTCGGCATGTCAGGATTGCCAAGTCATGTCAAAATTGCCTAATACCTAATAAGGTATCTATTTATTATATTATCGTCATGTCAGGATTGCCTAATACCTAATAAGGTATATATACATTATATTATCGATATGTTAGGATAGCCTAATACATAATAAGGTATCTTTACATTATATGTGGCATGTCGGGACTGCCAAGGCATGTCAGGATTGCCTAATACCTAATAAGGTATCTATTCATTATATTATCGGTATCTCAGGATTGTCAGGCATGTCAGGATTACCTAATACCTAATAAGGTATCTTTACACTATATGTGGCATGTCAGGATTGATAAGGCATATCAGGATTGCCTAATAGCTAATAAGGTATCTATACATTATATTTTCAGCATGTCATGATTGCCAAGGCATGTCAGGTTTGCCTAATACCTAATAAGGTATCTATTCATTATATCATCGGCATGTTAGGATTATCAAGCATGTCAGGATTGCTTAATACCTAATAAGAGAATTTATCGTTATATATTTCGAGCATGTTAGGATTACCTCTTGTGTAAACTTAAAACTATTCTGCACTTATATTGAGATAACAGATGGGTTAGTGTAGTGTGTGGGGCTGCTCTATTCTTGGCTCACAGGGTTATTTGGGATATGTTTATGAGCTGGTGAGTTATACTTAATTGTATATAAACATAAGTTTGGGATTTTGTAGAAGGATGATTGGTGGAGGCAGGTTAGGTTTGCCTAATACTTATTAAAGTATCTATAAAATATGGAGGAAGGAATGGTAGGATTACCTAGTACCTAATTAAATAAAACCTTAGTGTGTCAGGCATGTTAGGATTGCTTATGGTTTGAACTTAGAAATTTGTTCTACTTTTATTGTGATAATGGATGGGTTGGTTTATAACATAGTTCTAATTATTTCTGAGATAAGAGATTAAATGACTAAAGGGTATAATTATATCTATATATTTTTACTATCATCATATAAAGGGTATGTTTACCAGTTATTTGATTGGCTAGTAGTAGAGGGAACTTGCTCGTGGGTTTAATCCCTTTTGTTGATATTTCAAGTCCCAATTAGTTTCCATCTCGAGGTTAGAGCATGAAGTTCATAGAGTATGGCAATCATTTATTCCTGACCAGACTTCGGTGTAGGGATTTAGATCTTTTTATAAAGTATTTACTTTTATACTTTTTGGTTAAAGGGTCCTTGAGTTACGGGACTTCCAAGTTGTATCGTTCAGACTCATATTTTGTATATTTAACAGTATTATTTATTTTAGTTAGACTTTCTTGTCAGCATTTAAAATTATTTTTATTCTTTTGTCATTATATTCTATGCTTGTTTGCTATCAGTTGTAGATATCCCTTATATTTTATGTGTGAGACTGGTCACCTCATGCGTAAAATTTGTAGGGGGTATTTCACAAATCCTAGCCTAGCACCTCCAAAATGTAAAGAGAAGGGAGAGAGATGAAGAGGAAGAGTTAGAGAGAGGGAGATAGCTGTAAAATGAAGTATCTCAGCCCCTCCCAGATATTTATATCTCTTTGGGGTGCGAAATGACCAATACACCCCTAGAGTCACTTAAAGTACCCTCCCGACATCCCTACCTCATTTTGGAAGAGTTTCCAAACAAATTTTCCAAATCTACTTAAGCCAAACTCGCCCAAAATCATATTTCTTCCGATTATATCAAAACCCTTGTCGAAGAGAACAACCTTCTCTTCTTCGGTGACTCTTAAATCTCACCTCAATGTTCTAGATCTTAGAGAAAGAATATAAGAAATGAAGAAGAAGAGAGAAGAGAGAGTTGTTTGATCGTGTGTCCAAAATGAGGAAATATCAGCCTCATGTGTATTTATTTTAGTGCAAAATAACTAAAATACCCCTCTTCACTTAACGTACCTTCCCGACCACTGTTTTTGATTATGAAAATTTCTGCTGTCCTGAAATCAATTCCTTTTTTCATTTAATATTTCATTTGGTTTAAAATCAATAATAAATATTTCTCAAAAAATATCTAATTTTTTGGGCCCACCCGACCTGTGTCCCAGGCCCCGCCGACCCAAAAATCTCAAATTGAGCCAAATGATTTCAAAACATTCCCAAACCTCAAGACAAGTCTCCATACTTCTATTTCATCATTAAAACCTTTAAAAAATTATTTTCATGCATTAAATTAATAAAATAGAAAAAAAAATCATTCCAAAAAGACCCGATCTTTACAACCTCCCCAACTTAAAAGAATTTCGTCCCCAAAATCAATGGTGGTCGCATGGTGGAGGAAGTGGGTCTGGACAGGAGATGGGGTGGAGCTCATGGTAGAGCATGGTGGAGACTGCATCCAGTGATTTGGAAGTAATATTATATATTTATGAACCCACATATTTATTTGCTTATATATTTTCTGGTGTTTCATTTTCATATTTTGTTAGAATTTTAGCCTTTTGTTTGTCTTTTTAATTTCTTGGCTTTCCAGTTTCACTTGAGCATTTTTATTTTTGATTTTTTGTGTTAACTCAAATCTATGGAATTTGTAGAATCCTTAAGGGGTAGAGTAACACCCTCTAGCAAGTGTGGCTGACAATGATGTGGTATCTACTAGCATAAATGATGGAACTGAACAAGCGACTACAAGTGTACCAGTTTCATCTCAAGATGTTCCATCTATAATAGAGAATAGTTATTCTGTTATTCCATTTGAAGTCCTTGATGTTGGGAATCTAGCGAATGAGATACCTAGTTTAGATTTAGCTACTCGCAATGATGGATTGCCAGAAACGTTGGTGGTTTCGTCTTTCACTTTCACTAATTCAGAAGATGCCAGTCAAGAATAAGTTACTAATATGGGCAGGTCATCTCTAGAATTACTTCCATCAGTGTCAACTGAGTTACTTCCATCTGTATCAACCAAAAGGTTAAAGGAGCTTAGCTCAAAAGCTGCTGTTACAGATGCAAACATCATTAACTCCTCAACGACAACTATTGTTGGGTTGTCTACTCAATTTGTCTAGCCCAAGATGTCAGCACCTGTTATCGACCTTGATGATGAACAGAAGGATAATCTACAAAAATTCGCTTTCATTCGCATCATTAAGGCTTATAAGCATATAACAATTTTTGGAGGTTCTAATGTCCTTCTACACTTGCCTATTTAGGAGTTGAGGTATCAACCCTAACTTCATTTGGATGTTAATTATTTTTTTGTAGTGCTTGTCATAAAGTTCTTGGCATCACAATTACTTGTTCAGTTGGTATCTTAATTGATTTAGACAATTTCTTAATTTTTTATTTTCTTTCTAGGTGCCATACTACCATGTTATTGTAATTTTCTTGATACCTGATTGTAAGGAAGTATTTCTAATAGATGACAATAAGGGTTGTATCTTTTTATGATAGTATTAGTATTTTTTGTGTTCTTTGCCGAGCATATGTTAACTTGTTTATTAAATTTATAGCTTGCAGATGACTATTGCTGGAGAGATCTATGGACCATCCTCGTTGTAAGGTCCATAGAATCTATAGCATTCACCTGGTCTAGTGGCATACCTTGAAGTTACATATACTGCTCCTTCACATTTCTTTTATGTATAGAATGCACTATAGTCAGCAAACACCTAGTTAGTTAAAAGGAAGATGAACAGTTAATAACATATAAAAGTGAATCAAATAATTGACATAATATTTTTTTTCTTTTGGGATTATTAGAAAGCACAACTTTGTTAAGAAGAGAATTTTGAAGGACATTGGTACAGCGGGAAGGAAAATGAATTCCTTCCTATGGATATTAAGAAACAAAAGCCGAGGAGTTGGGTACACAAGAGGGAAGGAATAGGTTCTTTTTTTATGGTATTTAATAACTAAAAGCTGACAAGGTAGGGTACATGTCCTTGACCCCAAACAGACCCAAGACACATTCATTGGTGGATAGAATTCCTCTTCCATTATCAACTCTAGCACAACTAATCACAATTCTGAATAAAAATTGTGACAACCAACTGAAGAAAATCTTGGGAAAAACTATCTAGTATGCCAAGGTCTCCACTCGAATGACAACTAAATGCCGCTTGCTTAAGGAAGGAAGAATAAGTTTCTTTTCTAGATATAAGTGGTTTACCAAGCAAGCAAGCATCAGAGTTAGAGTTAATTTAACCTTGCCTCTGAAAGATGCTTCTAGTATCAGAATTCAGAACTTTTCTGTCATAGGACAAGGCTAAGAAACTTAAAATAGGTTCATCCTATAGTTAGTAGTTTCATATTGACTTTTGGTTTTGGATAATTTGTAGGTTTAGCGTTCAAAGAGATTTAAGACAGGTGGTAGTCTATGGAAATTTAAAAAGGTTTGGAACATGCAAGTTTTTGAAATGACATGTTGGAATTTTAGAATGAAGTTTGGTGCATTTTGTGGACAGCAAAGACTATGGGGTTTTAGTGTTAAATGAAAATCCATAGGATTAGAGAAAGATATATGGTAGACGGCTTGTTAGGATGAGTTTTTGAGGACGTGATAGGGTTGTTTGGGATGTGAATGATAATTTGTAGAAGCGATTTGGTTTATTTGTGTTTTGGCCCTTCTGGGTTCCTAGAGTTTAATCTTTGATGGACAAAAGAGTTAAAATTATTAAAGTAGGATTTTAGGGTTAAAGAGAAGTGGTGTCTAATGTTTTGTTGCTTATAAAAAGTGGCAAAATTAAAGAAAAGAAAAAGAAGTATTTGTAAATTTATCTTGGGTTCTTTAAGGTTTCACCTCTTCAAGGGTATATTATGTCACACAAAGCAAGCCCTTATGGGGACCTAAACCCTCGACTTTTTACTTTAGAAGGTGCGGAAGTATCACTAGGATACAACCCTTAGTGCACATACATAATATTCAATTATGAAAATTCTTTATTCATGTTAAATAGATGTATATAGGATAGTATTTTTAGTTTTACCTATTCGATAACTTTGAAATAAGAAGCTGCAGAACTTTGACTATTAAGATTATTCTAAACCTCCTAAAGACCACTTAAAATTCCTTATAAGCACAAGGACTTCACTCCAACTGCATTTGTTCTCCTGCAACTGCACCCGTCTCCAACCCTTCTTTCTTTGCTTGCTTTTGATTTTATGCATAATTGCATTTTCACTCTATTTTTTCTCATTTATTTGGTTCAATTTCTTGTTCTCAATGTTGATATATATAATCTCGTCTTTAAAGGTTATAAAGTTAGCTTCATAACTGAAAGGGCTGTAGGTGCATGGCTTTATCCTACACATACAGCTCCAGTCATTAATAAGAGGATTGTTTGGTTAGGCTTGTCAAAAAGAAAAGGATTATTTGGTTAGCATATGCCCTATGCAATTCTAACACTTTTTTATAATGTAGTTTCCTTTGGAGTTGGACCCATGACAACTACTACAAAAGCATATATTGTCGGATTATATGAGTTATGAGGTGAGTGAATGCGCCGAGTTTATATTATGTTTAGATATGACTCGGTTTGTTTGCTAGTTACTAGTACCTCTTTTAGCATCAGTTTGGGTACTACTGAAATTCCGATGAACTGCTAAATGCATTAAGTCATAAAATTATATGAAGTACAGTGTAATTTGATTAGCTTGTCTTCTTTTACTCAGTTGCTTGTTTTACTGCTGCCACATATGTGCATATATTTGCTTGGCTTTTTGAGATAGAACTTTATATATATTAGATTTTTGAGGGAGAATTGTTCGGTAGAATTGTAGGAGTGACAGGTTCAAACTATTATAGGAATGCCTTTTTGGCTACCTTGCTAAAATGTACTGCATGAAGTATTACTGTTGTACGAGATGTGCTTAATATAAAGAGCAAATTGCAAAAAGAAAAAATAAAAACCTCCTTGACTATTCAAAATTGGTACAAAACCTCCATTGACTAATAATTCGACCTAAAATCCCCTAGACTATCCAATTGTTGCAATTTTGAGACCAACATCAGAAACCAACATAAAGTAGTATTATAATGATGGAAATCCCCCTTAATAGAAATTTAAGAAAGAGCAAATTGCATAAAACTCTCTTAGTCTTGGACTATCAACTTTTTCACAAAACCTACGTGATAGAGATTGAAGAAAATTTAGGTTTTCTTTAAAATGATTTTCATTTTAGGTTTTCTTTTCCTTTTTAATTTTCAATATATGGAAATTTAAGAAAATTTTAAAAATTATGTACCATTAAAGTGATGTAAAAAGTATAAAAAGTATCCAAGATATGTATATGTATACAAAATCTAAAGTTCGTACCACATGTGGTGACACTAGTAAGTTCTCCATAAACGTAAGATTGCACCAAGGATCAATCCTTTTTATGCTAAGCCCATAAAAAGGATCAATCTTTTTGCAATCCTATGTTTTTGCAATCCTACATTTAAAACAACATCAAGTGGTGACACTAGTAAGTTCTCCATAAACTTGATGTTGTTTTAAAAGTGTAAAATAACTCGCAAGTGTACGAATCTATTGAAGTATAGATTAGCAAGAACGAGGTCGAACCCAAGGGAATGCTTTGAGAAGAAAAAGTAATACAAATTCAAATAATTTAAAACTAATCTAGTTTAAACACAAGTTTGTTGATTTAAGATAAATTAAACTAACATGCAAATAAAATAACACTATTGAAATCAAATAGAGGAAATAACTAAGGTTTCGGATTCCACCACCATTAAATCCATGAACCTTCTAATATTCATTTATTAATCCCCAAATTAAGAGTAGCAATTAAGAAATCAATCTATTGCTTACTCAAGATTTAACAATAAAGCACTATGAAAAATATATTAAAAATGTAGATTTTCCTTCGCTTTACTAGTGTAAAATTCTAAGTATCTTATATATCCAATTTAATGGAAAATATAAGATCAAAGATTATCACTTTTAAGAAATACAAACCCAAGCTTAGATTAATTATAATACTTTCTAACTACCACGTATACATGATCTAAATGGTGAAAGAACTATAAAATAATTAATCACAATAATCGAAAATCATAAGCATTTAAATCATACACATGGGAATCAATTAATGAACAAAAGAAATTCATTTCATTAATGAAGGTTTCCTCCTCAACCCTAGTTGAGGAGTTTAGTTACACGTGGTAGAAGAAGAAGATAACAAAATAAATAAAGACATAATGAAATAAATAAATAAAACCTGGATTGTCTCTGTCTTCTCTGCTCTGGCCTTCTCATCTTTTTTCTCCCAAAAAATCCCCAATTCTACTCATCTCTTTCTCTTATATAGAGGTCCTCTAGGGTGTTCTCCAAGTAAAAGAAAATAGGAAAGTGTTTAGGAGAAAATCTAGTCTGAATTGAAATTCAATTTGGACATTGAATTAGTACGATTCACAAAATTTTTGTGAAATACAAATATCTCCAGAATCGAATTTCCTACAACCCATGCAAAAATAAAGTCCAATTGACACTCAGAAATATGAATTTCAGGAAATTTTCCAAAATGGAATTAAAATTGGATTATGCGCAGAATTGGGCTTTAGGCCCGTAATCTTCTTAAGCAGTTATAATTCTCTTGGACCTCTTCCTTGGGCTAATTTGAGTTAAAATATAGAGTTAAATAGATCCATTAGATGTAGGCTTCATATAACCCAAACTTACATATTGCTAGTCCCTTAGCAATAGAACAAAATAAAACTATAACAATGGAAACTAACTAAACACAAACTAAATACTCGACTCCTCTTTTGTGGGAGAAACGATTGAATTTAGCATATGCATCAAGCCTTTGAACCCCTAGGTTCCCCCTAGTGGACGAGTTATCGTCTCGTGAGGGTTTCCAGAAATGTTACCCACAAACATTTAAAATTTTTGTTTAAACATTAATCAAGAAGAAGATTACAATATATAGTTACAAACTTACATTCAAGAATAATTTCAAATTTTCAAATTCCATAATTCAAAGTAATGGTCCCCATGCATAATTCATATCAACACATCTCAAAGCAACCAACTCTAGCTCCCTCGTGAAAAGTGAACTAGCAATCATCTCATGTGACATAACCCAGCTCCAAATATATTAACTCATATACACCTCCAACTCACTAGCTCCCCTTATTGAAATCATACTTCTAAACATGAATACATGACTCTTTTTTTTTCCTTCTTTTTTTTTTCATTGCTTTATTGGTTGTGCAATGTCTTGGTCTATTAAGCTTTCTGAAAGATCCATGTAGCAAGCTTTCAGTTAGTAACTCCCAAACCGGATGGCTTTAGGGCACTAGGTGTTAAGAGACCCCAAAGAACCTAATAACTCGAATCAATCAGGCTACAAATCAAAACAACCAATACTCATCTTTTCTCACCCTTTCACTTTTGACACAAACACTCCGTGCTTCCTGAGACATAGATGTAAGGACCGGTTTATTTTTGGCCGGTTCTGAACTAATTTTGGACCGGGTTTCCTTTTTTCGAATTAATTAATTTTGAAAATGTGTGGATATATATATATATAAATGGAATTATATATATATATATATATACATATGTATGTATGTAGAGATGGAAGATATATATATATGGGATTATATATATATGTATTTGGAGGAGGTATATCTATATATATGTGGACATATGTATTGGTATATATATATGTATATATTATATGTGTATAATTTGAATATGTGGCTGGGAGCAAGTAAGGTGATTATGTGGTGTAGAAAAGAAGATAAGAGTGAAGTGAAAGAGGCCATGTGTGGGTGTCGGCTGGCAGAAGAGAAATGAGAGAAGAAAGAAAAGAAAAAGAGAAAAGAAGAAAAAGAAAGAAAAGAAAGAAGAAGAGAAAAGAAAAAAAAAGAGAAAAAGAAGAAAAGAAAAAGAAAAGGGAAAAGAAAAGAGAAAGAAGAGAGAGGAGAAGTCGGGGAGAGAGAGAGAGAGAGAAACCGAGTGAGATCGGGAGAGAGAAATCGAGAAGGGGGAGGAGCTCGACGGCGCTCCGGCGGCTCGTGGGTCCGTTCAGCGGTAGCTGCTCCGGCGTGAGCACTGCTGGGTTCGGCCGTGACGCTCGGACGAGTGGTCCGTGGTGGCGTGACCGAAGGAAGATGGTGGGTTTCGGTGGCTTGACGGCGTGGGTTCGTTGGCGGTGGGCCGGTGACGGCGACTCGCAGTGGTCTGCCGGAGGTGTTGCTCGGTGGTTCGGCTGAGCACGACTGGGTCGTGTTTGGTTCGATTAGGGGGTTCGGTTTTGACTCCTCTGTTCACGGTTTGGGTCGAACTCGGATGGGTCTTTCTTCGTGGGGCAGCCATGGCCGAAATTGAAGGTTGAGGTGGTGCTCCAGAGGAAAGGGTGGCTCGGTTTGTGTAGTCGGCGGCTTGGGGGTAGCTGTCGAAGGTGGTTTTTGGACTGTTGGTGATGGTTCAGCTGGGCTGTGTGGGCTTCACTGCTGGTATTTCACTTGGGCTTCCAATTTACATATTTTGGACTAAATTTAAATATTTAAGTTTAGTCTTTTGAAATTGATATATTGGGATAGTTTGAAATTGGGTTATGGATTATGATGCTGGGTTGAAATTTGTTTGGGATCACATTTGGTTGTGTTTGGGGCTTGTGACAGAGGTGGTCCATGGGGGTTCGTAATGTTTGGTCTCGGCTGAGGGGTTGCTGAGTTGTGGGTTCACTTCGGCTGGGTTTTCGGATGGTTCCGGCGAGTTTGGGTGGTTAGTTTGTTGCATGGTTGAGGGGCAGCCATGGCTTGGTAGTTGATGGTGTTGCGGCTAAATGGTGCTGTGCAAGGGTTGGAGAGATGGTGGAATTTTGTGGTGGTTTAGGGGCTGAACTTGGGTTCGGCTAATGAGTGTAATGCATGATAGTGGACTTTGATTTGGGCCTTGGTGGATTGGAATATTGGGCTAAATTGGGATTACTTTTCTTGACCCAATTGGAAATTTAATTTGGATCAATTAATTGGACTGGTTTAATTGGCTTGAAGATGGGTTGGGCTTGAGACTTGAATTTAAATTCGACTTCCCTTGGACTTAAGACACGCAAGGACGTGTAACGCCATTCCGGCATAGCAATGGACGGTGATCATTTTAACTTTTGTGAAATTGGAGATTTTTGGAGTTCTCACTCCAAATTGAGGTAGGGGGTGTGCGTTGTGTTTTTCATTCCAAGTTTAATTTCATGTTAATGACATAAAGTATATGTTTTTATGCTATTTGTGATTAAATGAACTTTGGAATATAATCTTTGTTTTAAATTGATGCATGATTCAAATTGCATGAATTGTTGTTTGTACCTTATGTGACATGTAGCGCATATATGAACCTTATGGTTGAAAATTGTGTTATATATATGATGAGATTGTCTTTTAAATTGGAAATGGTCGATTGATGTCATTGAATGCATGAATTGCTTAATCGTCCAAATTGATCACATATTGCATTTATAGAATCTTTGGTGAATTTATTGAAAAGTTTGAGTTTGGGAATTGAAAGTATGCTTGTGGCATTGTGAATGGTTGAATAACATGCTAGAATGGATATAGGGCATGTATTGAGTGCAATGCATCCAATGTGCGAATGTATGTGCATGAATGTGAAGTATTTTGTGCTTGTGATGAATACTCGGGAATGACTCATAGAAAATTATAGAGGAAAAGATCCTCTTGGGGTTGAAAGTCCTCTACCTTGCGCAAGTGGGTGGTGACCGGACGGGTTAGTAGCCCGAAATAGCCAAAGGGTTTTAAGATATGGGACTACGGTACATATCATGTGTGTGGCGTGCGTGTGAGCTCAATTCCGAGTATAGTGTAATTTTTGTGTTGAATTATGTGACGTGATGTGACTTATGTGAAGTAAGTGAATTTGTTGATAAATTCGTGTGTGTCATATGTTATAGATATGATGGATTGTGAAATGAAGTATGTTGTAAAATTATGTGGTTGTCCAGTTACATTTGATACATATGCCACGATTTGAAAGAAATGAGTAGAAATGTGAGTTTTATGATGATTCCGTTAAACTTGTGTTTAAATCCCATTTTTGGTCATATGTTATAGATATGATGAGACGGTGCATTATTGCATGTTAGATTGAAAATTTTGTGGTAGTCATGCATCTTGATGTCTATGCCATGTGAAGTGAAAGTTTCGGTCTTTGGACTAGAATGCTAGGAAGCATGACACGTAGTTAAGCGGTGCGTGTTGATTGTGTTTATGCGTTGATATGAGATATGAATTTGGACGGATTGCACGACGTATTACCTTGAGCCCGTTGAAAATTGCTCATCCCCCTACACTAACACTTTCAGGACATGACAAGGAGATGGTTGGTGGCGTGCAATCGTCAGTTGGACTTAGAATTAGAAGGATTTCTTATTTTTAATCTTTATGTTATGCGCATCCGAGATGTGGACATGATGCGCTTAAACATGTATAAAGAGATTTCTATTCTAAGATATTGTATATGGACACTGTGACTTTAATGTTGCTTTGTAGATTAGAATGATTATGTATGTTGTAGAAATGCTGGGGGGGACACGTGCCCAGAAGTGTCCATTTTTATTGTTAGATATAAATGATGGGGGGACACGAGCCCAGAAGTGTCCATTTGAATTGAAAGCAGGTATAACACGCCAGGACCTGATTATTTAGAATGGGTCATGCCCAATTTTCGTAAAAATAATAGGAAATTGAGATTGTATGATCAGGTGGTGGTTATAGCGTGAGGGTGACCTCACGGAGTTCACACCTCGATTTTTGGGCCTCAGGAATCGGGGCGTGACAGAATGGTATCAGAGCACTAGGTTGGAATACCTAGGGACGACGGGTGATGGACGTATCATGTGTATGGTTGAGAAGGTTGGATTTTGTACCTGATACCAGAGTGGTATCTATCTGAGCACTAGGTTGGAATACCTAGGGGCGACGGGTAAGGATTGAGGATGTCTGGATTGCTGTTAAGGCATTTGGTTTGAAAACCTAGGGTATCAAAGTCATAGGTTCGAATACCTAAGGAAGGATGGTCAAATCATGTGATGGTTTGGAGATAGGCAATGGTTGATAGTTATCTGAATGATAGGTTTGATTACCTATGGATGATAGTGGAACGACTTGCTCGGTTTGAGCAATCCTAATGAAAGATCAAAGTGTTGGTGTGTAAAATTGGTTTCGATTGGTAATAACTCCCAGAGTTGGTTGGGTTTAGATTTTAACTTAGTGATTAAGCCTTGTTTGTGAGTAACGAATAGATACCGCAAGGGATATTGCGAGTGTTTAAGTCCTTAGAGGTACTTAGGGGCTTATGATGTGTTATTGGTAAGTGTATTGGCGAGGATGGCAGTTGAGATTGAAAGAGGATACAAGGAAGGCATGTTGCCGGAGTTGGGCTAACTGGGAAAAGTGGCCTGGCCAGACATTTTTCTTGTAGACGTTGAGTTGTTTCGTCTGGATGACGACGGATAAAAGATTCTCTATAGTGGGAATGTCACTGAAAGTGATTGGTGTAGATAGTCAAGGATACTACTTTAGACTATAGATGTGGATAGATTGGTAGGTGTTTATCAATGAGTATGGAGAATGAGAGTAAGTTGGTTTGAACCACTCTAGATTTTGTGTTCTAGTATATGTGTATACTAGGGGGACTGGGCCGTGTTTCACACTTGCTCAGGTAGAGGAAGTACCGGGACTGTGTACGGTCAGAGGTATTTTCCTGGTATTAGCCCGAGAGCTAGGGTGTTGATTTATGCATCATATGTCATATCATGCATGGTACGTGTTTAATTGTTTAGCATGTTGTGTGTTATATGTTATGTGGTGTATGTGATTCGTGTAACTGAGCATTGCATTTTTGTGTTGCATTTTGTGTCACATGGTAAGTAGTGACATGTAGTCACCTAGCGATTTCAGTTTTGAGGATTGGTAAACCTGGGTAGAGGTTTGAACCCGAGTGGGCCATGTAGTGATAGGCTTTGAGAGTATGAGTCTGGAATTGTGGAGAAAGGTATGGTTTACCTTGTAGTTTCCCAAACCGAGAGTTTGGTGGTCCAGATTTGCGTTGCACTCTTACACGATTATTGAGGACTCGGAATCGACCTAATTCTTAGAATCAGCGGACATGTGATGATTTTGATGATGCATTGGCGATGCATCGTAATGCCTAGGTGCTGATTAATGCAATGGTAATGCATGGAAGGATTTGTGGGGTCCTAGACGAAGCAGTCAGGATCTTGGGGTGTCAAGTGAGATGCTGGAAAGGAATGGATAAATACCCGAGCAGTAAAAAAAAAAAAAAAAAAAAAAAATGTCCGTCAGGAATAATGGACGAGTGAGTCAGATTCATTCTTTGAGAAATGAGGTTGTGAAGTTAAGGGCATGTAAAACCCCAATCTTGGCACTAAATGCCAATGGAAATGTAGTCCACAAAAATGGATAGGACTGGATGATTTGTTTTGACAAGTGCACTCCTAATGTGCCTTGACCTCAGTGGGGTACTGTGATATGCGCATGATTGATGCAATTAGATCGTAGTGTGGATATGATGTTAAGAGAATGATGGGTTGAAAGTGGACGAGGATCCTAACATATGGTATCTAAAGTGAAGATAATTTCTTACCGTGAAGGGGGGAGGTGGACGCAGTGGACGTGTAGATGCAATGGGCTGCGGTCACTGTATGGTTGCTATTTGGTTACTGTAGGTGACCTCGAACTTTCATTGGTAAGGGTTATCTAAAGAAGTGCTAATATGAGAGAACCTCTCTCTAACTGTCAACTAGTTTCTTGGAGTGAAGGATGAAATGAGAAATGGTTCTCCTCTTGAATAACGAGACTATAAACCAGTGGGATGTAAGATCCTAGACTTGGCATTGGATTTTAACGGGTTGTGGTCTATGAGACTGGGCAGGATTATGTGGCTTGCTGCGGCAAGTACACTATTTATGTGATTTTTATTGGCGAGTACACGGTTATGTATCTTGCTGGTGAGTGCACTTGTGATATGCACTGGATTGATGTGGCTTGTGTTATGAAGATGCCCAGGATATTAGGCTAAGCCCAGGAATGGTATGCCAAATTAAAAGTCATGTTTGACAATGACGGAGCGATTTGGAGCATTGATGATCCGAGGTAATAGGGAAGTATCACTGTGAGTGATTGGTATGATTAGTCAAAGGTGTTGCCTTAGACTAGAGATAGAGATGGACTGGATAGGTCTTGAGGTAGAGAATGTGGACTCTAAGAAGCAAGTGCTTCGGAGGAAAGTGAAAGTGAACCGTACATGGGGTTCGGAGTACACAACGATGTCACGGAAGTGGTTAATTATCCACTAGGTTTGATCATTCGGAGTCGTCTATTCAACTTGTGATTGTCTCGGAGTTGTCCACTCACATTAGCTAGACCATCCCGTGGTTATACTGCTTTAAAGCAGTCGAGGTGCACTGTTGTGCAAGACTTAAGAGTTATGAGTTAGGTGTTGTAAGAACAACGCCTGGAGTATCTGGAGAGAGAAAGTGACGATTATCGACGTGAGTGTTGATTCTACACGTTGAATTGTACATACAAGATGGAACTTTCTTGAAAAGAAGCACAAGTGGAATGATTTCCATGAGACGAGTGGAAATGAATTGAGGGTATTTGCAAAGAATTGGTATAAAGGAGTGTTCGTGGATTGTGATTACAAGATGTACGGATTATGGTATCAATGAGAGGTGAATGTATGAATTTCGTCAAGTTTTAATCAAGCCGAGTTTGTGTAGGAATTGGTGAGGCGGATGGCGATGAGCTTATGCCTGTGTATTGCATATGTATGATTAGCTTTTGTGGTTGTAAAATTCTTGGAATGACTCTTGAGATTTGGAGCGGTGACATGTAACCTGAGTCACCTCGGCTTCCGTGAGTCAGAAGTTCGGAGATGGAATTGAGTATACAAATTTCGAGGACGAAATTTTTTGAAGGTGGGAAGGTTGTAAGGACCGGTTTATTTTTGGCCGGTTCCGAACTAATTTTGGACCGGGTTTCCTTTTTTCGAATTAATTAATTTTGAAAATGTGTGCATATATATATATATATAAATGGAATTATATATATATATATATATATATGTATGTATGTAGAGATGGAAGATATATATATATGGGATTATATATATATGTATTTGGAGGAGGTATATCTATATATATGTGGACATATGTATTGGTATATATATATATGTATATATTATATGTGTATAATTTGAATATGTGGCTGGGAGCAAGTAAGGTGATTATGTGGTGTAGAAAAGAAGATAAGAGTGAAGTGAAAGAGGCCATGTGTGGGTGTCGGCTGGCAGAAGAGAAATGAGAGAAGAAAGAAAAGAAAAAGAGAAAAGAAGAAAAAGAAAGAAAAGAAAGAAGAAGAGAAAAGAAAAAAAAAAGAGAAAAAGAAGAAAAGAAAAAGAAAAGGGAAAAGAAAAGAGAAAGAAGAGAGAGGAGAAGTCGGGGAGAGAGAGAAAGAGAGAAACCGAGTGAGATCGGGAGAGAGAAATCGAGAAGGGGGAGGAGCTCGACGGCGCTCCGGCGGCTCGTGGGTCCGTTCGGCGGTAGCTGCTCCGGCGTGAGCACTGCTGGGTTCGGCCGTGACGCTCGGACGAGTGGTCCGTGGTGGCGTGACCGAAGGAAGATGGTGGGTTTCGGTGGCTTGACGGCGTGGGTTCGTTGGCGGTGGGCCGGTGACGGCGACTCGCAGTGGTCTGCCGGAGGTGTTGCTCGGTGGTTCGGCTGAGCACGACTGGGTCGTGTTTGGTTCGATTAGGGGGTTCGGTTTTGACTCCTCTGTTCACGGTTTGGGTCGAACTCGGATGGGTCTTTCTTCGTGGGGCAGCCATGGCCGAAATTGAAGGTTGAGGTGGTGCTCCAGAGGAAAGGGTGGCTCGGTTTGTGTAGTCGGCGGCTTGGGGGTAGCTGTCGAAGGTGGTTTTTGGACTGTTGGTGATGGTTCAGCTGGGCTGTGTGGGCTTCACTGCTGGTATTTCACTTGGGCTTCCAATTTACATATTTTGGACTAAATTTAAATATTTAAGTTTAGTCTTTTGAAATTGATATATTGGGATAGTTTGAAATTGGGTTATGGATTATGATGCTGGGTTGAAATTTGTTTGGGATCACATTTGGTTGTGTTTGGGGCTTGTGACAGAGGTGGTCCATGGGGGTTCGTAATGTTTGGTCTCGGCTGAGGGGTTGCTGAGTTGTGGGTTCACTTCGGCTGGGTTTTCGGATGGTTCCGGCGAGTTTGGGTGGTTAGTTTGTTGCATGGTTGAGGGGCAGCCATGGCTTGGTAGTTGATGGTGTTGCGGCTAAATGGTGCTGTGCAAGGGTTGGAGAGATGGTGGAATTTTGTGGTGGTTTAGGGGCTGAACTTGGGTTCGGCTAATGAGTGTAATGCATGATAGTGGACTTTGATTTGGGCCTTGGTGGATTGGAATATTGGGCTAAATTGGGATTACTTTTCTTGACCCAATTGGAAATTTAATTTGGATCAATTAATTGGACTGGTTTAATTGGCTTGAAGATGGGTTGGGCTTGAGACTTGAATTTAAATTCGACTTCCCTTGGACTTAAGACACGCAAGGACGTGTAACGCCATTCCGGCATAGCAATGGACGGTGATCATTTCAACTTTGGAATATAATCTTTGTTTTAAATTGATGCATGATTCAAATTGCATGAATTGTTGTTTGTACCTTATGTGACATGTAGCGCATATATGAACCTTATGGTTGAAAATTGTGTTATATATATGATGAGATTGTCTTTTAAATTGGAAATGGTCGATTGATGTCATTGAATGCATGAATTGCTTAATCGTCCAAATTGATCACATATTGCATTTATGGAATCTTTGGTGAATTTATTGAAAAGTTTGAGTTTGGGAATTGAAAGTATGCTTGTGGCATTGTGAATGGTTGAATAACATGCTAGAATGGATATAGGGCATGTATTGAGTGCAATGCATCCAATGTGCGAATGTATGTGCATGAATGTGAAGTATTTTGTGCTTGTGATGAATACTCGGGAATGACTCATAGAAAATTATAGAGGAAAAGATCCTCTTGGGGTTGAAAGTCCTCTACCTTGCGCAAGTGGGTGGTGACCGGACGGGTTAGTAGCCCGAAATAGCCAAAGGGTTTTAAGATATGGGACTACGGTACATATCATGTGTGTGGCGTGCGTGTGAGCTCAATTCCGAGTATAGTGTAATTTTTGTGTTGAATTATGTGACGTGATGTGACTTATGTGAAGTAAGTGAATTTGTTGATAAATTCGTGTGTGTCATATGTTATAGATATGATGGATTGTGAAATGAAGTATGTTGTAAAATTATGTGGTTGTCCAGTTACATTTGATACATATGCCACGGTTTGAAAGAAATGAGTAGAAATGTGAGTTTTATGATGATTCCGTTAAACTTGTGTTTAAATCCCATTTTTGGTCATATGTTATAGATATGATGAGACGGTGCATTATTGCATGTTAGATTGAAAATTTTGTGGTAGTCATGCATCTTGATGTCTATGCCATGTGAAGTGAAAGTTTCGGTCTTTGGACTAGAATGCTAGGAAGCATGACACGTAGTTAAGCGGTGCGTGTTGATTGTGTTTATGCGTTGATATGAGATATGAATTTGGACGGATTGCACGACGTATTACCTTGAGCCCGTTGAAAATTGCTCATCCCCCTACACTAACACTTTCAGGACATGACAAGGAGATGGTTGGTGGCGTGCAATCGTCAGTTGGACTTAGAATTAGAAGGATTTCTTATTTTTAATCTTTATGTTATGCGCGTCCGAGATGTGGACATGATGCGCTTAAACATGTATAAAGAGATTTCTATTCTAAGATATTGTATATGGACACTGTGACTTTAATGTTGCTTTGTAGATTAGAATGAT
Source organism: Cornus controversa (assembly GCA_026545225.1). NCBI lineage: Eukaryota > Viridiplantae > Streptophyta > Magnoliopsida > Cornales > Cornaceae > Cornus > Cornus controversa. The sequence goes on from CM048848.1 coordinate 16,292,503, forward strand.
TATGTATGTTGTAGAAATGCTGGGGGGACACGTGCCCAGAAGTGTCCATTTTTATTGTTAGATATAAATGCTGGGGGGACACGAGCCCAGAAGTGTCCATTTGAATTGAAAGCAGGTATAACACGCCAGGACCTGATTATTTAGAATGGGTCATGCCCAATTTTCGTAAAAATAATAGGAAATTGAGATTGTATGATCAGGTGGTGGTTATAGCGTGAGGGTGACCTCACGGAGTTCACACCTCGATTTTTGGGCCTCGGGAATCGGGGCGTGACAACAGAAGCCCGGTTACTCATGAAAAGGATCAAATTAATTTTCTATTCATCACATATTCTTTTTTTTTCTTTTTCTTTTTTTTCATTGAAGTCATGTAAAACATATCATTGGTACTCATTCTCAAGGGATACCAATTAATATCAAGTATATGTAATCCAACAACTCAAAGCCAAAGTTTATACCCCATTAGATTATGCTAGTGTGCATGTGCATGTGAGGAAACTAAAACCAATCACCCCAAAGCATGTCAATGCAAACAATGATTAAAACCACTTAATTCAAACCACAGTTTCTAAAAATTTAAAACATACCCAAGAATTGCAAGTTAAGCACCTACATAAAGTATTAATCCCTTGAAATGTAAAAACATCATATCTAAAAACAAAACAAAATAAAATAATAAACAAACTATGAAAATAATGTAACAAAAAAGTCTTAAAAAAAAAATTCATAAAATTCTCCCCCCATTGCAATAAAGCACATAAAAAGGCATCGCCTCACCCCCAAACTTAAACTATACATTGTTCTTAATGTACACCCAATCAATGTATAGAGAATGGTTAGAACGATATTACCAGAAAACGGGAGTAGTGGCAAGAAAATTGAGCAAACCAGTCCTACAGTTGATGTTACAACCTGTCAAAACAACGACTAAGTAAAATAACATGGGTGAAAATAAATATGAAACAGAAAGTAAAAATAAAATGATTTTTTTTTTTGAAACCTAATCTTTAGGTGAAAACCACATGTACTACTCTTCTCCTCATTCTCTGAACTGGTGGGTCCCAATTTTTCAAGGTGTATATGTAATAAGATATTAATTATTCAGACACTCTAATGTATAGAGTATAAAGGGGTTGCCTTTCTTTATTAAAGTCATACTGGGTTGAAGCAATCTCGACAGTATTGGGTATCGAAATCAGACTTTAATAAACGAAAATCATCAACTTTATCAATCATATCACAACTTGTAAAATTGGTACTACATACATAGTCAGAAAATGGGTGGCTATACCAGACCACTATGAATTTTTTTTTTGAAAAAAAATTTAAAATTAAATACACAAACTAAAAGAAAAAAAAATTGACACAAACTAAAAATAAAAAGACGCAAGTTCTAGAAATCCTAAAACTATAATTTACAGTAATGATAAAAGGGACTATAACTCAACCGATACCTTGGCTTTCCATCTTGGCTTTCCAGTTTTCGGTGTCTATAAAATGGACTGAATTCAATGAAACATTCACATCCAATAAAGCATTCATATCTTTACAAGCACTATCAAAATCAAAATCACAGAAATGGAGCTGAAAATGGAGTTCTGGGCTACCTAACAAAAACCACTCAACCCATAAATGATCTTTGAGAAGCTCGAATGGAGGCACAATAGCTGGAGATCATGAACTTGATCTAAATCCAAACTCGTGAGTACATAAATCAGTGTGTCAAAACTATATTGTGAGTATATGCACACTATTCAAAGGCGCACATTTATATTATAGTTTAAAGTTCAATTTTGCTGCCTCCAAGTCTACTGAATTATCTGACTCACACATTGATCTGCAATGAATTTTAATTATGTGTGCTCATCTAAGTATCCTGAATTCTTTGTTTGTTCTTACTTTGCTGTCAATTTACATTTTTGGGACAAAACTGTTTTAAGGGATATCTGGGCATCTATTTAGGCTCTCTACAAGTTTGAATCATTATTTGTGTCATGACAAATGCTTGCTAGAAGGTAACATAGAGGCTTCTTTGCAAATAGTACACCTGCTGCTCAACTTCTATGCATGTTTATCATATTAATTAGGATCTTTTAGTGTTTGAAAGAAGGCTCATATGAAGGTGTATTGATCTGTGTACATCTGTTGCCAAACTAAATTTAAATTCCTTCTGGACAAAAAATAGGTTGTCCCTGCATGTTTATCATATTAATTAGGACCTGTTAGTGTTTGAAAGAAGGCTTATATGAAGGTGCATTGATCTGTGTACATTTGCTGCACTATTACTATTTGTTTATGCTATAATAAGCTAAAATTAGGGACTGATTTGTTCAGGCTCATATTAAGTTGCTTGTTTTAGTTCTAGCATGTGTAAATTAACATATTTGAGCTTTTAGAACTTAGATTAACTTGTATTAGTTGCTCCTTTGCAGCTTGGTCATCTGGACCTTATTACTAATCATTTAAAATTATTGTCAATTTTTATTTTACTTTAAGATTGCAGGAGTGTAACTTATGAGCGGTTATTCAAATGGAACATGCTAGGTTTACTTGTATTTGAGGTATGTAGTGGTTACTTAATATATGATTTAAATTGCATGAACTTCAATAGACCATGACTTCTCTTTTGAATCAATATCTGCTGAATATTTTTTATAAACTGTGTTGAACACTTGAAATGCTTTGTACTGCTACAAGTGTAATTCGATGCCTTTGAGCTCTGTGTTTAAACCTAGCTAGTACCTGCATGTACATTTGATTTGTTAGAGTTTAATCTTAGTTGAAACATATCCAAAATTTGAGAAAGCTCTCTTAATCTTCAGTTTTCTTAACAAGTAATATTTATTTTGGAGATTGAATTTTGTGCACCGAAGGAAATGGATGACTGCAGAGTCTAATTTTAGTTTCTGAACTTTTTACAGGGTCTAAAATATATAATGAGATGTTGGGAAGGCACTTGCCAATTACTTTTAGGTTGTTGCTTCCATTTCTAGTATAGTTTGAACTTGTTTATGTTTTGGGTTACTCCTTCAAGAAAGAAAAAAGAAAACACGTGTTGATTTGAGCTCCATTTTATGAATTTATGTTCTGTACATTAGTTTATTTAGATTTATTGCACATTAGTTTGTTTAGATTTATTAAACCAGTCTATTTGGTAGCATAGACAATTTAATTGTTGTGTTGTACTATAGTAGGGAGGAATGCCTCTCTTAAGAGTCTAATCATGTGATTTTTTTAAATGAATCTTTTAATACGATCCAATCTGATCCGATGTTTCAGGGATCAAATCCGATTCAGAAATCACTAATCCGTAGACCACATATCGAATTAGGATTAATGCCTATGCTTATATCAAATAACAAGGGTATTTCTTGTACATATTTTTTATATAGCGCGGGGAGTGGGTGGGTGTGGAGGACTTAAGATGAAAAAAATAGAGGAATGATGGCACTGAGATATGTTATTAAGGCTAATTATTAGTTTAGCATGCTATAAATATTTTTCTTAATTCTCTCACACACACTCATACACAGTACACAAACTACTTAAAGGTGCATGTGATCGTCAGGCACTTATTTGACTTCGTATCTTACATGTATTTTTAACTTAATTTCAAAATATTTTGAATGTGATTTGAAATAATTTTGTGAGATGCATTTGTGGTGGATTATAGTTCATTTGTAGTTATAAGATTTCTTGTTTCTTCAAACACTTTCGTTCCTATCGCATTTGTTATACAAATAGGTATCATCAGTTTTTTTTTAACAAGGATAAATGTTAGTAGTAGAATATAAAATTAAAATTAAAAGAGGTTAGGAAGGGAGTGAGTTGTGATTAAAAAATAAAGAAAGAACTAGTGAGTTAAAAGAATCCTTGGTTAATCTAGTTATGGTGCATGGAGGATCTCTCTCTATCTCTCTCTCTCTCTCTCTCACTTCTTTTGCATGTGATTTTAATATTTTGTGAAACTTTTGATAGATCAATTTTATAATAATTAACATGCAGTTTTAGAGTACATCGTTTTTCTTTCTTAAGTATACATGTAATTTTCTTTTGTGCTTGAAAGAATTAAAACTCATGCGGTATGATCTCTATTTTTTTCTGCCACTTATATCCCATAGATGTGATTTCTTGTTGCATGTATTGTCAATTATTGCCATTTTTTCAAGTGTGAAATTTATTCTTTTGATTGAGCAATTCTTAGGTTTGTTATTGGCATTTTTTTCTCTCTCAAATTAACTGATCAAAATGTCAGTTAATTTAAATATTATTAATATTATTGTATAATTAATAATTTATTATATAATCTTTTAAAATGCAAAATATTATAAATTATTATTTGTTTTCTATTTAATATATATTGTTTAAGATTTTTTTTAATAATAACATAATTAGTTCTATCTCATTCATAAATGTATATCATATTGTATAACAATATAAAAAATACAATATCATAAATTATTATTTATGATTCATAGCTTATTAATATTAAAATTATCATAAATCAATATCTATGTTTAATTTAAGGGAGGCGATATTCGCACTCCCATTTTCTATAATTGCACTCCACCTACCTTTTTCTTTTAAAGAATATGACAAGAAAGTCCCTAAACTAATTAATATATCATCCCTTATTTTATAATACCACAATTACCCTTTATACTATAAAGTTAAACTATTTTTTACCTTCTTTAGTTTCTTTATTATGTTTTTTTTGGGTCCTATCAATTTTTATTTTTTTTATCATTTTTACTTTCTTTAATAGTTTTTTTTTAAATCTTGTCAAAAGAGATAACTTGTTCATAGGTTTTTTTTCTTTTTTTCTTCATGTCAAAAGGAAAATTTATTCAACAAAAATAATTTTTTTTTTACTTCTTCCAATAGAGATAATTTATTCAATAGAGATAATTAGAGATAATTTATCAAAAGATATAATTTATTCAATAACAATAACTTTTTTTTTGGGTACTCTCAATGTAGATAGTTTATTCAACAAGAATAAATTTTTTTTAGGTACTTTTTTTTTTTTTTGTCATGTCAAGAGAGAATTTATTCAACAAGGATAACTATTTTTTGGGTACTTTTTAATTTTTAATTCCTACCAAAAAAATTAATTTATTCAACTGAGATATATATTTTTTTATCTCATGCCAAAAGATATAATTTCTTCAACATATATATGTATATATATAGGTTTTGTCAAAAGAAATAATTTATTCAACATAGATAACTTTTTTTGGATCCCATAAAAAGAGAGAATATTTTTTGGATTATTTTTTTCTGAATATTATTTTTGGATCTGGTCAAAAGAGACCAAAAACATTAAAGATAGGAGACAAAGAGGATATCTGAAAGGGTAGTTTAGTATTTTAAAAAAAGTTAATCATTCACATGTGAAGTAAAGGTTAGAAGTGACATTTCTCCTAAGATGGGAGTGCAAACGTAGAAAATGGGAGTGCGAATATCGCCTCCCTAATTTAATATAATAAATTATATACTAGTAGCTAATAGTACTAAAGATAATTGTATGCATTATACAATAAAATTATAATAATATTAATTTTTTTATTTAGCTTTGTATTGTGGATGAATGGTTTTATATGGTTTGTGGTGTTTATACATGGATGAGGCTCTAGGGTTTATGTTTTTAATGTATTTTTATGGCAATTGTAAAGGGCAAAATAATTGTTGCCCTATTGCCAATTTATATTTATTGTAAATTAATCTCTCACAAAGCCATGTAATAGTTTGTAGAGAATTTATCTCCAAGGAGATTTTGTTAATGGAGAATTCTCAAGCCTTTCGCCATGGAGAATGTATTAAAGGATTCTTGTGAATGAAAAAGTTGTAGATGAAGTCCAAGCACATGACGAAACTTGTTCGTGGAGATTACTTGGAGATTAAATTTCTTAGTTGGTTAGAGATATAGGTTAGATGGGCCTTATCTATGGTTTTTTCTTTATCTCTTATATTTCATGTATGTATAGATGTATGGTTATTATGTAAAATATTTCTTTTTAAAATTATGAAAACTCTATAAATAGAAAGTAGATATTTCTTATTTAAAGGTCTCCAATTTAAATATGAAAGGTCACATATTTTGCATAGTTCATTATTGGTTAGACAGTTAAATAATTTATTATTTATGCTACGTAATTTGTATTTAATAATATATTATTATTTATGGTTCATAGGGTTTAGGGATTGGGGTTTTGGGTTTCGGAGTTAGGATTTATTATTAGTTAAATAATCTTTTAATTATATAGTTTTTTTGGGGTTTGGGGATTCGAGTTTTCATGTTTCGGGGTTCTGGTTCGGCTTTAGTTTAGTTTATTATTTATGTTAAAAAAAATAGTTAATAATAAATTATTATTTATGCTACATAGTTTATTATTAATTATATAGTTTGTTAAATAAATTATTATTCAAGCTACATAGTCAATTATTAGTTAGATAGATAGTTAAGTAATTTATTATTTATGTTTTATACTTCATCATTAGTTATATAGTTTGTTAAATAAATTATTATTTATGCTACATAGTTTATCAGATATTTATTTAATATATTATTATTTATATTGCATAAGGGTTACGGATTGGTGTTACAGGATTTTAAGTTTGGGGATTCAGGGTTTGAGATTCAAAATTTAGGCTTTATTATGAGTTACATAGTCTGTTAATTACATAGTTTGTTTGGGGTTTAGGAATTTGAGTTTTCGTGTTTTGGGTTCTAGGTTTGTGGTTTAGGATTCAGAGTTTTCGGCTTTAGTTTAGTTTATTATTTATGTTAAATATTTTTTAATTCATAATAAATTACTATTTATGATACATATTTATTATTAATTATATAGTTTGTTTGTTTGTTTGTTAGATAGTTAGTTTAATAATTTATTATTTATGCTTCATAATTCGTAATTAATTATTTAGTCTGTTAAATAAATTATTATTTATGCTACATAGTTTATTATTAGTTAAATTGTTTGGAGTTTTAGGATTTGGAGTTTGTGGATTTGGGGTTTGGGGTTAAGGAGTTAGGATTTATTATTAGTTAAATAGTCCTTTAATTATTTAGTTTGTTTGGGGTTTGGGGATTAGTGTTTCAGGTTTTTGGGTTAGGGTTTCGGATTTGTGGTTCTGGTTCAGCTTTAGTTTAGTTTATTATTTATGTTAAAAAAATTTAGTTAATAATAAATTATTATTTATGATACATAGTTTATTATTAATTATATAGTTTGTTAAAAAAAATGTTATTTAAGTTACGTAGTCAATTATTAGTTAGATAGTTAGTTAAGAAATTTATTATTTATGTTTCATAGTTCATTATTAGTTATATAGTCTGTTAAATAAATTATTATTTATGCTATATAGTTTATCAGATATTTATTCAATATATTATTATTTATACTACAAAAGGGTTAGAGATTAGAGTTTCCAAATTTTGAGTTTGAGGATTTGGGGTTTAAAATTTAGGCTTTATTACTAGTTACATAGTGTGTTAATTACATAGTTTGTTTGGGATTTTCGGATTTGGGTTTTCGTGTTTTAGGTTCGAGGTTTTGGATTCGGGGTTCCCGTTCAGCTTTAGTTTAGTTTTTTATTTAAGTTACATTTTTTTAATTCATAATAAATTAGTATTTATGATACATATTTATTATTAATTATATTGTTTGTTAAATAAATAATTTAAGCTACATGGTTCCTTATTAGTTAGATAGTTAGTTTAATAATTTATTATTTATGCTTCATAGTTCATAATTAGTTATTTAGTCTGTTAAATAGTTTATTATTAGTTACATAGTTTGTTAAATAAATTATTATTTAATATAAACTACATAGTCTTTTAATTACATAGTTTGTTTGGGTTTAGGGATTCGGGTTTTAGTGTTTCGGGTTTTAGTTTTGGGGTTTTGGATTTGGGGTTCCGATTCGGCTATAGTTTAGTTTATTATTTATGTTAATTAGTTTTTAATTCATAATAAATTATTATTTATGATACATAATTTTTATTTAATAATATATTATTATTTATGGTTCATAGGGTTTAGGGATTGGTGTTTCGGGGTTTTGAGTTTGTGGATTCGGGGTTTGGAGTTTAGGAGTTAGGATTTATTATTGGTTAAATAGTCTTTTAATCATATACTTTGTCTGGGGTTTGAGGATTCGAGTTTTCGTGTTTCGGATTTTAGGTTTGGGGTTTCGGATTCGGGGTTCTGGTTCGGCTTTAGTTTAATTTATTATTTATGTTAAAAAGTTTTTAGTTAATAATAAATTTTTATTTATGCTACATAGTTTATTATTAATTATATAGTTTGTTAAATAAATTATTATTTAAGCTAGGTAGTCAATTATTAGTTAGATAGTTAATTAAGTAATTTATTATTTATCCCTCATAGTTCATTATTAGTTATATAGTATGTTAAATAAATTATTATTTATGCTACATAGTTTATCAGATATTTATTTAATATATTATTATTTATACTGCATAAGGGTTAGGGATTTGGGTTTCGGGGTTTTAGAGTTTGGGGATTCGGAGTTTGGGGTTTAGAATTTAAGCTTTATTATTAGTTACATAGTTTGTTAATTACATAATTTGTTTGAGGTTTGGGATTTGGGTTTTCATGTTTCGGGTTCTAGGTTTTTGGTTTAGGATTCGGAGTTTCGGTTCAGCTTTAGTTTCGTTTATTTTTTATGTTAAATATTTTTAATTCATAATAAATTACTATTTATGATACATATTTATTATTAATTATATAGTTTGTTAAATAAATTATTATTTAAGCTACATGGTTCCTTATTAGTTAGATAGTTAGTTTAATAATTTATTATTTATGCTTCATAGTTCATAATTAGTTATTTAGTCTGTTAAATAAGTTATTATTTATGCTACATAGTTTATTATTAGTTACATAATTTGGGGTTTCGGGATTTGGAGTTTGTGGATTCAGGGTTTGGGGTTTAGGAGTTAGGATTTATTATTAGTTAAATAATCTTTTAATTATATAGTTTGTTTGGGGTTTGGTGATTCGTGTTTCGAGTTTTAGTTTTGGAGTTTCGGATTCTAGATCTGGTTCGACTTTAGTTTAGTTTATTATTTATGTTAAAAAAAAATTAGTTAATAATAAATTATTATTTATGCTATATAGTTTATTATTAACTATATAGTTTGTTAAATAAATTATTATTTAAGCTACGTAGTCAATTATTAGTTAGATAGTTAGTGAAGTAATTTATTATTTATTCTTTATAGTTCATTATTAGTTATATTGTCTGCTAAATAAATTATTATTTATGCTACATAGTTTATCAGTTATTTTTTCAATAAATTATTATTCATATTGTATAAGGGTTAGGGATTGGGGTTTTGAGGTTTTGAGTTTGGGGATTCGGGGTTTGAAGTTTAGAATTTAAGCTTTATTATTAGTTACATAATCTGTTAATTACATAGTTTATTTGGGGTTTGGGAATTTTGATTTTCGTGTTTCGGATTCTAGGTTTGAAGTTTAGGATTCGGGGTTCCGGTTCGGCTTAAGTTAGTTTTTTTTTTATGTAAAATATTTTTTACATCATAATAAATTACTATTTATGATACATATTTATTATTAATTATATAGTTTTTTAAATAAATTATTATTTAAGTTACATGGTTCCTTATTAGTTAAATAGTTAGTTTAATAATTTATTATTTATGCTTCATAGTTCATAATTATTTATTTAGTCTGTTAAATAAGTTATTATTTATGTTATATAGTTTATTATTAGTTACATAGTTTGTTAAATAAATTATTATTTACTATTAGTTAAATAGTTTTTTAATTAAATAGTTTTTTGGGGTTTGGGGATTTAGATTTTCGTATTTTGGATTTTAGTTTTGGGGTTTCAGATTTGAAGTTTTGATTCGGCTTTAGTTTAGTTTATTATTTATGTTAAATAGTTTTTAATTCATAATAAATTATTACTTATGCTACATAATTTGTATTTAATAATATATTATTATATATGGTTCATAGGGTTTAGGGATTGGGGTTCGGGGTTTGGAGTTTGTGGATTTGAGGTTTGGGATTTAGGAGTTACCATTTATTATTAGTTAAATAATATTTTAATTATATAGTTTGTTTGGGGTTTAGGGATTCAAGTTTTTTGTGTTTCCGGTTTTAGGTTTGGAGTTTTTGATTCGGAATTCTGGTTCGACTTTAGTTTAGTTTATTATTTATGTTAAAAAAAATTTAGTTAATAATAAATTATTATTTATGCTACATAGTTTATTATTTATTATATAGTTTGTTAAATAAATTATTATTTAAGCTATGTAGTCAATTATTAGTTAGATAGTTTGTTAAGTAATTTATTATTTATGTTTCATAGTTCATTATTATTTATATAGTCAGTTAAATAAATTATTATTTATGTTACATAGTTTATCAAATATTTATTTAATATATTATTATTTATACTACATAAATGTTAGGGCTTCGGGTTTCGGGGTTTTTAGTTTGGGGATTTGGGGTTTAGAATTTAGGCTTTATTATTAGTTACATAGTCTTTTAATTACATAGTTTGTTTGGGGTTTGGAGATTTGGGTTTTTGTGTTTTGGGTTCTAAGTTTGAGGTTTAGGATTCGGGGTTCCGGTTCGACTTGAGTTTAGTTTATTATTTAAGTTAAATATTTTTAATTCATAGTAAATTACTATTTATTATACATATTGCCACGCTCCTAAATTTAAATAATAAAAACACTAGTTCTATACTCAAATAAAGTGCGTGATTTGTAATCACACCCACCTCACACCAACATAGTATAATTCTTCTAAAAAGAATTTTATTGAAAACATAAATAACTACAAAACAAATGTAGCATCATCTAATACATTCCAAAAAAAAATCATCGACATTATTACATAAGTTCATATCAACTTTATTGAACTACAAAGAAGTAAGAAAATAGCAAAGTCGTCTCCATCCGGCTCACATGACCCCATCACGTTCCAATCAACGTGTACCTGAAAATTCTTAAGCAGTGAGCTCACAAGTTCAACAAGGGATTGCAAAACATATTCCCTGCTCAGCAAATCGACTCACCTTATATTTTCATATATAAAATTAATTCGTCAAAATGCATTAATTACATGTATTCATCTCAGGTTATAAATTCTCATATATCATAATTACCAAAACATAAAACAGAACACCATTTCCACAATTTCATATTATAAACTTGTTAACCATCTTGATTAACTTATATTAAATTCCACTTATCTCACATGAACCCCAGACTCCCCTCCAATCGATGGTGTGCATCGCATAATCCCGGACTACCGAAAACACACATGTGGCTGGGTTATAAATCTATTCACCTAGATGGTCCCAGACCACGTCCACATAATAAGGGCATGCTGAGCCCAATGACCATAACAAAAGGGTGGTGCACTCCTAATATATTATTCTGGAATTTTTCATAATTTTAGAAATATTTTTACTATTTTCCTCTAATTTTCATTAAGCTTGGATAAAAGAACCCAAAATAAGCATTTCTTCTATATAATAAAATGTTATCTATACACTAATAGAAATATTAGGGTGGTAAACAGATTCCTTATAAATGACCAGTTCTATTGGTAACTTATTTCACTCGCAAATGTATAACCCACTTCGAGTGTCACTCTTAACCTCTAAGAACAACAACAAACATTACATAAATATACAGAACACTAGTTCCACCGCGCCACTGTCCTAAAGTAAATATACAAAACACTGGTTCCACCGTGCCACTGTCTTAAAGTAAATATCCAAAACACTGGTTCCACCATTTTACTCTTCCCAGCTACCCAAGTTAACTTAAAATCATATTTAAGGCAAACAAACATAATCCTATTTATCTACCAATAAATCTGACCCTAAAACACGTTACTGTATTGTAAGTTATATATAAATGTATACGAGTTATTCAAATATATATATCTTGCTATATTTAAAGGCTTATATTGTACATACCCCATTATATCAATCTTTCAAATTCCACTAAACAACACCTTCGTTCAATCTTCCAGATTTCACTGAACAACACATTCGTTCAATCTTCCAAATTCTACTAAACAACACCTTCTTTCAACTCATAACACATTAAATATTTACACATATATAAAACAAATTGTCTGAAGCCTTAAATTTTATATTCTAATTATGCATTATGTCATTCTAATGTACTGTTCCTAGAAGGATTCCTTTCTTCTTATAACTGTATACATGAATAATTATGTATATAAATCTATATATGTATATATCACTGCAATAAACTAGTGTGAGTCCCATTCTCCACCACGGATAACAATAATAAATTCACTAAATCCATAACATTTATTTCGTTGCATAACCTCCAATATTTATAACTGCCCAACATTAAATTCACATATTTTTACATAGAACCTAATAACAGTTCATGTATTTTGCAATCAACACCAAATTCACACGTTCTTTTACACGAACTTAACAACAATTCATGATCCAGAATATTATTATTTCAAACACATGATTTATTCCTATGGGTGCATACATATTCCAAAAGGTTTTTCCTATTTTCAATTTATCAAAATTTAAACACTAAGATCTCATATTTAATCTACTAAATAATTTATAATTCAGAAAAACTCATGCAATCAATGAAGATTAACATATTGATTAAATGTAACTCTAAGGTGTCAGCATGATCAAATACTCTAAACTTATAATTAAACTACAAGTCTTAGTTATATATAGATATATAAAACGAATTGACTTGCCTGTTATCGCTATTCCAATCACTGACTCTCTCTATGCAATTCTTCGATCACCATTTCTCCTTCTGGCTACTGCAGAGGTTCGACATATATCGGTGATATATTTGTTTCAATAAAATATTATATATATTAAATATAATATTATATCAAAAGTTTATATAAGAGATGTATATCATACTTAAGAGATATAAGGGGTCTTTCGAACTTTAAAGGACTCCTACTTTATCTCCATCACTTATTATTTCAAAAATTAAAATAATATAACTATATACGTATATTATGCACTATATAGATTTCATTTTTTTCAGCATATTACACATATTTATTATTAATTATATAGTTTGTTAAATAAATTATTATTTAAGCTACATGGTTCCTTATTAGTTAGATAGTTAGTTTAATAATTTATTATTTATGCTTCATAATTCATAATTAGTTATTTAGTATGTTAAATAAGTTATTATTTATGCTACATAGTTTATTATTAGTTACTTAACTTGTTAAATAAATTATTATTTATTATTAGTTACATAGTCTTTTAATTACATAGTTTGTTTGGGTTTGGGAATTCAGGTTTTCTTGTTTCAGGATTTATTTTTGGGGTTTCGGATTCGAGGTTCTGGTTCAGCTTTAGTTTAGTTTATTATTTATGTTAATTAATTTTTAATTCATAATAAATTATTATTTATACTACATAATTTGTATTTAATAATATATTATTATTTATGGTTTATAGGGTTTAGGGATTGGGATTTAGGTGTTAGGATTTATTATTAGTTAAATAGTTTTTTAATTGTATAGTTTGTTTGGAGTTTGGCGATTCGAGTTTTTCTGTTTTAGGTTTGAGGTTTCGGATTCGGGGTTCTGGTTCGGCTTAAGTTTAATTTATTATTTTTGTTAAAAAGTTTTTAGTTAATAATAAATTATTATTTATGTTACATAGTTATTATTAATTATATAGTTTGTTAAATAGATGTTATTGAATGCATGAGTTGCTTAATTGTGCAAATTGATATATAGATTACATATGTTATTGAATGCAGGATGTTTTCCCCTTCTATTGTGACATTGTGAATTGTTGAATAACATGCTAGAATGGACATAGGGCATGTATTGGGTGTTATGCATCTAATGTGTGAATATATGTGTAAAAACGTGAAATATTTTGTGTTTGTAATGAATACTCGGGAATAGCTTATAGAAAATAGAAGGGAAAAAATCATCTTTGGAGTTGAAAGTTCTCTACCTTGCGCAAGTGGGTGGTGACCGGACAGGTTAGTAGCCCGAAATAGCCAAAGGGAATTAAGATGTGGGATTTCGATACATATCTTGGGTGTGTGGTGTGAGTGCGAGTTCAATTCCCAGTACAATGTGATTTTGTGTTGAAATATGTGAAGTAACGTGACTTATGTGAAATGAGTGGAATTGTAAACAAGTTTGGCATATCATATGTTATAGATATGATAAATTGTGCAATGAATCATATTGTGAAGTATGGTTGTCAAATGTATTTGATGAGTATGCCATGAAAATGAATGTATAGCTTTGACTAAAATGCTAGGAAGCATGACACGTAGCTAAATTATGCATTGGTATTTTCTTTATACAATTAAATGAAATGTAGAATTGAATGGATTGCACAACATATTACTTTGAGTCGTTGAACTTGCTCATTCCCCTACATTAACATTTACAGGGCATGGCAAGAAAGTTGTGGATAGTGAGCATTCATGAGATAGACTAGGAGTCATCGAACACTCTTTTCTAGTTATTTTGTTATTTGGCATGTCCAGGATGTGGACTTAGTGCATATCGATATATGTATGAAACTTAGACTTAAAATGTTGCTTTTACGTTTCAAGAACATGATATAAATATGTTGAATGCTAGACAATGAGTACGATGAATTGTCCTTTAAATTTTATGTATGTATGAATGTTAATGATGAACGACGGGTATAAAGGTGCATGAGATTAGTTAAGTGTTGTATACATGATAAATATGATTTTCAATTATGCATGATGAGTATAGAATGATGGAAAACTGCTTGTAGAATGACCCTTTAAAGCATGAACATTAAGAAGGTTAAATTGAGAATTTGAAATAGGGGAAAACAAGATCTGGGGAGTTTCAATCGACTAATACTTCTATTAGTCGATTGAAAGTGTGAGATACCGAGAATTTACAAATGCAGACCCTGCAGGTACCTATTTCGGTCGACCGAGATAGCCTTTCAGTCGACCGAAACTACTTTCCAGTCGACCGAAACTAACCATCAGTCGACCGAAGCTGAGGACCACTCAGCCGATGAATTGCCCAGGTTTCAGTCGACCAGTGGGTATCCACCGATCGACCGAAACCTAAATGAGAGCTTTATATGCATTATTAAACGCCTTAAGTTGTATTTCATGAGATTATAGGTATGATGTATGTTTCGCGATGATAATGTGAAATGATTAAATGATATGTAATGATATCTAGCATGATATCAAAGAGGAAGTATGATTGAGAATGTGATTTATTACACAATCACCCCTCTATTTCTGGGTATTAAAAATTGAGGGTGTGACAGCATGGTACTATAGTGGGATTAATGGTCAGAGCCGGTGATGGTTTATTACATAGTCACCCTCGATTTTCGAGTATTGAAAATCGGGGTGTGCAATATATCATAAATAGTAATTTATTTAACAAAAATATAACCGATAATAAACTATGTAGCATAAATAATAATTTATTTAACAAACAATGTAATTAATAAAAAACTATGTCGTAGAAATAGTAATTTATTTAACAAATTATGAAACTAATAATAAACTAGGTAGCATAAATAACTATTTATTAAAAAAAATATATAATTTATTTGACATACTATTTAGAATAAATAATAATTTATTATGAATTATAAACTATGTAATAAATATTAAACTATGTGACATAAATAATCATTTATTTAACAATTTTTTTTTTACATTGATTGATAATATGTTATACATTCATGAATAAGTATCTTTTACATTATTTAATTATACCATATAAAGTAAACATACAATAATAATGAATGTAAATCTTAATAAAAATAAAGTATGTACCATAAATGGTAATTAATTTAACAAATATAAAATTTATAATTATCTATTTAGTGTACTAATATATAATTTGTAATATATTATGTAGCCTAAATAATTATTTATTTAACAAATCATGTAATTGATAATAAACTATGTAACATAAATAATAATATATTCAACAAATTACTTTCAATTATATTTTTCTTAAATAAATTAATTTCAATTATATTTTTATTAAATAAAAATACATTAGTTACAATGTTTCTTAAAAAAATTATTATAAATCCTTCATAGAGTATTTGAAATTTGTTTAATAAATAATTTTTTATGAATGTAAGAACATAGCTAATTATAAATTATATATTCGTTAAATAAATGTTTATTTATGCTACATATTAAAAAATTAATTGCAGAGTGCGGATAATAAATTATTATTTGTATTACATAGGTCAAAATTCAAAATAAATTATTATTTATGCTACAATTTATTATTAATTTATGAGTTTGTCAAATAAATTATTATTTATGCTACATAGTTTATTATAAATTTCATAGTATGTTAAATAAATTATTATTTATGCTACATAGTTTATTAGTAATTAGATATTTGTTGAATAAATTATTATTTATACTAGATAGTTTATTATTAATTTCATAGTCTGTTAAATAAATTGTTATTTATGCTACATAGTTTATTAGTAATTAGATATTTCTTGAATAAATTATTATTTGTGCGAAATATTTTATTATTAATTACATAGTTTGTTAAATAAATTATTAGTTATGTTACACAATTTATTATTAATTATATATTTTTCAAATAAATTAATATTTATACTACATATTTTATTCTAAATTATATTTTTGTTAAATAAATTCATATTTAAGGTACATACTTTATTTTTATTAAAATTTTCTTTAATTATCAGCGTAAAAAAATGTTTGTTAAATAAATTATTATTTAAATTACAAAGTTTATAATTCATAATAAATTATTATTTGAGCTACATAATATGTTAAATATATTATAAATTTTTTAAAAAAAATAGTTATTTATGTTACCTAGTTTATTATTAGTTTCTTAATTTGTTAAATAATTTTCAATTTATGCGACATATTTTTTTATTAATTGCATTATTTGTTAAATAAATTATTATTTATGCTACATAGTTTATTATCAATTATATTTTTGTTAAAAAATTTACTATTTATGATACATACTATATGTCAATTAAAATTTGCATTAATCATTATTGTAAGTTTATTATATATTTTATAATTAAATAATGCAAAAGATACTTATTCAAGAATTTAAATCATATTATCTATCAATGTAAAAAAATATATTATTTACAATGTTTGTTAAAAAAATTATTATATATGCTACAAAGAGTATTTCAAAATTTGTTTACAAAATGATTATTTATGAATGTAAAAGCATTGTTAATTATAAATTATATATTCATTAAATAAATGATTATTTATGCTACATATTAGAAAATTAATTGCAGAGTTGAGATAATAAATTATTATTTGTGTTACATAGTTCATAATTCATAATAAATTATTATTTGTGCTAAATAGTTTATTATTAATGACATAGTTTGTTAAATAAATTATTATTTATGTTACACAATTTATTATTAATTATATATTTGTCAAATAAATTAATATTTATACTACATATTTTATTCTAAATTATATTTTTGTTAAATAAATTCATATTTAAGGTACATACTTTATTTTTATTAAAATTTTTGTTAATTATCAGCGTAAAAAAATGTTTGTTAAATAAATGATTATTTATGGCGCATATTTGAATATTTATTACATAGTTTATTAAATAAATTATTGTTTAAGTTACAAAGTTTATAATTCATAATAAATTATTATTTGAGCTACATAATATGTTAAATAAATTATAATTTTTTTAAAAAAAATAGTTATTTATGCTACCTAGTTTATTATTAGTTTCTTAATTTGTTAAATAATTTTCAATTTATGCAACATATTTTTTTATTAATTGCATTGTTTGTTAAATAAATTATTATTTATGCTACATAGTTTATTATCAATTATATTTTTGTTAAAAAATTTACTATTTATGATACATACTATATGTCAATTAAAATTTGCATTAATCATTATTGTAAGTTTATTATATATTTTATAATTAAATAATGCAAAAGATACTTATTCAGGAATTTAAATCATATTATCTATCAATGTAAAAAAATATATTATTTACGATGTTTGTAAAAAAAATTATTATATATGCTACAAAGAGTATTTGAAATTTGTTTACAAAATGATTATTTATGAATGTAAAAGCATTGTTAATTATAAATTATATATTCATTAAATAAATGATTATTTATGCTACATATTAGAAAATTAATTGCTGAGTTGAGATAATAAATTATTATTTGTGTTACATTGTTCATAATTCATAGTAAATTATTACTTGTGCTAAATAGTTTATTGTTAATGAAATAGTTTGTTAAATAAATTATTATTTATGTTACACAATTTATAATTAATTATATATTTGTCAAATAAATTAATATTTATACTACATATTTTATTTTAAATTATATTTTTGTTAAATAAATTCATATGTAAGGTACATACTTTATTTTTATTAAAATTTTCGTTAATTATCAGCGTAAAAAAATGTTTGTTAAATAAATGATTATTTATGGCGCATATTTGAATATTTATTACATAGTTTATTAAATAAATTATTCTTTAAGTTAGAAAGTTTATAATTCATAATAAATTATTATTTGAGCTACATAATATGTTAAATAAATTATAATTTTTAAAAAAAAAATAGTTATTTATGCTACCTAGTTTATTATTAGTTTCATAATTGGTTAAATAATTTTCAATTTATGCGACATATTTTCTTATTAATTGCATTGTTTGTTAAATAAATTATTATTTATGCTACATAGTTTATTATCAATTATATTTTTGTTAAAAAATTTACTATTTATGATGCATACTATATGTCAATTAAAATTTGCATTAATCATTATTGTAAGTTTATTTTATATTGTATAATTAAATAATACAAAAGATACTTATTCATGAATTTATATCATAATATCAATCAATGTAAAAAAATATAGTATTTACAATGTCTATTAAAAAAATTATTATATATGCTACAAAGAGTATTTGAAATTTATTTACAAAATGATTATTTTTTAATGTAAAAACATAGTTAATTATAAATTATATATTCATTAAATAAATGATTAATTATGCTAGATATTAGAAAATTAATTGCAGAGTTGGGATAATAAATTATTTTTTGTGTTAAATAGTTCATAATTCATAATAAATTATTATTTATGCTAAATAGTTTATTAGTAATTTGATATTTGTTGAATAAATTATTATTTGTGCTAAATAGTTTATTATTAATTACATATTATGTTAAATAAATTATTATTTATGTTACACAATTTATTATTAATTATATATTTTTCAAGTAAATCAATATTTTTACAACATATTTTATTATCAATTATACTTTTGTTCAATAAATTACTATTTGTGATACATACTCTATGTTTATGAAAAATTGCATTAATCATTATTGTAAGTTTATTTTATATTGGATAATTGAATAATGTAAAATATACATATTCAAGAATTCATATCATATTATCTATCAATGTAAAAAAAGATATTAGTTACAATGTTTGTTAAAAAAATTATTATATATGCCACATATAGTATTTTAAATTTGTTTACTAAATGATTATTTATGAATGTAAAAATATAGTTAATTATAAATTATATATTCATTTGATAAATAATTATTTATGCTACATATTGGAAAATTAATTGCAGAGTTGGAATAATAAATTATTATTTATGTTACATAGGTCATAATTCATAATAAATTATTATTTATGCTACATAGTTTATTATTAATTTCATAATTTGTTAAATAAATAATTATTTGTGGTAGATAGTTTATTTTAAATTCATAGTTTGTTAAATAAATTATTATTTATGCTACATAGTTTATTAGTAATTAGATATTTGTTGACTAAATTATTATTTGTGCTAAATAGTTTATTATTAATTACATAGTTTGTTAAATAAATTATTATTTATGTTACACAATTTATTATTAATTATATATTTGTCAAATAAATTAATATTTATACTACATATTTTATTCTGAATTATATTTCTGTTAAATAAATTCGTATTTAAGGTACATACTTTATTTTTATTAAAATTTTTGTTAATTATAAGCGTAAAAAAATGTTTGTTAAATAAATGATTATTTATACTGCATAGTTGAATATTTATTACATAGTTTATTAAATTAATTTTTATTTAAGTTACATAGTTTATAATTCATAATAAATTATTATTTAAGCTACATAGTATGTTAAATAAATTATAATTTTTTTTTAATAAATAGTAATTTATGTTACCTAGTTTATTATTAGTTTCATAATCTGTTAAATAAATTACTATTTATGCAACATATTTTTTTATTAATTGCTTTGTTTGTTAAATTATATTTTATGAATGCTACATAGTTTATTATCAATTATGTTTTGTTTAATAAATTACTATTTATGATACATACTATATGTTTATGAAAATTTACATTAATCATTATTGTAAGTTCATTTTATATTGTATAACTAAATAAAGTAAAATATACTTATTCAAGAATTTATATGATATTATCTATCAATGTAAAAAAATATATTAGTGACAATGTTTGTTAAAAAAATTATTATATATGCTACATAGAGTATTTGAAATTTGTTTAGTAAATGATTATTTATGAAGGTAAAAAACTTAGTTAATTATAAATTATATATTGGTTAAATAAATGATTATTTATGCTACAGACTAAAAAATTAATTGCAAAGTAGGGATAATAAATTATTATTAGTGTTACATAGGTCATATTTCATAATAAAATATTTATTTATGCCACATAGTTTATTATTAATTTCGTAGTTTGTAAAATAAATTGTTGTTTATGCTTCATAGTTTATTTGTAATTAGATATTTGTTGAATAAATTATTATTGGTGCTAAATAGTTTATTATTAATTATAGAGTTTGTTAAATAAATTATTATTTATGTTACACAATTTATTATTAATTATATATTTGTCAAATAAATTAATATGTATACTACATATTTTATTAACAATTATATTTTTGTTAAATAAATTACTATTTATGGTACACACTTTAATTTTAATAAAATTTTCATTAATTATTATTGTATGTTTATTTTATATGGTATAATTAAATAATATAAAAGGTACTTGTTAATTATAAATTATTATTTGTGCTATATATTAGAAAATTAATTTCAGAGTTGGGATAATAAATTATTATTTATGTTACATAGGTCATAATTCATAATAAATTATTATTTATCCTACATAGTTTATTATTAATTTCATAGTTTTTAAATAAATTATTATTTATGCTTAACAGTTTATTAGTAATTAGATATTTGTTGAAAATATTATTATTTGTGCAAAATAGTTTATTATTAATTATATAGTTTGTTAAATAAATTATTATTTATGTTACACAATATATTAATAATTATATATTTGTCAAATCAATTAATATTTATACTACATATTTAATTATCAATTATATTTTTATTAAATAAATTACTATTTATGGTACATACTTTATTTTTATTAACATTTTCAATAATTATTATTGTAAGTTTATTTTATATGGTATAACTAAATAATGTATAGGATACTTGTTCATGAATGTATATCATAATATCTATCAATGTAAAAAAAATGTTTGTTAAATAAATAATTATTTATGCCGCATAGTTGAATATTTATTACATAGTTTATTAAATAAATTATTATTTATGTTACAAAGTTTATAATTCATAGTAGATTACTATTTAAGTTACATAGTTTATCATACATAATAGATTATTATTTAATTACATAGTATGTTAAATAAATTATAATTTTTTTTGAAATTTTTTTATTTATGCTACCTAGTTTATTATTACTATCATAATTTGTTAAATAAATTACTATTTATGCATCATAGTTTTTTATTAATTGCATTGTTTGTTAAATAAATTATTATTTATGGTACATAGTTTATTATCAATTATATTTTTGTTAAATAAATTACTATTTATGATATTTACTATATGTTTATTAAAATTTACATTAATCATTATTGTAAGTTTATTTTATATTGTATAATTAAATAATGTAAAAGATACTTATTAAGGAATTTATATCATATTATCTATCAATGTAAAAAAAAATATTGGTTACAATGTTTGTTAAAAAAATTATTATATATGCAACATAGAGTATTTGAAATTTGTTTACAAAATGATTATTTATGAATGTAACGACAAATTTAATTATAAATTACACATTCGTTAAATAAATGAATAATTATGCTTCATATTAGAAAATTAATTGCAGAGTTGGGATAATAAATTATTATTTGTGTTACATAGGTCATAATTCATAATAAATTATTATTTATGCTACATAATTTATTTTTAATTTCATATTTTGTTAAATAAATTATTATTTATGAAAGATAGTTTACTATTAATTTCATAGTTTGTTAAATAAATTATTATTTATTTAACATAGTTTATTAGTAATTAGATATTTGTTGACTAAATTGTTATTTGTGCTAAATCATTTATTATTAAATACATAGTTTGTTAAATAAATTGTTATTTATGTTACAAATTTTATTGTTAATTATATATTTGTCAAATAAATTAATATTTATACAACATATTTTTTTATCAATTATATATTTTTAAATAAATTACTATTTAAGTTACATAGATTATTTTTGTTAAATTTTTTATTAATTGTCAACATAAAAAATATGTTATTTAAATAAATGATTATTTATGCAGTAGAATTAAATATTTATCACAGAGTTTATTAAATAAATTATTATTTAAGTTACATAGTTTATATTTCGTAACAGATTATTATTTAAGTTAAATAGTATGTTAAATAAATTATAATTTTTTTTGAATAAATTGTAATTTATGCTACCTAGTTTATTATTAGTATCATAATTTGTTAAATAAATTACTATTTATGCAACATAGTTTTTTATTCATTGCATTGTTTGTTAAATAAATTATTATTGATGCTACATAGTTTATTATCAGTTAGTTTTTTGTTAAATAAATTACAATTTATGGTATATACTTTATTTTTATTAAAATTTTCATTAATTATTATTGTAACTTTATTTTATATGGTATAATTAAATAATGTAAATGCTACTTGTTCACAAACGTAAATCACAAAATCTATCGACGTAAAAAAAAAGTTTGTTAAATAAATGATTATTTATGCCACAGGGTTGAATATTTGTTACATAGTTTATTAAATAAATTATTATTTAAGTTACATAGTTTATAATTCGTAATAGATTATTATTTAAATTCCATAGTATGTTAAATAAATTATAAATTTTTTTGAATAAATTTTATTTATGCTACCTAGTTTATTTTTACTATCATTATTTGTTAAATAAATTACTATTTATGCAACATAGTTTTTATTAATTGCATTTTTTATAAATAAATTATTATTTATGCTACATAGTTTATTATCAATTATATTTTTGTGAAATAAATTACTTTTTATAATAGTTACTATATGTTAATTAAATTTGCATTAATTAATCATTATTGTAAGTTTATTTAATATTGTATAATTAAATAATGTAAAAGATACTTATTAAGGAATTTATATCACGTTATCTATCAATGTAAAAAAATATATTTGTTACAATGTTTGTTAAAAAAATTATTATATATGCTACATAGAGTATTTGAAATTTGTTTACAAAATGATTATTTATGAATGTAACAACAAAGTTAATTATCAATAACATATTCATTAAATAAATGATTATTTATGCTACGTATTAGAAAATTAATTGCAAAGTTGGGATAATAAATTTTTATTTGTGTTACATAGATCATAATTCATAATAAATTATTATTTAAGCTACATAATTTATTTTCATTTTCATAGTTTGTTAAATAAATTATTATTTATGCTAGATAGTTTATTATTAATTTCTTAGTTTGGTAACTAAATTATTATTTATTTAACTTAGTTTATTAGCAATTAGATATTTGTTGACTAAATTATTATTTGTGCTAAATAGTTTATTATTAATTACATTGTCTTTTAAATAAATTATTATTTATATTACACAATTTGTTATTAATCATATATTTGTCAAACAAATTAATATTTATACAACATATTCTATTATCAATTATATGTTTGTTAAATAAATTACTATTTCTTGTACATTCTTTATTTTTTTTAAAAATTTCATTAATTATCAACATAAAAAAAGTTTGTTAAATAAATGATTATTTATGCCTCATAATTTAATATTTATTACATAGTTTATTAATAAAATTATTATTTAAGTTACATAATTTATAATTCGTAATAGATTATTATTTAATTACATAGTATGTTAAATAAATTATAATTTTTTTTGAATGTATTTTATTTATGCTGCCTAGTTTATTATTACTATCATAATTTGTTAAATTAATCACTATTTATGCATCATAGTTTTTTACTAATTGCATTGTTTGTTAAATAAATTATTATTTATGCTACATAGTTCATTATCAATTATATTTTTGTTAAATAAAATAACTATTTATAATACTTACTATATGTTAATTAAAATTTGAACTAATCATTATTGTAAATTTATTTTATATTGTATAATTAAATAATGTAAAAGATACTTATTAAGGAATTTATATCATATTATCTATCAATGTAAAAAAAAATATTGGTTACAATGTTTGTTAAAAAAATTATTATATATGCAACATAGAGTATTTGAAATTTGTTTACAAAATGATTATTTATGAATGTAACAACAAAGTTAATTATAAATTACACATTCGTTAAATAAATGAATAATTATGCTACATATTAGAAAATTAATTGCAGAGTTGGGATAATAAATTTTTATTTGTGTTACATAGGTCATAATTCATAATAAATTATTATTTATGCTACATAATTTATTTTTAATTTCATATTTTGTTAAATAAATTATTATTTATGAAAGATAGTTTATTATTAATTTCATAGTTTGTTAAATAAATTATTATATATTTATTATAGTTTATTAGTAATTAGATCTTTGTTGACTAACTTATTATGTGTGCTAAATAGTTTATTATTAATTACATAGTTTGTTAAATAAATTATTATTTACATTACAAAAATTATTATTAATTATATATATTTTATTATCAACTATATTTTTGTTAAACAAATTACTATTTATTGTACATACTTTATTTTTATCAAAATTTTCATTAATTATCAACTTAAAAAAAATTTATGTTAAATAAATGAATATTTATACCGCATAGTTGAATATTTATTACATAGTTTATTAAATAAATTTTTATTTATGTTACATAGTTTATAATTCATAATAAATTATTACTTAAGCTACATAGTATGTTAAATAAATTATAATTTTTTTAGAATATATAGTTATTTATGATACCTAATTTATTATTAGTTTCATAATTTGTTAAATAAATTACTATTTATGCAACATATTTTTTTATTAATTGCATTGTTAGTTAAATTAATTATTATGAGTGCTACATAGTTTATTATCAATTATGTTTTGTTCCATAAATTACTACTTATGATACATACTATATGTTTATGGAAATTTGCATTAATCATTACGGTAAATTTACTTTATTCTGTATAATTAAATAATGTAAAAGTTACTTAATAAGGAATTTATATCATATTACCTATCAATGTAAAAAAAAATATTAGTTATAATGTTTGTTAAACAAATTATTATATATGCTACTTAGAGTATTTGAAATTTGTTTACAAAATGATTATTTATGAATGTAACAACAAAGTTAATTATCAATTAAATATTCGTTAAATTGATGACTATTTATGCTACATATTAGAAAATTAATTGCAGAGTTGGGATAATAAATTTTTATTTGTGTTACAAAGGTCATAATTCAAAATAAATAATTTTTTATGCCCCATAATTTATTTTCATTTTCATAGTTTGTTAAATAAAGTATTATTTATGCTAGATTGTTTATTATTTATTTCATAGTTTGTTAAATAAATTATTATTCGTTTAACATACTTTATTAGTAATTATATATTTGTTGACTAAATTATTATTTGTGCTAAATCGTTTATTATTAATTACATAGTCTGTTAAATAAATTATTATAAAGGTTAAACAATTTATCATTAATTATGTATTTGTCAATTAAATTAATATTTATACAACATATTTTGTTCTCAATTATATTTTTGTTAAATAAATTACTATTTATGGTACATACTTTATTTTTCTGAAAATTTTCAATAATTATCGACATAAAAAAAATGTTTGTTAAATAAATGATTATTTATGCTGCATAGTTGAGTATTTATTACATAGTTTGTTAATAAATTATTATTTAAGTTACATAGTATGTTAAATAAATTATAATTTTTTTTTAATAAAGAGTTATTTATGCTACCTAGTTTATTATTAGTATCAGAATTTGTTAAAAAAATTACTATTTATGCAACATAGTTCTTATTAATTGGATTATTTGGTAAATAAATTATTATTTATGCTACATAGTTTATTATCAATTATATTTTTGTTAAATAAATTACTATTTATGATTCATACTTTATTTTTATTAAAGCTTTAATTAATTATTATTGTAACTTTATTTTATATGGTATAATTAAATAATGTAAATGATACTTGTTCATGAATCTATATCACAATATCTATCGATGTAAAAAAAATATATTTGTTAAATAAAAGATAATTTATGCCACATAGTTGAATATTTATTAAATAGTTTATTATTTAAGTTACATAGTTTATAATTCGTAATAGATTATTATTTAAGTTGCATAGTTTATTATTTAAGTTACATAGTTTATAATTCATAATAGATTATTATTTAAATTGCATAGTTTATAATATGTAATAGATTATTATTTAATTACATAGTATGTTAATTATTTAATTACTATTTATGATACTTACTATATGTTTATTAAAATTTGCATTAATCATTATCTTAAGTTTATGTTATATTGTATAATTAAATAATGTAAAAGATACTTATATCAATGTAAAAAAATATATTAGTTACAATGTTTGTAAAAAAAATTATTATATATTCTACATAGAGTATTTGAAATTTGTTTACACAATGATTATTTATGAATGTAACAACAAATTTAATTTTAAATTATATATTCGTTAAATAAATGATTATTTATGCTATATATTAAAAAATTAATTGCATAGTTGGGATAATAAATTATTATTTGTGTTACATAGGTCATAATTCATAATAAATTATTATTTATACTACATTATTTATTTTTAATTTCATAGTTTGTTAAATAAATTATTATTTATGCTACATAGTTTATTATTAATTTCATAGTTTGTTAAATAAATTATTATTTATGTTAAACTATTTATTTTTAATTATGTATTTGTCAAATAAATTAATATTTACACAACATATTTTGTTATCAATTATATATTTGTTAAATAAATTACTATTTATGGTACATACTTTTTTTTTTCTTAAAATTTTCATGAATTATCAACATAAAAAAAATGTTTGTTAAATAAATGATTATTTATGCCGCATAGTTGAATCTTTATTACATAATTTATTAAATAAATTATTATTTAAGTGACATACTTTATAATTCGTAATGAATTATTATTTAAGTTTCATAGTATGTTAAATAAATTATAATTTTTTTTGAATAAATAGTTATTTTTGTTACCTAGTTTATTATTATTATCATAATTTGTTAAATAAATAACTATTTATGCAACATAGTTTTTTATTAATTGGATTGTTTGGTAAATAGATTATTATTTATGCTACATTGTTTATTATCAATTATATTTTTGTTAAATAAATTAGTATTTATGGTCCATACTTTATTTTTATTAAAGCTTTCATTAATTATTATTGTAACTTTATTTTATATGGTATAATTAAATAATGTAAATGATACTTGTTCATGAATGTATATCACAATATCTGTCGATGTAAAATAAAATATTTGTTAAATAAATAATAATTTATGCCGCATAGTTGAATATTTACTACATAGTTTATTATTTAAGTTACATAGTTTATAATTCATAATAGATTATTATTTAAGTTACATAGTTTATAATATGTAATAGATTGTTATTTAATTACATAGTATGTTAATTATTTAATTACTATTTATGATACTTACTATATGTTTATTAAAATTTACATTAATCATTATTTTAAGTTTATGTTATATTGTATAATTAAATAATGTAAAAGATACTTATTACGGAATTTATAACATATTATCTATCAATGTAAATATATATATTAGTTACAATGTTTGTTAAAAAAATTATTATATATGCTACTTAGAGTATTTGAATTTGTTTACACAATGATTATTTATGAATGTAACAACAAATTTAATTATAAATTACATATTCGTTAAATAAATGATTATTTATTCTACATATTAGAAAATTAATTGCAGAGTTGGGATAATAAATTATTATTTGTGTTATATAGGTCATAATTCATAATAAATTATTATTTATGCAACATAGTTTATTAATAATTTCATAGTCTGTTAAATAAATTGTTATTTATTCTAGATAGTTTATTATTATTTTTATAGTTCGTTAAATAAATTATTATTTATTTTACATGGTTTATTAGTAATTATATATTTGTTGACTAAATTATTATTTGAGCTAAATCATTTTTTATTAAATACATAGTTTGTTAAATAAATTGTTATTTATGTGACAAATTTTACTATTAATTATATATTTGTCAAATAAATTAGTATTTATACAACATATTTTGTTAACAATTATATTTTTGTTAAATAAATTACTATTTATGGTTCATACAGTGCTTTTATTAAATTTTAATATTTATCAGTATAAAAAAATGTTATTTAAATAAATGATTATTTATGCCGCATAATTTAATATTTATTACATAGTTTATTAAATAAATTATTATTTAGGTTACATAATTTATAATTGGTAACCGACTATTATTTAAGTCACAAAGTATGTGAAATAAATTATATATTTTTTTGAATAAATAGTAATTTATGCTACCTAGTTTATTATTAGTATCATAATTTGTTAATAAATTACTATTTATGCAACATAGTTTTTATTAATTGCATTGTTTATTAAATATATTATTATTTATCTGTCACGCCCCAAAACCCGGACTGCCGGGACTTCCCCGGATCGACCCGAATCTCGAGGTGTGAACCCGTGAGATCACCCTCACGCTATAACCATCACCTGATCATACAATCTCTATTCCCAATTATTTTCACGAAAATTGGGCATGACCCATTCTAATAGACCAGATCCTGATATGTCATTCATGCTTTAAATTCAAATAGACACTTATGGGCACGTGTCCCCCCAACATTTATATCTAACAATCAAAATGGACACTTCTGGGCACGTGTCCCCCCAGCATTACTACAACATACATAATCATGACATCTAGACTAGTCATCGAGTAAACACAGGTATCATCATCCAAAATCATTCTAATCTGCAAAGCAACATTAAAGTCACAATGTCCATATACAATATCTCAAAATGGAAGTCTCTTTATACATGTCTAAGCGCATCATGTCCACATCTCGGACGTGCATAACATAAAAGATTAAAAATAAGAAATCCTTCTAACTCTAAGTCCAACTGATGATTGCACACTATCAACCATCTTCTTGTCATGCCCTGAAAGTGTTAGTGTAGGGGGATGAGCAATTTTCAACGGGCTCAAGGTAATACGTTGTGCAATCCGTCCAGATTTATATCTCATATCAATGCATAAACACAAATCAACACGCACCGCTTACTACGTGTCATGCTTCCTAGTATTCTAGTCCAAAGATCGAAACTTTCACTTCACAAGGCATATACATCAAGATCCTTGACTACCACAAAATTTTCAATCTAAATATGCAATAATGCACCGTCTCATTATATCTATGACATTTGACTAAATGGGATATAAATACAAGTTTAACTAAATCATCATAAAACTCACATTTCTACTCATTTCTTTCAAATCATGGCATATGCATCAAATGTAAATGGACAACCACATAATTTTACAACATACTTCATTTCACAATCCATCATATCTATAACATATGATACATACGAATTTATCAACAAATTCACTTATTTCACATAAGTTACGTCACATCACATAGTTCAACACAAAAATTACATTATACTCGGAATTGAACTCACACGCACACCACACACATGATATGTACCGTAGTCCCACATCTTAAAACCCTTTGGCTATTTCGGGCTACTAACCCGTCCGGTCACCACCCACTTGCGCAAGGTAGAGGACTTTCAACCCCAAAGAGGATGTATTCCTCTTCTATTTTCTATGAGTCATTCCCGAGTATTCATTACAAACACAAAATACTTCACATTCTTGCACATACATTCACACTGTGGATGCATTGCACTCAATACATGCCCTATATCCATTCTAGCATGTTATTCAACCATTTACAATGCCACAAGCATACTTTCAATTCCCAAACTCAAGCTTTTCAATAAATTCACCAAAGATTCCATAAATGCCATAAATATCAATTTGCACAATTAAGCATTTCATACATTCAATGACATCTATCAACCATTTCCAATTTAAAAGACACTCTTATCAATTAAATCCACAATAAATTCACAAAATTTCATATCATCATATATAACACAATTACATCAAATTTTAAATCAAAGATTATACCCCAAATTTCATTTAATCATAAATAACGTAAAAACATATACTTTATGTCATTAACATGAAATTAAACTTGGAATGAAAAACACAACGCACACCCCCTACTTCAATTTGGAGTGAGAACTCCAAAAATCTCCAATTTCTAAGAAGGCTGAAAAGATCATCCATTGCTATACTGGAATTGTTTTACACGTCCTTGCGTATCCAAAGTCCATAGGAAGCTGAACTTAAATATGAGTTTCAAGCCCCAATCCAAACACCATTCATAATGAGTCCAATTCACAAACCATGTTCAGCCCCAATTTAATTTAATCGGAAACCAAACCCAAATCCTTAGGCCCAATTCTTTCATCACCACAAACCAAATTCAAGACCCCAATTTAATTGTGCAAGCCCATTACCGTCTAAGCCCCAAGCAAAATTAGGCCAATTTATTTAAGCCCAAAATTAAATTCAAGCCAACCCAATTTTTTTGAATTTAATTGGCCCATTCTAATTAATCCAATATTAACAGGCCCAATCCCAAACCAAACCATCATACAAGACCCACTGTCCAGACCCATGTAACTAGCCCATGAAACTATCCAAATCGATCAGCCCAGATCCAATTTAGCAGCCCATATATATATATATATATATATATATATATATATATATATACACACACACACACACAAAACCATCTTCTGTTTGCTCCAGCCTTAGCTCCACCAAGACTCAACCATCCGAAGCCACAACCATGACACCGCCGCTGCCTAAAACTGCCAACCACCATGTACGGCCAACCACCACCTCTCCATGATTGGACCACCATGCAAGCACCTCACCACAGCCGAGAATCCAAGGCCATCAAGACCCAGCCAGCTCCATCAACCCGAGCAGCCTAAACACTCTTATTGAACACCATATTCAACACCACAACCCACCACCAGCTAGCCGTGAAACCAGCCCATACAACCAGCCGTGAGAGACCCATTAAACCACCATTTGTAACCCAAACTACCCCTCACGACCAGCCATCACCTCCGACCACCCCTTCACCAAACGACACCACAAGCTGGCCCTCCTTCGGCATCCGAGGAGGCCACCCAACAGCCATGGAAACAACACACAGAACCGGTACCTCCTCCCTCGCCAGAACCGTCATCCGGAATGCAAGTAATCCCACAGTGGACAGCCACCTCCAGCACCGTCTGTAACACCTTCAAGATCGGCCACCACTTCAACCGTGAAGACCCAGCTCCTCCCATGGCAGCCCAAGCTACTGCCGAGCACCACCAGCCACAGTTCCTCTTCTCCTCTTTATTTGTATACCACACATTTCCCCCAAGTCACTCTTGTCCACATACATATATGTATATTATATATATATACACCTAACCCACATGTTATTATTATATATATGTATATAACACATATACATAATAATACATGTTTCTAATACACATACATATACATCCTATAATACATATGCATATTATACCTCATACATACACATGTATGTATATAACTACACATGCCCATCCACATATATTTATAATTAAATATAAATATATTGATCTAATATATATATATATCTCCATATATATATATATACATATAAATCCTCCACACATACCATAATTCCACGTATGAAACTCTCTCTCCTTCTTTATATATATATATATATATCCACTATTTTCCAAAATTAATTAATTTGAAAAAAGAAACCCGGTCCAAAATTAGTTCGGAACCGGCCAAAAAAATAAACCGGTCCTTACATTATCCCACATAGTTTATTATCAATTGTATTTTTGTTAAATAAATTACTATTTATGACACTTACTATATGTTTATTAAAATTTGCATTAGTCATTATTTTAAGTTTATGTTATATTGTATAATTAAATAATGTAAAAGATACTTATTAAGGAATTTATATCATATTTTTTATCAGTGTAAAAAAATATATTAGTTACAGTGTTTGTTAAAAAAATTATTATATATGCTACATAGAGTATTTAAAATATGTTTACACAATGATTATTTATGAATGTAACAACAAATTTAATTTTAAATTACATATTCGTTAAATAAATGATTATTTATGCTATATACTGAAGATAGGGGGTTTAGAATTCCACTCCTACCTTGCTGTTGATTGAAAGGGGTTGTGCTAAAGGTTGTGCTAGGTTGGGGAGTAGTAAACTGGCCCACATGGCCGAATGTTCAGCTAACTATCACATTAGTGGAAACACCCGAATGGGGAAGCAGCCAACAAGGGGCTTGAGTACAGTTTGAAAAAGGGAGGAATTGACCGGCTGATCGAGATTCACAATTGTCATAAAAGAAGGTAAAGTAGTCTCCAAATGGGTGAGACTTGGGGATGGCCGATTCATAACTAACTGAAATGGGTGGGTCATCGGCAGATGGCCTC
This sequence comes from Cornus controversa, assembly GCA_026545225.1. NCBI lineage: Eukaryota > Viridiplantae > Streptophyta > Magnoliopsida > Cornales > Cornaceae > Cornus > Cornus controversa. The sequence goes on from CM048848.1 coordinate 16,325,694, forward strand.
ACCACAGGGCCTTACTCAGAAAAGTACAATTGAAGCCAAATCCAAAATGGGCCGCCAGTGCGAGAGAAGTTAGTGGTTATTTGTGTTACATAGGTCATAATTCATAATAAATTATTATTTATACTAGATTGTTTATTTTTAATTTCATAGTTTGTTAAATAAATTATTATTTATGCTACATAGTTTATTATTAATTTCATAGTTTGTTAAATAAATTATTATTTATGTTAAACTATTTATTTTTAATTATGTATTTGTCAAATAAATTAATATTTACACAACATATTTTGTTATCAATTATATATTTGTTAAATAAATTACTATTTATGGTACATACTTTTTTTTTCTTAAAATTTTAATGAATTATCAAAATAAAAAAAATGTTTGTTAAATAAATAATTATTTATGCCGCATAGTTGAATCTTTATTACATAGTCTAATAAATAATTTATTATTTAAGTTACATAGTTTATAATTCGTAATTAATTATTATTTAACTTACCCAATATGTCAAATAAATTATAATTTTTTTTTGAATAAATAGTTATTTATGCTACCTAGTTTAATATTAGTATCACAATTTGTTAAATAAATAACTATTTATGCAACATAGTTTTTTATTAATTGGATTGTTTGGTAAATAGATTATTATTTATGCTATATTGTTTATTATCAATTATATGTTTGTTAAATAAATTAGTATTTATGGTTCATACTTTATTTTTATTAAAGCTTTCATTAATTATTATTGTAACTTTATTTTATATGGTATAATTAAATAATGTAAATGATACTTGTTCATGAATGTATATCACAATATCTATCGACGTAAAATAAAATATTTGTTAAATAAATAATAATTTATGCCGCATAGTTGAATATTTATTACATAGTTTATTATTTAAGTTACATAGTTTATAATTCGTAATAGATTATTATTTAAGTTACATAGTTTATAATATGTAATAGATTATTATTTAATTACATAGTATGTTAATTATTTAATTACTATTTATGATACTTACTATATGTTTATTAAAATTTGCATTAATCATTATCTTAAGTTTATGTTATATTGTGTAATTAAATAATGTAAACGATACTTGTTACGGAATTTATAACATATTATCTATCAATGTAAATATATATATTAGTTACAATGTTTGTTAAAAAAATTATTATATATGCTACTTAGAGTATTTGAATTTGTTTACACAATGATTATTTATGAATGTAACAACAAATTTAATTATAAATTACATATTCGTTAAATAAATGATTATTTATGCTACATATTAGAAAATTAATTGCAGAGTTGGGATAATAAGTTATTATTTGTGTTACATAGGTCATAATTCATAATAAATTATTATTTATGCAACATAGTTTATTAATAATTTCATAGTTTGTTAAATAAATTGTTATTTATTCTAGATAGTTTATTATTATTTTTATAGTTCGTTAAATAAATTATTATTTATTTTACATGGTTTATTAGTAATTATATATGGGTTAAATTCATAAAACCCCCCTCTAATATCAAAAATTCTTATAAAACCCCCTAAATTTTCAAAAACCTCTATCTACTATCAATTTCTCTCATATAAGGACAAAATTAAACGGCTCCGTCAATTTGATAACGAAATTACCAAAATATCCTTCCTTTATTTAATACAATAACTTCATAAAAAAAGGTTATTTGTAAATGACGGATGTATCCTTCACGAAGGGGCAATTTGAGAAAATTAAAAAGTAGAAGAGGGTTTCTTGATTGGGTTAAAATCATAAAACCCCCATTTACTGTAAAAAAATTCTCATAAAACCCCCCTCTACTATAAAAAATTCTCATAAAACCCCCCTTACTATGAGGGTATTTTAGTCCTTTTAATTTCAACAAATGTGTCAAGGGTAATTTAGTCATTTACACACCATTTAACAGATCACGTGAGATGCACGTGATCCTTCTCCGTTAATTTCAACGGAAAACTAACGGGAGGGGGCAAATTGATTGGTTTTTTAGTATAGGGGGGTTTTATGAGAATTTTTGGTAAAAGAAGGGGGTTTTATGAATTTAACCCATTATATATTTGTTGACTAAATTATTATTTGAGCTAAATCATTTTTTATTAAATACATAGTTTGTTAAATAAATTGTTATTTATGTGACAAATTTTACTATTAATTATATATTTGTCAAATAAATTAGTATTTATACAACATATTTTGTTATCAATTATATTTTTGTTAAATAAATTACTATTTATGGTTCATACAGTGCTTTTATTAAATTTTAATATTTATCAGTAGAAAAAATGTTATTTAAATAAATGATTATTTATGCCGCATAATTTAATATTTATTACATAGTTTATTAAATAAATTATTATTTAAGTTACATAATTTATAATTGGTAATCGACTATTATTTAAGTCACAAAGTATGTGAAATAAATTATATATATTTTTGAATAAATAGTAATTTATGCTACCTAGTTTATTATTAGTATCATAATTTGTTAATAAATTACTATTTATGCAACATAGTTTTTATTAATTGCATTGTTTATTAAATAAATTATTATATATCCCACATAGTTTATTATCAATTTATTTTTGTTAAATAAATTACTATTTATGACACTTACTATATGTTTATTAAAATTTGCATTAGTCATTATTTTATGTTTATGTTATATTGTATAATTAAATAATGTAAAAGATACTTATTAAGGAATTTATATCATATTTTTTATCAGTGTAAAAAAAAAAATTAGTTACAATGTTTGTTAAAAAAATTATTATATATGCTACATAGAGTATTTGAAATATGTTTACACAATGATTATTTATGAATGTAACAACAAATTTAATTTTAAATTACATCTTCGTTAAATAAATGATTATTTATGCAATATATTAGAAAATTAATTGCAGAGTTAGGATAATAAATTATTATTTGTGTTACATAGGTCATAATTCATAATAAATTATTATTTATACTACATTGTTTATTTTTAATTTCATAGTTTGTTAAATAAATTAGGGTTAAATTCATAAAACCCCCTTCTTTTACCAAAAATTCTCATAAAACCCCCCTATACTAAAAAACCAATCAATTTGCCCCCTCCCGTTAGTTTTCCGTTGAAATTAACGGAGAAGGATCACGTGCATCTCACGTGATCTGTTAAATGGTGTGTAAATGACTAAATTACCCTTGACACATTTGTTGAAATTAAAAGGACTAAAATACCCTCATAGTAAGGGGGGTTTTATGAGAATTTTTTATAGTAGAGGGGGGTTTTATGAGAATTTTTTTACAGTAAATGGGGGTTTTATGATTTTAACCCAATCAAGAAACCCTCTTCTACTTTTTAATTTTCTCAAATTGCCCCTTCGTGAAGGATACATCCGTCATTTACAAATAACCTTTTTTTATGAAGTTATTGTATTAAATAAAGGAAGGATATTTTGGTAATTTCGTTATCAAATTGACGGAGCCGTTTAATTTTGTCCTTATATGAGAGAAATTGATAGTAGATAGAGGTTTTTGAAAATTTAGGGGGTTTTATAAGAATTTTTGATATTAGAGGGGGGTTTTATGAATTTAACCCAATAAATTATTATTTATGCTACATAGTTTATTATTAATTTCATAGTTTGTTAAATAAATTATTATTTATGTTAAACTATTTATTTTTAATTATGTATTTGTCAAATAAATTAATATTTACACAACATATTTTGTTATCAATTATATATTTGTTAAATAAATTACTATTTATGGTACATACTTTTTTTTCTTAAAATTTTCATGAATTATCAACTTAAAAAAAATGTTTGTTAAATAAATGATTATTTATTATCAATTATTTTTTAGTTAAATAAATTATTATTTATGATACGTACTATATTTTTATTAAAATTTCCGTTAATCATTATTGTAAGTTTATCTTATATTTTATAATTAAATAATGTAAAAGATACTTGTTCAGGAATTTCTATCATATTATATATCGATGTAAAAAAATTAATAAGTTACATTGTTTGTTAAAAAAAATATTATATATGTTAGAAAGAGTATTTGAAATTTGTTTAATAAATGAGTATTCATGAATGTAATAACATAATGAATTATAAATTTAATATTCGTTAAACAAATGATTATTTCTGATACATATTAGAAAATTAATTGTAGAGTTGGGATGATAAATTATTATTTGTGTTACATAGGTCATAATTCATAATAAATTATTATTTATGCTATGAAGTTTATTATTAAATTCATAGTTTGTTAAATAAAGTATTATTTATGCTACATAGTGTATTATTAATTTCATAGTTTTTTAAATAAATTATTATTTATGCTACATAGTTTATTATCAATTATGTTTTTGTTAAATAAATTACTATTTATGATACATACTTTATTTTTATTAAAATTTTCGTTAATTATTATTGTATGTTTATTTTATATGGTACAATTAAATAATGTAAATGTCACTTATTCATGAATGTATATCATAATATCTATCATTGTAAAAAAAAATGTTTGTTAAATAAAAGATTATTTATGCTGCTTAGTTGAATATTTATTACATAGTTTGTTAAATAAATAATTATTTAAATGACATAGTTTATAGTTCATAATAAATTATTATTTAAGCTACATAGTATGTTAAATAAATTATAAATTTTTTGGGTGAAATAGTTATTTTTGCTACGTAGTTTGTTATTTGTTCCATAATTTGTTAAATAAATTACTATTTATTCAACATAATTTTTTATTAATTGAATTGTTTGTTAAATAAATTATTATTTATGCTACATTTTTTATTATCAATTATATTTTAGTTAAATAAATTATTATTTATGATATGTAGTTTATTATTAGTTTCATATTTTGTTAAATAAATTATTATTTATACTACATAATTTATTAGTAATTAGATATTTGTTGAATAAATTATTATTTGTGCTAATTAGTTTATTATTAATTACATAGTTTGTTAAATAAATTATTATTTCTGCTTCACAATTTATTATTAATTATATATTTGTCAAATAAATTAATATTTATACAACATAGTTTATTATCAATTATATTTTTGTTAAATAAATTACTATTTATGGTTCATACTTTATTTTTATTAAAGCTTTAATTAATTAATATTGTAACTTTATTTTATATGGTATAATTAAATAATGTAAATGATACATACTATATGTATTATTTATGCCACACAGTTTATTATCAATTATATTTTTGTTAAACAAATTACTATTTATGATACATACTATATGTTTATTAAAATTAGCATTAATCATGATTGTAAGTTTATTTGATATTGTATAATTAAAGAATGTAAAAGATTCTTATTCAGGAATTTATGTCAAATTATCTATCAATGTAAAATAATATATTAGCTACAAAGTTTATTAAAAAAATTATTATATATGCCACATAGAGTATTTGGAATTTGTTTAGTAAATGATTATTCAAGAATGTAAAAACCTAGTTTATTATAAATTATATATTCTTTAAGAAAATGATTATTTATGATACATATTTGAAAATTAATTGTAGAGTTGGGATAATAAATTATTATTAATGTTACATAGGTCATAATTCATAATAAATTATTATTTATGCTACATAGTTTATTATTAATTTCATAGTTTGTTAAATAAAATATTATTTATTCCACATAATTTAATATTAATTACATAGTTTTAAAATAAATTATTATTTGTATTACACATTTTATTATTAATTATAAATTTGTCTAATAAAATAATATTTACACAACATAGTTAATTATCAATTATATTTTTGTCAAATAAATTATGATTTATAGTACATAATTTATTTTTATTAAAATTTTCATTATTTATAAATGTAAAAAAATGTTTGTTTAATAAATGTTTATTTATGCCGCATAGTTGAATTTTTAATACATAGTTTATTTAATAAATTATTATTTAAGTTACGTAGTTTATGATTCATAATAAATTATTATCTAAACTACATAGTAAGTTTAATAAATTATAATTTTTTTAAATATATAGTTATTTATTCTACCTTGTTGATTATTAGTTTCATAATTTGATAAATAAATTACTATTTATGCAACACGGTTTTTTGTTAATTGCATTGTTTGATAAATAAATTATTATTTAAGCTACATAGTTTTTTATTGATTATATTTTTGTTAAATAAATTACTTTTTATGATACATACTATATGTTTATTAAAATTATCATTAATCATTATTGTAAGTTTATTTTATATTGTATAATTAAAAAATGTAAAAACTACTTAATAATGAATTTATATCAAATTATCTATGAATGTAAAAACATAGTTTATTACATAGTTAGATAAATTATAATTTATTGAATAAATTATTATTTGTGCTGCATACTTTATATTTAATGACATTGTTTGTTAAATAAATTATCAGGAATTTGAATCATATTATCTATAAATGTAAAAAGATTATTAAGTTACATTGTTTGTTAACAAAAATATTATATATGCTAGATAGAGTATTTGAAATTTGTTTAATAAATTTTTATTTATGAATGTAAAAACATAATTAATAATAAATTATATATTCGTTAAATAAATGATTATTTATTCTACATATTAGAAAATTAATTGCAGAGTTGAGATAATAAATTATTATTTGTGTTACATAGGTCACAATTCATAATAAATTATTATTTATGCAACATAGTTTATTATTAATTTAATAGTTTTTTAAATAAATTATTTTTTATGCTACATAGTTTATTATTAATTTAATAGTTTGTCAAATAAATTATTATTTATACTATATAGTTTATTAGTAATTATATATTTGTTGAATAAATTATTATTTGTGCTAAATAATTTATTATTAATTACATAGTTTGCTAAATAAATTATTATTTCTTCTACACAATTTATTGTTAGTTATATATTTGTCAAATAAATTAAAATTTATACTAGATAGTTTATTATCAATTATATTTTTGTAAACTGAATTATAGTTATGATACATACTATTTGTTTATTAAAATTTGCATTAATTATTATTGTGAGTTTATTTTATATTGTATAATTAAATAATGTAAAAGATACTTATTAAAGAATTTATATCATATTATCTATCAATGTAAAAAAATATATTAGTTACAAAGTTTGTTAAAAAAATTATCAAATATGCTACATAGAGTATTTGAAATTTGTTTAATAAATGATTATTTCTGAATGTAAAAACATAGTTAATTACTAATTATATATTCATTAAATAAATGATTATTTATGCTACATATTAGAAAATTAATTGCAGAGTTGAGATAATAAATTATTATTTGTGTTACATAGGTCACAATTCATAATAAATTATTATTTATGCTACATAGTTTATTATTAATTTCATAGTTTGTTAAATAAATTACCATTTATGGTACATAGTTTATTATTAATTTCACAATTTGTTAAATAAATTATTATTTATACTACATAGTTTAACAGTAATTAGATATTTGTTGAATAAATTATTATTTGTGCAAAATAGTTTATTATTAATTACATTATTTGTTGAATAAATTATTATTTTTGCTAAACACTTTATTATTAATTATATTTTTGTCAAATAAATTGATATTTATTCTACATATTTTATTATAAATTAGAATTTTGTTAAATAAATTACTATTTATGGTTCATACTTTATTTATATTAAAATCCTAATTGATTATTATTGTATGTTTATTTTATATGGTTTAATTAAATAACGTAAAAGATACTTATTCATGAATGTATATCATAGTATCTATCAATGTAAAAAAAAAAATGTTAAATAAATGATTATTTATGCCATATAGTTGAATATTTATTACAAAATTGATTAAATAAATTATTATTTAATATACATAGTATATAATTCATAATAAATTTTTATTTAAATTAGGGTTCCGGGGCTTCCGGGTCCATTTTAGGGTTCCGGGGCTTCCGGGTCCATTTTAGGGTTCCGGGGCTTCCGGGTCCATTTTAGGGTTCCGGGGCTTCCGGGTCCATTTTAGGGTTCCGGGGCTTCCGGGTCCATTTTAGGGTTCCGGGGCTTCCGGGTCCATTTTAGGGTTCCGGGGCTTCCGGGTCCATTTTAGGGTTCCGGGGCTTCCGGGTCCATTTTAGGGTTCCGGGGCTTCCGGGTCCATTTTAGGGTTCCGGGGCTTCCGGGTCCATTTTAGGGTTCCGGGGCTTCCGGGTCCATTTTAGGGTTCCGGGGCTTCCGGGTCCATTTTAGGGTTCCGGGGCTTCCGGGTCCATTTTAGGGTTCCGGGGCTTCCGGGTCCATTTTAGGGTTCCGGGGCTTCCGGGTCCATTTTAGGGTTCCGGGGCTTCCGGGTCCATTTTAGGGTTCCGGGGCTTCCGGGTCCATTTTAGGGTTCCGGGGCTTCCGGGTCCATTTTAGGGTTCCGGGGCTTCCGGGTCCATTTTAGGGTTCCGGGGCTTCCGGGTCCATTTTAGGGTTCCGGGGCTTCCGGGTCCATTTTAGGGTTCCGGGGCTTCCGGGTCCATTTTAGGGTTCCGGGGCTTCCGGGTCCATTTTAGGGTTCCGGGGCTTCCGGGTCCATTTTAGGGTTCCGGGGCTTCCGGGTCCATTTTAGG